>WBMY01005091.1:66059-100313 GCA_013397315.1 Donacobius atricapilla
AAACACCCCCCCCCCCATTTTGTTGGATGACTCTCTCTTCCTCCTCATAATTAAAGTTCTTGGAGCTTACATTTCTTTTTTTCCTCTATCCTATCAGCAATATCCATTCCACAGCTTCAGTACTTCAACAGAGATAACTGGATTAGTATTAATGAAGTGGAAACATAGAAATTCAATTGCATAGGCATTTTGTTGACTTCCGTATTTTCTGAACCTTTAAAATTAGGGCTCTTGTTAAGAATTGCATGTTGGGAAATTTTAATTTCCCTACTCTTAGCACTTGAAGTTCTAAGAAAAAAAAAAATCAAATTCATGCCTTACTAGAAACCTTTACATTATTTAAATAAAAATTTAAAACACAGGGACAATTGTTATTTTGTCTACCACTGAGGAAGGTCTGGTATCAAGTGACTTTTCATCCCCATGGCATTACATTTCCCTGAAGAGTTCATCTCGCTGGAGAAATGTGGAATGAAGAAAGTGGAAAAAAATATTCCAGAAAAAACACACCTCTTCCTGATTACAAGCCAGACATACTCCCTCCAGAAAGAGAGAAAAATGCAGCACCACGAGGTATGAACTCAGGTTTGAAAGCCAGGAACTCCCTATTTCTAATCCATGCTGTCACACAGAGTGTTTTTATGACCTGGATGCATTACTTGGTTTTTTTCTCCATTTTCCCATTTCTGACTTTTGTTCTAATATAATCTCAGCGTTCTGCTTTGAGCTACCTGCTGCTTTCAGATGGGGAGAAGAGGGCATGAAGAGATGGAATGAAAAGAAACACCCCAGTTTTTTTTCTCCCATCTTCCCTCACTTCCTTCCTGGCATTGTTCATGTCTGTAGCGACTGAAGGGTGCTGGAGCCTGCGGGATGCTCACCAGGACCTGCCAGGGGTGCTGGAGCCCGGGGGATGCTCACCAGCACCTGCCAGGGGTGCTGGAGCCGGGGGGATGCTCACCAGCACCTGCCAGGGGTGCTGGAGCGGGGGGGATGCTCACCAGCACCTGCCAGGGGTGCTGGAGCCCGGGGGATGCTCACCAGCACCTGCCAGGGGTGCTGGAGCCTGGGGGATGCTCACCAGCACCTGCCAGGGGTGCTGGAGCCTGGGGATGCTCACCAGGACCTGCCAGGGGTGCTGGAGCCGGGGGGATGCTCACCAGGACCTGCCAGGGGCTGTGGCTGAGGCAGGAACGGAGCAGGAGCGGAGCAGGGACAGGTGGAACTCACCGGCTGCTGCAAAGGGCATCAGCTTCACCCAACGGCCCCAGGCAGCACATGGAGAAGGAAAAGCAGTCACACAGAGCTGTCTGATGGCTCTTCTGGAGTTATTCTAGGATGGGATTGTCTAAAGCAGCACTAGGCAGAGCTGCTGCCTTCTCTCCCTGAGAAAAATCCAGGATCCTTAGCATTAATTAGAGAAAATAGTCAAGAGGACCGGGGGAGAAAAGTGATTCTGCCAGGGCAGTGCAGCAGCCTGGGGATGTGAGGACACCAAAGAGCACTCGAAGATGCAGTGAGGAGACTCTGGGAAGAGGAGGAATTATTTGTGGGAGCTGGGTGAGGTCCCACTAGCGAGATCACAAAGAGGAGCCCATATGGACTTGAAGAGCACGGAGTAAAGCCAGGAGCAGAAGCAGGTTTTGGCGGAGAACATGGCACAACCACCTTCCCGAGAGGAAGGGGGATGTGCCCTGCTGTGCCCGGAGGGCAGAGGCTGCTGGCGAGCCTGAGGCAGACTGGGCAGGGCAGTGCAGGACAGGGCTGGCTCTCCAGAGGGAAGGAAGAAAGGGGAAGGAAGAGAAAAAGAGGATTGAAGTTCCTGAACTGCTGGCTTAGGTAGTTTAGCTCTGAATGCAAGAAGTCTGTAAATGTGTCAAGTCTGGGTATTCAAAAGCTCTGAGGAAAGGCCTGAACAATAGGGAAAGCACAAACAAGACTGAAAATAAGGAAGGGGAATGCATCCAGGGTAAGCATGGTATTTTACTAACATTAAACTACATCCAGACAGCAACTATTTGGCAATTTCTTTCTGGAAAGTCTCCCAGATTCCCCCCCTCTACACACACACCCATCTAGGCTGAAGACTCCAAGCAGCTAACTCAACCACTTCCTTTTCACACTAAGATCTGAATTAAGAACGACATAAAGCAAAAGCCAACCCCTTCTTTGCTCTTTATAACACTGCAAAATTCTTCTAAAAAATTCTTATACAACAGAATATATACTTATGTTGAATCAGGTTAGCAAGCCACAAAATTCTCTTGGAATTAGAGATTTAACTCAGACATTTCTGCATAAATATATTACAACAGCTCCATCTGACTGTGCCATTTGCATCTGCCATCATATGATACATGAAAAAATTATCTTAATATCTGGTACAGATGAAAGTTAAGACCTGACACTGAGTATATTATACAGTAAAAAATTACCTTACAATAATAGTCAGCAGTGAGTTGTTGTACCAAAGAGATTTAATCTTTTCTGATGTTTTAAATAGGAAGTGAAGATAATGTGACTGATGTTTATAAACAGAAATACATTTCCATAGAGTAAGGAATAACAGGAGAGACTATAAAAGACGTTAAAGTATTATGAAAAAATTTGGAGAAGGAAAGGATTATTTTCTAATACCAAGGCCTGACACAACACTAAATTTTACTTTGGATTAGACATACTGGATATTCTTCTGCAATCAGGGAATTCAACAGCCAGAATCAAATAAAGTAGTTTTCCCTAGAGGACAAGATTTTATATTGAAAATAATACACTAATTCAACAAAATCTAGTCTTTAAGGGAACTTCTTCTCTGAAAAAGAAAAAAACAAACCATCACCCACAAAAAATGCTGCACACAGGTCTAAATTCCTTTGGACAATCCAGTAAGAGATGCTTCAAATTTGCTCAAGCAAAACATTGTGCCAGAACCCCCCTTTTTCTCTCTGCTTTTTATAATATGTTGTGGATTGCGATCACAGCCTTGGAAAGACAATACAGTATTATCCAGATACAACCATGACTTGTTCTATAAAACAACCTAAAAATACTGTCTCATCATCCTTCCTTAAAAGTTATAACCAGAAAGGAATTTTTTCTGAAGATTTTACAGGGTTTTTTTCCATTATTCTTGTTGCGTATCTACATCCTCCCTCATTTCCCATGTCCTCTGCTTCCTTTCTCCAGAAGGGAATCAAATCACCAGCCCATGGAGCACTGAGCATCCTTTACAGCCACTCCAGACAGCTCCACTGTCCCACAGCACTTCAAAGTGGGCAGTACTGGGGCGGTCCCAGGGAGCCAGCGACTTCCACCCAGAATTTTCACATCTTCCACACAGAATTTTGACATCTAACACACAGAATTTTGACATCTTCCACACAGAATCGCACAGAGGAGTAAGTGCCAAGCGATGCCCACCTTCCTCCTGCAGGAGAGGCCCTTCCCCAGCTGTACAAAGGTTACAGAAGGATTTGCACTCAGCCACGCTGGCAGCACTTTCCACCTTCTATCCCTGGAAAGCTGTGCATTACTGCTCATTAACAGACCCACCTAACTAAAATACAATCGAAGTCTGTGCGCGGTTTCAGGGATTTCTCCTTAGCCCTGCTCTGATCCTTGGAAAGGCAAAGGTCTGAAACCTCCATTCTGTACAAATCAATATTTGGATAGGTCTAGTACATTAAAAGACCAAATTAACTTGGAATTCTTTCAATAGAAAAGAGAGCCATTTGCTATTCATGAACTTAAAACTCGTTTTGTATCCATTTCTCTAATGATTATGAATTACAGTCTCATATGCAGAATCTAAGCTTGAACTGGGTTTGGATAATAAAACTATAATATTATTTCACTAAACTTCCACAATACTTTGTAAAGTAGTGAAGAAAATGTTCTGTATCCTGCACTAACACATTACGAACAATGACTTCACATATTTAGTCTTGGATATTCAAATAAGGAGTAGGTAAGACATGACTTTAAACCAGGCCTTCCATATTCTGCTGTGAGACCCATGAAGCTGCTTTTCTTCACTGGGAAAAAGAGGGACAAGAAATTGTCGGTGTATACCATGTTAGCTGCAGGTTTGGGGATGGCCAAAGTTAACAGAAATATGCTCAAACATTTTCTAATAATATAGGACAGGGAATGGAGCCACGGGGAAAAGGTCAGAGATCAGAACAGGAGAATACGATGCAAAACAGTTCATTTCTCTCCCTCATCTTTCATCCCAAGGAAAAAGATAAAGAATAAAAGACAAGGAAAATAAAGCATGCAGAGACCTACATAAAAATCAAAGCTTTAATAACTTATGTTGTACAGAAATATTCTGTGCTTTAGAAAGAGAGGAAAACCATGACATATATGTGCTATATTGATTCTACTGCTCAAAAGCACCAAAAGGTGGTCAAGTGATGATAACAGTAATTCAGGGCAAGAACAACATTTGGGACAGAAAATGACAGGAAGGAGAGAAAATTGAACAAAAGGCACACAGAGAAAAAGGTAGTGTAGCACCACAACAGACAAAAATTGCATCAAGAGAAGAGCAGTTTGAGGAAAATACTGTCAATTAGTTGCTTCATTTTACAGAAGTGTTAACATGAAAATAGCACAATAAAACAACGCTGTAGTCCATGTAAGCACGCTGCAGACATCAGCACCATTAAAACAAGCACAGTGTTTGAATTTTGAGGTAAATGAGAAAGTGGAATTTTGCTACATGTACTTTTCACTCAAATTAATAAACTCTGGGATCCTTTCCAAGCCGTACATAGGACAGGATAATGAACATCTGACATTGTGTAATTTAGAGGATTTCACTTCAAACCTTTGGTTATCACTGTTACCACCTACAGGTCATAATGCTGATTCCATTTGGGATCAAGTGTATTCTTCACAGTATCTGTAGAATGGCACTGGCCAGATCCATCCACCACAACCTTAGCAAAGGGATCAGGAAGCCCTAAGAGAAGGAAAAGAAAAAAAGGCTACCAAGTGGATCAGGATGCTTTGAAGTCCTCTATCATTGCTGAGTTATTTAATCTTTCATTTGAAGATTTATTTGCCTTTTATTCATAAATGAGACCCCTACTTAATGAATGGTAATAGCATGACATATTAAGCACAGGAAATGGGTAAATTAGCAATTTATTTCACTGATATGGACTAACAAAAAGTTGTAAAAGTCAAACACATTGGGGAAAAAAAAATCTAAACACCTTAATCTTCCTAATTCAGGTTTGAGTAAATTCTCAGCATACAGAGAAGCCAAAGGCAGAGAAAACAGAGTAACACTCTTTATGTTTCAGATCAAATCACAGTTAGGATTTTGGCTGATACTGGTGCAACAGAGAATTGCCTGTAACAGATTATTCTTGCTTTTAGGATTCACTTGGTGTACTGCTGGCTTTGTGCTCCGTTTGCTGCCAGCTCAGTACCGCAGAAACACTGAACACAGGTTCACCAGAACACCAAAAATCAGAGTAAAGACGGTGCTGGACTCCAGATGCCGGGGTGGGAAAGCAGCAAGAGCAGAGCAGCCCACGAGCAGCACCTCCTGCTGAACTGCCACCAAGGGATGGTCCCACCACCGATGCCCCAGGTCCGGCCCTCTTCCCCTCACACTCATTCATTCCTGTGAGTCAGCTGGAGGAACCAAGGTGGGGAAATTTCTGAGGTGCAATTTTGTGGCAGCTGCACCTCCTCGGGTGACTCAGCCAGAGCTGGTCAGGCAGCAAAGGGCTTGGGCCAAGTGTCACAGAAAGCACGTGGGGACCAAGGAGTGGGACCTTGGGACATCCGTGCTTCAGCATCACACCTTGCACATCCTGAGGGGGTTTTTAAGGCATGATCAAACACCCAAGGACTTGCAATCAATACAGAAATTCAGATATAAGCAATGTTTTAGGGGTATCTCAAATCACAGTATAATTCTGGATCATTGCCTGCTCAATTTCTATCCAAAGATCAGGTCTGCTCTTCCAAATTCCTCCTGCTCCCAGGTGGGAGGCGGCAAGCAGGTGATCTGTGCATGCAGGACAGATACAGCAGCATTCCTTTCTGCCTCCTTCATCTACTTCTTAGCATTTCTTTCAAAACATTATTAAAATTAATTGAAATATAATTTCAGAGTACATCAATGTTATTAGATGGTTGTTAATAATTACGGAGCAACAATTAATAATTGTTTGCTTGACAAAAGGTTCTTGTATGAAAAATGACTTAATAAATATCTGACACTAAATTTGAAAAACATGTAATTTGCCTGAGTGGGTACATTTGTTTCCCACTCCTGTAAAAACAGAGTGTGTCAGTGTTTTAATTATTATTATGATTCTGTGATGAGTGTCACCTAAGACAAAAACAGAAGCCCTGAAATAAAAGATGAAAGCTTTCAGTCCCTTTACTGCAAATATCTTAATATAATAATCATATGCAAACATTGGACTATACAACTTGCACAGTATTTATTCCATCTATAAATAAATGCATAAAACTGTAACAGCTACTTACGGAAAAAGTCCTTTTTCACCAAGTTTTTTGCACACAGTACTGCAAAAAAACAGAAATACAAAATTAAGTTACTGACAGCCAACTTTTTTTTTTTCTTTTAAGTTATTTTACCCGCTCTGCACTTCAGAAAATCCTGCTTAAAATAAAATGAACATAAATGAACCGTGTACCCTCATCATTTATATTGTCATGCAAATTAACTCCTGAAAGCTGAGCTGGAAGTGTCATCTTTTAGCAATTTACCTGTAGGCAGATTACAGTGGAAGTGAGATGGTCGTGCTTTCCTCAGGCAATAGTTTTACCTGGCTTTTTTTTTTTCCCCCCCCCCTCAACTCTTTTGCCAAGTGTGAGTTCACCAGAGAGGGACCTGGAGCACTGCTGGCTGGCTCACCATAATCAGTGCTGGGACACAAGCAGGGCTTCTGCTCAGTTCTACAGCCCAGCAAAAGCTTCCCTGATCATAAAAAACCAGAACATTAGACAGCCAAGGCTTTTCTGTTATCCTGCATGGTAATAAATAAAAGTTTTACCTGAAAAGCGTTTGGGTGGAGCACACTAACTTCTAAAGCCAGAGTTTTGATGGTTCCAAAGATATCTTTTATTTGTAGCAGCTGATAATGGCTTCAGGCTTTGTTTGTTTGTTTAAATTAAAAGGAAGGAACATTTGCATTTGTCGACTAAAAATGCCCAGGGGAAAACAACCTCCTATGAGAATTCATTTAAACAAACAAACAAATAAATAAAAGGCCAAAGGGGACAAATTTCATATAAAGGTGCCAAGGTACACAATGAAGACCTCTTCACAAACTGCACCACTGCTCAACTACTATGCTTATCTATTATCACAGGTTTAGTAAGCAGGAAATATTAGATTCCCCTGTGAAACATTAAAATATTTACTGATAACACAAAAGGATTCTTGGGGATTGAGCAAAAGCATGAATTCCCACAGCTAGTATTAAAAAAAAAGGGGGGTGGGAAGAGTTATTTGGTTGGAACCTGATGCTGCAGGAGATTCCTCACTATATTATTCCCTTGGATATTTTTCCTGCGAGATCGCCAATATTTATTACTGCCAGGAAATGCAAAGACAGAAAAGTGCATCCAATAATCACATCCCACAGGCACCACCTAAAAGCAAACCCCACTGGTCATCTCTGCCCCCCACAAAAACCCTCGCGCTGATCCTGCAAGGCTCCTGATCCCTGATTTCTGCCGGAATAAAAGCAAGCAGGGGTGATCCAGGAGCACTCCCATGGGCAGAGAAGCACCACCCTGCACAGTTCAAATAACGGAATTCACGTTTTCCCAAGTTTTACATTTATAAAGATGCTGATTTTAACGAAGCTGCTTTCCATTGGAATTCAGCACTGTAAAATCTGGCTACAATTCTGCTCAGGCCTGAGGAGTTTTGGTCCTCCATAAAACACAAGGAGATGCCTATCAGTGGCTACAGGGAGTGACAGAACAACCCCCTCACACTGACCTATTCCACAGGAAAGGGACATAGAAATTCCCAGGAAAATTTCAGCCCAGAAGTTTGACATAAGGGGCTGCTAACAACACTGTTACCCTGAAAAAGAAGTGCCTGGTTCCAGGTTGGTAGCTGCTGGGGTTTTTTAAAGATGATAAAAGTAATAAATGTAATTTCTCTCCATTCAAAGACATACGGGTAGTCCTAAAGCAGAGCTCCATTTAAGGGATTTTCACCCAATAATTTCAATCTGAACAGTCAACAGTAATAAAATACTAACACAGAGTCAAAAGTTTCAGGTATTTCTGATACCCAGCATTCAAGAACATACAGAAAAGAGACTGTCACATCACTGCTCTACAAATCAAATAAAGTTCTTTGGATGGTGTAATAAAAATCCAGTTACCAAAGGCTTCCACATGCCCAACAATCTAAAGTTTACTCTATCCAACAACAACCTAAGGCATTTAAAAAAAAAAAAGAGGTAACAGAAAAATGCTTTTGCAGCTCCTTAAGATTTTATAACACTAAGAATATCCTCAGGTGAGTGATAACACAATAGACATCATCTGCCCAAGAACTGCAATAGGTTATTTGCTCACCAGCCACCTTTCATCTATGGTGAAAAGCTTCAAGTAAAATACATGCTTATAGAGATGGCATGTATAAGCAACTTCAAAAAATATCTAAAAAAAGATATAACTATTGTCACAGTTTTACCCATTACAAGTAATGGGAAGTGTCAAGTGAAACTGAGGGCTTAAAATCCACTAGTTAAGTCAAAATTCATCTACAGCACAGCCCCACAGGGTGCTCCTGAAACTGTATAATGTCCAAGATAAAAGAGGTTCAACTATTCTTGTGAGAGAAATTGTAAGGTTAACTAATTACGAACACTTCTTTTCAAAAATAAAGCAAACCTGCCAATGCAATTTAACTGAAATCTCATTTTTATAAGATTGGGCACATGCAGAGCACACAGACTAATAACTGCTTCCCCAACAATTAGCCATGAGTGAACAAACTAATATTTTTGGCTCAACTTTCCCCTCTCTAGTAACCACATTTAAGGCAACTCAGATGTCAACCTCTGCCAGGTTAACAAAACAGGAGAGATGCTGAGAAAGCTTCCATTAACAGCTCCCCCCAGCCAGGTATTTCTAGGTGAAAAAGCCCAGGTCCCAGGAGCATCTGCTCGACTCAGTGTAAAGCAATCTTCTTCCACACACAGAGCTCTCAGCTGTCTCAGGACTTTTTCTGGACAAAACTTCTCCCACTGGTGGGAAAAGTACCAGAGTTTATGCTCCCCTTTTTAACAGTTTCAACACTACTAAAACCCATCCTGAATATTCTGATAACCAGCTGATCATAGTTTCTTGAGAATAAAAGCTAAGGAAGTTTGTTTTCCTATGGATTTCTGTTCCGTGGTTGGCTGAAGGCTGTGGCTGAGGCTTTTCCCACTGGGCACTCAGACAGACCCTGTCCCACGCAGGCTCTCCCGCGCTCCAGCAGTGCAGGATCCGCTGCAGCTTTTTGCTCTTCCTTCAGGTCACTGCCAGGGTCTCCTCTTTATCCAGGCAATGATTCTCACAAAACTCACGGGACTTAATTATCTCTGGGTCTCTTATCCTAGGCTTAATTTAAGCTCAAGATTCAAAGACCAGAAAGAACGAGAGGGAAATTTCTTTCCCTTGACAAAGCCAAGTTAAAGGGCTGATGATTCTGGACCCAACACTTCTCCTTACCAGATCTACACAGCCCCACCACTAATGGATCCTCTGGAGGCACAGGGACACTGCAGAAGGTTATTTATTATCTGCATGTGCTTGTTTTAAGGAATTTTTTGTTACAATTACTTTGAAACAAAAAGTTAAGCTATTTAAACTTGCCCTGGAACTAGAATGCAAACCAATGGCTGGATATACTGAAAAAAAAGAGGGGTTGTGCTGTACCATAAGTGCATCATCAAATGTCATTAATGGCTTGCAGCACACGTGTAGATAAGGTATTCATTACAGAGTATCAGTGAGTCAATGGATAGCTATGTTTCTGTTTATTACAGACTTCCTGGGTAGTCTACAGAAAAGAGAACATTAATATTCCAACATATACGTGCCAAGACAAACAGCACATCAATTTTACGTAGTATACATACATTAAATTTTTTTTTTATCATGCTTTATGATCTCATTCTAACATATGCTACTCAGGTCTGCTCACAGAAACATAAAAAGAGCATAATGTTATAAGCTACCCAGTCTCCTTCTGTGACAGCTATGATACACAGTCCACAAATATTCAAAAACAGGAATTACATGAATCATATTTGCCAATTTCCTTTTTCTGATTTATTACTCCTGTGACTGACAACGAATGGCTTACTGAAAAATAATTTACTATTGTAAGTAAATGTAAAATATTTAGTATCCCCAAACCCCTGAAGTCTGTGTGTTAGCTATTAAAATTTACATGCAGTTATAGAGGGGGTGAATACTTGGTTGAACTCACATAAAAATTGAAAGGAACAATGACTATCAAAAAGGTCAATTTTCTAGAAAGATAAATATTTCCCTCTCATTTTCTGAACTCTGTTTATTCTTTTTGCTAGTTACTGAAGAATTCTTGTCACAACTGCTGCTTACTTTGGAACCATTTTTACAGAAAAATCAAACTTTTAATGACATCAAGCTGTTGTTAGGGAAGGCATCCTATGTTCTATATTACCACTGTTTTTATAAGTATTTAAAAGTACGCTTATTTCAGAATAATAAGTATATCAGTAACACCAGGTCTCCTCAGTTAGAGGGAGGAAGAACATGAAGCCCATGAAGTGGAAAGGGAGCTCCAGCGTTGAAAACAAGCTAAAAGTGATAAAGATCTCCGAGATTTCACAGAATCAGCACCTCTCAGACATGAGCTCAGAGTCTTCAATGATCTATTCACCTCCAGAGGCTGGGTAACACCAGAACGAGTGCTGAGGAAGCAACACTGGAAGGAAAGAGTGTGTGATGCGAATTCAAGGAACCCCGACACTTAATGGCTGTGTATTCAACCCCTGTGGGTATTTCCAGCCTGTATCAAACTGTTTGTAGCCAATTTGTTCACCACATTCACCTGCGAAACAGAACACCACTACTTAACTTCACAGGTAGGTTTCAGTGTCACATTACCTGCATCTTTGTACTCTACCTGCACGTTTGTGCTCTCAGTAATCTGTTATAATGCCCCTCTTGATTTATGACAAGTGACAAGGTTTAAATGTGTTTGTACCCAGCAGCGTGAGGTACAAACACCTCAGGGCTACAGCTGCAGACAATCATTTTGCAAATATATTAGTCTTGGAATTCCTATGTTAAAAATAATATTGCTCAAGCCATCTTAAGTGAGTAGTTTTTAAATGTGTATATTTGAGACACACCAACACTATCAAAGAAAGATTAAGGAAGACAGGTACTAAAATAAAAATAATCATGATTGTCCATGGAAATGAGCACACCAGCTGCAGAAGGAAACACACAATCAACACATTTTAGTCTGCACATGGCTCAGGAGAACGCCCCTGTCCCATGCCAGCCATCCATAAGAACCCACAGTGTGTCAACAGACAGCCCTGAGGTTATGGGGAGGAAAGCACTCAGTCCAAAGCTAAGATTATGTTTTCTAATCTTCTGGCTTTCCACGTGTCATCACCACAGAAGAACAAGTTCAGCCTTCTGAATCCAACCAACAGTTTTAACATTATCATTCCTGTTGGTTTTTCCTTTCCCCAAGGGTTTTTCTCCCAGAAAAAGCGCTTGTTCAAGAACATATGTAACACACAGGAGAGTGACAGGCTGCCTATCAATTTTTACCACAACGGCTCATTTTGAAGACAAGTCTTTCTTCCCCTATAGAAACACCATCTTTTCCTGAAAGCCATTAGCGTTGGGGTTTGTGATCAGATCCCAGTTGTTTGCATGTTCTACGCGGGGCAATACAATCACCGAAATAAGTCCCAGCTGTAGAAACACAATGCTAGGCTGTTGCTAATGTGTGTTGTACTGATAATGAATGGTCGTCTATGCTTTAATCTGAATAAAGCTCCCAACTGCTCTGCCTCTCCTTGCCAAAAATTCCCCTTCCTCCTCCAGACTGTGGTTGCATTCCAATTACACTGCTGATTGGAATGAGCCTGCTTGGGGGAGGGAGAGGGAGGAAGGCAAATGAAGCCACACTCATTCCCCTCCTCGCCTTCACGGCTGCCCCTGGGACCCAGAAATTGCTCGGGTGTTTGAACCTGAGGCTGACATGATGTGCTTTTCTCCACATTGTACAAAACTCCTTGCAAATTCACTTATTTCTTTTAGAAAAGCCATTTGTGGCAGGCAAAAGGCGCACTGTGTGCAGGTTCCAGCAGGATGGCTCAATACTTTAAACATTTTTAAACAAATTCCTACTGCTTTCTTCCATTGTTGGCACGCTTACGAGAAACTTAGATTTTTCTGCTTGCGTCCCCTCCTTGGACCTGCCTGAATTCCCACATGGGAAAATATAAAACAGGAGGTCTTCAACTATTTATTGAACTAAGACCTGTAAATAACGCCGTATGGATTTTGCAAATACAGCTGTTGAGTTAATAACTTCCTCAATTAAGGTTTTGAAATAAAATTGTTTACCCCAACTATTCACATGAGGTTTTATTTTACAGTTAATCTCCTTGAGGAATTTTTTAAGGTTCCATTGCCTTTGAAAGGTGCTTTTTCTGAAGATGAACAAAACGTGACAGAACGTGACGGTAAAACTAAGGAGTTTACTTTCGCTTGATGAAACTCCTGCATATTTGAAGACTGCAACCAATTTTTGTCAAGAGGGGACACACAAAGGCAGGTAAACCTAGCAAATACCGTATTTTACAGGTGCACAGGGGTTCGGAGTCAAGGTCTTGCAGCGTGAAATGGGTCAGAACACAGGAGCTGACCATTATTCCAAGCAGGAGCGGCGATCGGAGCGCGTTGGAAGGTTTCGTGTTGCACCCGAAGTACGGGGGCCTGCAGCTGTTCCCCCCTCAAAGCAGGTCCAGCCAGCACAGGGATACAAGGTAGAGCAGGAAGCTGAACTGGCTTAACAGAAAATGAACCTTCCGGGGAGATGGATTAGTTCACCGTTGGCTCTTAGAGCTGCACAGACTTATCCTGCAGTCACGCCATCTGCGGTAAAGGAAGTGGCAGAAGCACACGGCTGCAGAGCAGGGAGGATCAGCCAGGCTGCCCCTCCTGCACTTCTGCACCCCAGAAAACAAAATGCACCCCCCATGTTTTCTTTTTAATGCAGACAGATAGTTTTTCTTCCTGCCTCTGTTTTGCAGCTCCAGAAATTTGTTTTATTAAAAATAAAGTTAAGTTAAAAAGCAGATTTTGCCACCAGTATACAAACATAACTAGCTAACATCCTTCAAGGTTTTAGAGACGAAATCTTCTCCTTAAACATTCAGCTTTTCCATTTCCCAAAGCACACTCAGAAATGCGGAACTAAAACACAAAAAAGCACTTCTCTTGCAAGTACACACACAATTACTTCCAGGCTGCTCTGTTTTACTTACCGACAGCTGCTCCTTCTGGGTCTCACAAAGCAACAGAAATTCAGAATAACCCAGTGAGCTCTAAACTAGCCTCAGTAGAAAACACAGACACACACACAGAACGGCGGGATCATTCTTTTCCCCAATACCTGATTGTAAAATTCAGCATCACCCAAATTAAGACTCCAAAGTGCACCGTCTGCAGGGCCCAGGGGAGGCAGCACGCGGAGCTGCAGGTGCCCTGTGCCAGCACGTGGAAGCCCAGCTCACCCCAGGACACTGGACAGGCTGAGGCTGATTTCAGACACACCCTGCTCACACCAGCAGCTCCAAGGCAATCACTCTCCCCATCCCTGGATCCCTGGCTCAGCAGGAAGAGCTGCAGGGCAAGCAGCCAGGTACACCCCAAATACCATCACCGGGCTGCTTCACCCGGGGATCTTTTCCTGATGTGAATTAGGAGCTGCATCACACGATCCCCCCTGCTCCTGATGGGAGCCAGGGCAACTGGGAAGGGATGGACATCTTCAACAGGCACAGCTGCCTCACAGCACACCTACAGCTCATACTGGTAGGAAATTCATTTTTAATTCTCTTACAGACTTATAAACCTGGCTTAAATTGAATGCAAACTTAGAATCATGTACCAATTCTGACTCTTACTAAGAATATCCATTAGAACAATTCAAGAGTACTAATGGATTTTTGAAGTGCTATCTAATACTAACATGTCAGGTCGCAGAAAAATAGTCTAAGTGACATATAAAGGTATCACTGCTAGATTGATGTCCAAACACAAGGTAGACAACTTTAAAATAAACTTTAAAATAAACAACTTTAAAAACGATTAAAATATGCATTAGAATAAACATTGTACTAGAAAAGCACTTTTAGCAAGAATTTCCTTTACTAATTGTTACAATTCTAAATTTTCCAGAAACACATTTCTATAAGTTCAACTTCAACACAAGCCAGATGCTAAATCCTTAACACACTACATGTACAGTGAAACCCATTTCCAACGGTCACTTACATTATAAGCATTTTCAGTACCTGTGTCTCAACAAATCACAATTTTTCCTCTTGGACTAAACCAACAAACCCACAAAACCCGGCGATATGCATACCCAGAAGTGACAAATGCCCTAATAATGCAATATAATTTAAACTACTGCAAAAGATGCCAGAACCTAACACAAAACCAGTCCATTTTCTGTTCAACAGATTCACTCTAAATTCTCCACAAGAATAGGCTGTGCTGGGTCTAGATTTAGAATTCTAGACCCATATAACTTGCACAAAGATTAACTCATGGAGTTTAAAATTCCAAATGAAAACATCACACATTGACAAGAGAGACCAAAGATGCAAAGCATCACTGTATAGAAAGAGTTAAGCCAATAAATCTTTCATCTCATGCAATAATAAAATCCTGGGAGAGAGTCTCCGAGGCTGTTTTCAGTTCCCGTAAGGGAAGGACGACACGACAGCGACTCCAGACTCCGGCAGTCTGCGCGGGGCCGCTGAGCGACTTGTGGCCACGGCCAGATGGAGCCTGCCCAGATTTGCCATGTTTAGACTCCTGTTTTTACATCACGATGTCTACTTCACAGCATTGTTTCACTGTAAACAAAAGGCTTCCTTTTCCACTTCTCCTCCCTTACTCCACTCCAAGCCAAGAGTGAAACAAAACACAAAACCCCCCTGACCATTGAATTCCTCCTTCGAGCAGCTCATGCATTCACGTCTCCTCGATTCATTCAGCGATGGGCTCGCTGCCACACACGTCACCCACCCTATTCATGTGTCCAGTTTATTTGATACGCCTCTCAAGAGGTAAAGGAGAGAAATTATGCTGCCTCTTCTGCAATGAAGATAGCAGCCCTCCCCAGGCACTGCAAACCCTACCAGGAAGGTTTACAAGTCTCTTGCATGGAGATTCACGTTAATTTAAGTTGAGCAAGTAGATGGAAAAAAAGTTGGGTTTGGTTTGCCTTTTTTTATTTTTGAGCTAAATGTGTAAATTAAAGCTGAATGATACAAAACAAACTATGCTCATCAGGGCCCTGTGTGAATTAAGGCCTCGGCCACAGCTCAGTGAGAAAGAAGCACAAGACACGTGTGAAACGTAAAGAAAACAAAGGCTATTGGGAATATCTGCATTTCCTGGTTCAGTGTGGATGGAGCCTCTCAGACCAGCCAGGATGTTTCTAATGCATAACTTCCATACACTATAAATTCCATTTCTCTTCTCCACCCTCCTCCAAAATGGCCTAACCATCCCATCTCACCCATTTTTCAACATCTGAAAAACCAACCGCTACTGTACCATGGAGCTGTCGGACAGACACCACTGACAGGGACTCAAAACTGTGCTGTCACCTGGGGTGGGGGACACAACACAGCGTTAAGGTAACAGCAATTAGAATACTTCAAAGGAAAAAGTCAGCAAAGATCAATTTTCAGACCAATTTCAAAGTTGTTCTTTTTCTTTCTCATATCGGTGAGAAGTATAAAATTGTATTCCAGTAAACAAAATCAGGGTGGGAAACAGAAATCCATTAAAAAGATGAAAGAATCCTGCAGCTTTGCTGTTATGTTTGCTGTAACAGTCTCAATTATTTCTTACCCTCCTGCAATATTAAAAAAACAGCCCATAAAAAAAACTTTAGAGTAACATTACCAAGATTAACTTATCTCAAACTGTAGAGGTGGCTTTTATATCAAAGTGTGGATGAAGTAAACTCTAATTCAATTATCCATGAAATACTGGAATAAAAGTTTTTAAGAGCTCAGGCAGAGAAAAAGGGGTCACTCTTATCTGAAACTCTTACAATTGTGCTAAAAATCCTACCTCAGTCCTTAATGGCTTCTTTACAATCCCAGCAGTTAGTTTTTAATCAAAACAGAAGCAATTAATCCAAAATTATCAACTTGTAAAACACTTAAGGGAGCACCAGATCCTTCCTCAGATGGGCAAATAAAAAAAGGTAACATAGAAATTCAGCCATCTATTTCTCAGTTTGTTTTGATAGGCACAGGAGTAGGGGGAAAAAGCTAACGGGAGAAATAAATGATAGCTCTGCCTGATGTATTTCATGCACCTCTGGCAATGCACTGGGGACAAACCTGCCAGCAAGGAGCAGAGCCCTCGGATTTGTTTCACTGCAGTAACACTCTCCACCCTCTGAATGAGCTGTAGTAGAGGCAACAACAAAAGAAATTCATGATCTAATTACCAACCGGACAAAAATGCCCAGAATTTTAAAAAGGGCTCAGACAAGAGGCACCTGCAGCTAAGTCAGACTCCGGGGTGTCAGGGATTGTGGAGCCCAGCAGCGTTCCAGGCTGTGCTGCCAGGACATGGCCACACGTGTGATTTAAACTGAAAGTCTCAAAACTCCGTCTCTGCTGCAGACACCATCCTTGGGGAACACCACGACTGCTGGGGCTTTTCTGGGAAGAAGAGAAAGGAAAAGAACCAGGAAAAAAACAGCAAAGGAAAAAAAAAAGACCCCAAAGTACAGACATAATTTAGCCTTCACAAGTAATTCCCATGCCACTCCTGCAAAATGCTGTACATATTGATTTTATCAGTACATCCAAAAGGATTGTCAGATGCTTTTAAAGAAATAATTCCTAACTCATGAGGAAAGGCAACTTTTATTAGGGAGAAAAAAAGAATTCTGGCATTTCAAATATATATTTTAGTACTTACAAGAAATAATCCTCTAATAAGTAAAACAATGTTAAGGAGTTCAAGAGGGTCATGATTTTGATACTATCACTAGCAAAAATCATTAATTAAGCATCTGCCCTTAATCTAAACTCCTAGTTCAGCACAATTTTGTTTTATTACTACACCTGATGTACTGACATGATATTATATGGAGCAATACAGATGAGTAATGTACTCTTATATCCTCCTGCATTATCATCAATATCCACAATCTCAGACATTCTGTCTCCTTGATAATATCTGGATCCTGCCTCTTTCTGATTTACTACAGTTGAAATATTCAAGCACAATATCCCTATATTCACTTTTTTTGAAATTTGGTTTTAGTGGAATGCTTTCAACTTTGGAAGTTGCCTCTCTGGAACTTGACAGTTTGGCTTCTGCCAAAAATAAAACAGGGTCAGCAGGAAGGTGTGTGGACTACACACACCACCACCTCTCTACCTGGTCATGCCTCTGATGATGGAATTCTGTCTGTACCTGCAGAAATGCAACATCATCTAAGTCAGGAAAACTCCAGCAGCTTCAAGGCAGCACAGACGGAAAACCAAGGCAATGCCACCACACAAACACCATTAAAACTCTCTTGTACCTCAGTCCAGTCTTATCTCCCATCACACACCCATGAAGCCTCATCTCCAGGAAATTATTACATCATTAGCCTATATCATTCATAAACTGATTAAGTTATTGCAGTCCTTTAGTATGGACAGGTTCAGTATGGTTTCTCTGTTTAAACAGATGTGTCCTACAGAACAAACCCAAACAGTTTAAGAGGCTGCTGCTGTTGAAGAGAGGTGAGCTAACCGAATAAGCAATCTTATTTACTTCAACTGAAGTAAAGCAACTTACAATAAAGCTTTGGTTTTGGTTTACTTTGGTTTTACACGAGATGCTTTAATTATTTAGTCAAATCAGTACAATTTGTATAGTATTGTAAGAAATAATATAAAAGAGAATTTAAAGAACAGAACACCAAGAGATTCAGGTGAAATAGCTCACCAATACATGGAAATAAAGGATCTTGCCCAAAAATCATTGCCATGCCATTTAAACTACAACTTAAGAAATCTTCTGGGAAGGTGCAATGCTCTAGAAGTAAAATTACAAGAAGTTTTTTGAGCAAGAAGAACAGAGAGCAGAGGATATTAAGCACGGTAGAGTGAAGATTAAGAAAGATAATGGGGAGGAGCTGCTACCGAAAAGAGGAGTGTAAGGTGATTACAGGAATGCAAAAAGTGTTATACTGCATCAACACTCCTAGCAGTACAGCAAATGGATAAAAATCGAGGAAAATATTCCTAACAAGTTCAAGACCATTTCATTACAGAAGGCAGAATAGCTTCCAAGTGCAAGGAGCATCCAAGTATTTCCGTGGACCTCAAACACCAGTTATGAACTTCACACAGTCCGAGAGGACACGATGGGGATTTTGAGGGGACACGGCAATGGAAAACCCTCATTTCCCTGCAGCCTGTCACTCTAGGAACCTTTAACCTCCTGCACTTCTGCTCACAAAGTGCTGTACTAAATAACTTCTGACTTCTACCATTTCTTACATGGCTGCACAAGCAAGGTAAGAGCAGACCCAATTTTCCAGAGGAATCTTTACATGCATTTCTTAGACACACTGCTCCTTGGACAGCTCAACTGCTAATTGAGTGCTATCCCAGGGCACCCAAATATAATTATTTGCTAAACAAATACATTAACTTTCCAAGTACAATGTTATTTCCTCTCCCAACTATCTTCTGACATCTCAATTATTTAATACTAAACCAAATTCCTTTAGTTTCTCTATCAATCATTCATGTATCTTAGAGCCAATATAACAATTTATACTAAAATAAGACCAGAGATATGCTAAAACTCTTGGTCAGCTATATGGAGACAAAGAAGGCACAGGCTTTTTCACTTTTAAATTGCTTCATCCAACTTTGTAAACTGTACTTTCTGCATTACCTATATTTAAGAATTCACAAACGTATTTCCTGTTCATCTTTCACCACTGTAGACTATGAATGGCACTGTTAATATTAAAGTGATGCACGTTTTTAAAATACTAAAAATCAAAATGCAGGGACCTTGGGACCAGTATCCTACATTAAACTACATTTTCAGCTAATCATGTATTTTCACTAAATATAAGCAAATGAACTACAGTAAGTCAGTTGAGGGAGCTGTGCCTGCACTCCTGGATGTAACTGTGCTCACTAAAGGTGCTGGTGCTGAAGGATCACAGGACAGGAGTGCTTTTTAGGGTGCACACAAACATTCTGTCATTGAGCTAAAAATCAAAAAAATACCTACACACATTCAAACCTAGGAAAGAGAGATTAGAAGAAACAAACAAGTCTCACAGATTTTGCTCCTAAATACAGACTGTTCTTCAGGAGACAATAAAAACCATGGGATTGGAGAAGATAAAGTGTTAATCGCATATTTGGTGGTTTATGAGCCAAAGCAGTCTGAGGTTTAAACTGCTTCTGCTCAGTGCTCATCCCATTCAGAGACGATGAATCATTTCCCATTTGGCAGCACTTCTGCCTACAAGGCTTGTCTTCTGTGCGATTTCTCCTGTAGCCTTGTAATAGATTTGCTAATTTAGTACACCTGACTTGGAGCAAAAGCTATTGTTGCCAGCTGTCAGACTAGACCTCGTCCTGTTTATCAGACACATCTCCAGCAGCCCGGCCTGCCCCACTCACACACACACACAACACTCCTCACTAATCCTGGCGCAGTAAATTACTTTCTAATATCCTTGTTTTTCTTACTCTGCCAAAATACCAACACATCACAGATTTAAAGCAACAGCAAAATCAATTTATCCTCAGCTGGGCTCATACCAGTTTATCCAATAAATACATTTCTTTAAACTCATTTTTACTGTTCTAGTCATTCTGTCCATGAATTTCTGAGTTCCAGCAGTAGAGGTTTGACTGTTTTAAACAAAGGTAATATAAGATCACAGGGAGTGTATTCTAGTTTTTTAGGCAGGCCTCCACAGCTCTTTGAAAGATAAATCAGAGCAAAACAAAGTATTAAACGCCTTACACATATTACACATTTCCTCAATTTATCCAGAGCTTTGTGCATGCAAAAGAAAGAGCGTTAGTTGCTGTTTATAAATATTTGTGGGGACAGAAGCTCAGGGTAGGGGCAACAGAGAAAATGTGGGGAGAGTTAAGTGGTTTTTGTTGTTTTGGGGATTTTTTGTGATTTGGTGTGTTGTTTTTTTTTAACTTCCCTATAATGAATCTGGGAAACATATGAAAAAACAATTTGTGTATGGTATTTTTATGCCTAAACAAAATCTACCAGGACTTAATCCTTTACATTCCAGATTACATAAATCAGTTTCACACATGCAAAAAAAAGCAGACCTGCTCTTTACAGGTTTCACACGGAGTGTTCAGAGAAACACATGCCCACATATTAGATGCTCTTTTGATACTCTTACTCTTCTAAATGTTTTAAACCTCAGTATAATCAACAAAAATATGAGAATGCACGCTCAGGTAACAAAAAATACGGAGTATTGACATTGCTCTCTTGCACTCCCAGGGGGCTGTGGAGCCACTTACTCATCTCTATCATTCAAATCTGGCTGCTGAATTCACGCTGAGCAGTCAAGGAAACGCACCTGGACTCTTCCACCTGGGACTGACCTGAAAGGCCAGACAGAAACTGCGATTCCACACGCAAAGACCATTTACCAGGAGCACCACATGGTACCATGAGAACCACGGCGGTTCCACACCACCTTGAGGTTACCTTCTGCTATGCCTGTTACCAAAATTAAATTTCATTGTATTTGCCTCGCAGAGTAGCAGAGGATCCCCTGTGACCCTTTCCCTCATGACAAAATCCATCCAACGCTCCCCTGCAAACACCCTTGCAAAGGGAGCACAGGTCTGGGAGCTGAGCTGCACAGTACCTGTCCTTCCAGCTGGGACAGAAGACAGAAACCTGGGAGAGAGAACAAAATCTTGAGATTTTAGCAAATGGAGGTGCAGTCAGAGCAAACAACAGACTCAAGAAGCAGAATTACTTCATTGCCTTGCAACAGCTACACAGTCAGTGGAGTCCCATGTAAAGCTGATGTTCTTGCAAGTCTGTGCAAAAAGACCTCTGTGTGTGTATATATAAATATATATTTATGTAGTTTCACAAGGTTTTTCATTGTAACATTTGAAATGATGAATCAGATACCATATTTCAAGTATTATTCATCTGTACAACTTAAGCTAGCCCTGAGGAACCATTAAAGAAAAATATTTGCCAGGAAAAAATAACCCAGAATATATGATTCATTCACTTCTGAAACAATAAAATGGCTCACTATAACAAAAATAACTATATTGTAAATACTTCAATTAAAATGTAAAAAAACCCCTAGCCAAATACAATGAAGAAAGCATGCCCTTAGAATAAAAACAAACCAGTAAACGTGCATATGGGTGCAAATAACAAAACAACTTGTTAGGAAAAGGTAATTTTATGAAATGTAGTTAACACCATATCTGAAGGAAATGGTACTCTTATTTTTTTACGGATTTAATAGTCTTAGAACAACAAAGACACACCTCAACTCTCAAATTCTAAGCTATTCTTCTATTAAGCTGACAGATATTTATTTCAGCAGAAAGTGATGCATGTAGTGTATACTTAAAACCAAACAGATCCTGAACACCCCCCTGGGAAGCAGACAAGGCTATCTGACCTTAAATCATGATAAAAGGGATCAGCTGAGCAAAATCATGCATTTAATAACTTTATAATTGCCCAAAGCTCAAAAAGGTCTGAAAATGAACAGCTTTTTGGAAAAGAAGTCCCATAAGAGCAGACTATTTCAGCCTTGTGTCAAACAGTGGGGAAGAAGAGGAGCACTGTTATGCATCAACAAATAACTGTAAAATATGAAAACAGTCTGAAAACCTCATTTTTCTTCATAGTTCGACAATATTAAGTTTACTTAAAATGAAACTTTGAAGTCTCACAATGTATCAGTTCATTCATTTTTAGTTTACTAAAAAAAAAATTACCATCCATCTGAATGCATCCGTAACTTCTCCTCACTCTGTCTACACAGACCTCTACAAGAAACTTCAACCTGCACATCTGCCTGTCTCGTGCTGGAGATACACCTGCCCAGGACAGGTAATTTCTGGTTTGTTTCTTCACTGGTCCAACTATTGGCAGGCTCCTTTGTGTGTGTTTCATAGACACGGAGTGAAGACCAAAGTGTTCCACAACACTGGCAGCTCAGCGTAAGCAGAGCACAGTAGTAAATCAACCCCCTGACACTAGAAGATGCTCTGGTGCAAATCCAGGGGGACAAATTGTAAAATTAAAGGGCTGCCCTCTTCTATAGAGAATATTTACAAAGAATGCAAGACCCATCACAGTGTACAAATGATAACTGCCAGAGCACGCAATTTGCTCTGTCTGCTTGGTATTTACATTGACTTTAACTAATGAAGCTCAAATCTTTCTTGCAATGAACTCATCAACAGCAGATAACACTTCTCTAAAAACCTGTAATTTCCAGAATTGCATTAATTGTAACTCTAGAACCACTGTGAAAATATGGCATGTAAATGAGCCAAGAAAACTTAAAAACTACATAATTCAATTATAATTAACAGCAAGTTTCCTGACTCTTTTAAAGCAAGAAAATATTAGCATTAATGAAGTGACCAAGATATTCTTAGAATCAAGGGTCTTTTTAAAAAACTTCTCAGGTTTGCTAAAAGCTGAAGAATTCCTTTTGTTCCACACATAAGGAGTAACCCTGATCTTATCTGCAAGCCGTTTTAGAATTATGTTCTGAATCATGGCCACTTATAAGCCAGCCCTTAATTCCCTATTTCTTCTATATAATATCAAGGTGACGACCATGTGGAGCAAATGAACAGATGGGAGAACTGGGGTGAGTGTTTTTTCCTGTTTGTTTTTCAACTTCTGGCCTCTTTCCAGCTGTAACCACTCACATTCTTTGCATGTTGTGCATCCTGAATTCTTATGAAGGCCCTCTGCTGCAGATGACCCCTTCTTCCCAATAAAACAGACCGCAAACAGAAGATCACATGTGCAGCAACAGCATTCCCTGGTGACGAAGCCAGGTGCTGAAAGGTCTGGAACAGGAGACTCTGGGCTGCCTCGGTGACCCTGTGCCACGTTCAGTGCTGCGGCACCAGAGCCCAGGTACCAACAGATCCCCAGTGCCTCGTCCTGCCAAAATCAGACCCCACCACCCGCCCGCATCCCCGGACAGCTCCTTGTTCCAGGGCACTCCTTCTCCTCCACCCTCACCCAGCTCTTGTGCCCTGTGCATGGCAGGTCGTGCCTCTCTTCACACCAGGAGCACGCCGAGTTCAGCGTTAAGAGGCAGAGCTCAGGTCCTCACTGAACCTGCACCAAGCCTCACCTGGCTGATACAGCCACACCTGCCCATTACCCTGTCCCTGTCTGACAGCCTCTGCCCCAGAATAAAGGATTCACAAGAACAAAGCCTTTCTGGATGATGTGCAATGTATTTTTAATCCTTTTTGAAACTGGTGGAAGTTTAGCAGAACCTTCCCAAAATAAATTTGGTCTGATTTAGCTCCTCAGCATGAAAAATGTCTGTATTAGCCGGCTGCTAACAGCACTGAGCAGCGTCTGATAATGGGAAGTGCGAACTGGAGCTGGCATCATTAGCTCCAGCTCAGTATTCCAAGTTCAGCCAGAGTTATAAATTCCACTGATGGCAAGTAAAAGGCCAGGATGTTCAGACAGACAAAGCAATTTCATGTTCAAATGACACGAAGTAGAAGCAAGTGCAGGCCCCAGAGCTCCCAGTCCCCACACTGCTGAAGGAGCAATCCAAGGGTCAGGGCGACCAGGGACAATTTTCCTGTGCATTTACTGCCTCTCCACTGCCATGAGAGCAGGACAAGTGCATCTCCAGGTGTGGACCACACTGCAAAGAACTGTTGAAATGTGGAGAGTGAGGTCACTAAATTTCAATAAACTTATGAAAAATATGAAGTTTTTGAAGGGGTCCAAAGTCCTGCCCAGTGTAGATGAAGTTACATTATGCTGATACACAGGAAATAGCTGACTGATTCTACAGGATGAACAATTCACCAGAGGAAAGGAACTTTCAGGAAAAATGATAAATATTGTAATGAGGAAATCCGAGGCACGTATTCACAATGCCATATTCACATCTCACAAATGAACTGAAATTTCTTCATGATTCCTGGCCACAGGAGCGAGTTCCAGATAAATATAAATATATAGGATCTCCCCCCCAGGCAGACTAACCACTTGCTGTTTGGGAGGGGAATCAAGAACTTTACTGTCTATCCTTGTAGATGGGACTACAGAACTTTTAACCTCCTTTTACCCCCCTCATAACAGCTACTGAGAGAACACTGTGAACTGTGGGAACTGCTTGAGGAAGGGAGAGAAGACTACACAAATATTTTATGTCAAGCCAGGCACGACGCACGTACTACTGAAAATTACTCTAAGTAATTTTTTCCTTAAAGGCCTTCTCTTTTCCTGCTGCAGAAGAAAGCAGAAGCAAACATTTTAAATCATCTTTCAATCCAGTTCTTAAGAAGAAATCCCAAATATGAAGGATGTTCACAGAAGGGCCACAGTGTTATATGACAGCACAACTTCAGGATAAATCTTGTCCCCCTCAAATCAGTACAATCATAGGGATTTAAACCCTTTAACTTTTTTAAACAAAAAGCTGATATCCAACTATTTGAGGCAAATTGGAATTATTGCATAGCACCTGGAACTTACAGGCAGCATTTGCTTCTCTGAGAAACCAGGGGCACTTCCCCTGTGCAGCAGCATTAATAAGCTTGAACAGAGGACAACAGCAGTTTTTCCCCATTCCAACATCCTTGACCAAGAGTTTATTATAACTGTGTGATATATATATATAGATATATCTCACATATATACATTTGAAGATTCTGTTCACCAATACCCTGCACTTTACCAAGCATCCAGAATTGCTAGTTAGACATTTAGAAATGCCACACACACAACCCACTGGAAATTATGAAAGATGACACAAAAATGTTTTATCATTGTTCACGAGCTTCAAGTAACAAGAACCTTCTGCAAGAACAGTATAAAACATTTTTGAACTTTCTACCACAATCCTCTAACTAAAAGCCCTAGAAAATTTCTGCTTTATCATGCATATATGCCCTTCTTTAAGTCTGGGCAATTTATGCGCCACAGACTGTGCACTCAGGCTTTAAGAAGGCAGTAATTTTTAATTTCATACTTGGTACTGCTGAGCAAGTGCTCTCCAGAAGATGCAAGCATGAGATCCTTCACATCTATTTAAATGAAGTACTTAGCAATGGGAATTGCCTTTAAAATACACATATTTATATTATCAGGATGAAGAGAAATGCTCAGTATGTTCAGATTTCCACACTGACAGTGCAATCCTTGATTCATTACAGCCTGGCTCAGTGCTGTACTCAGCACCATCACATGTTCACTTCTTTACATTTCAGCCCAAGCACAGGAACCCACATTTATTTTCTGCTTCCACTATACAGTGACACAAAACCTGGGACACTTACAGTCCCTTCATGTCCCTGTGTCAGCTCTTGAACAATTGTACCCCACTCAGTCCTGTTTCACCTCTCCAAATGTCCCCTTTTGCCTCTGAATGACACCCCCTACACCAGCTCTAGTCTATGAAGTTTCTCACATCACACCTGATGCCACCCTTTATAAATTAAGACAGAAGAACTTACTTCACTGCTAAACAAAAAAAGAGGACACCTAAATATTACTACAACTAAGCACAATGCTATTACTCATCTAGTCCTGCACACAGTCTTCTATACAGAGCTATAAACTATTTCATAATCCACGGGGGAAAATAATGGGAAGAACTTCTTCTCTGAAAATAAATATTTATAGATACTATAAATAAATAATTTCAGAACAAGGTGAACATTTTCTGTTAAGAGTCAAATTGAAGGACTATTTGTCATAAGGATACCTAAATGCTTGGTACAATTAATGCCATGAATTTCTAATCCCCAGCAGTTAAGCATGAACGTAATTCTGTGAATTTTATTCAGACATGTTTAGCTCCTTTGCATGCTTAAGGACCTTTCTTTTAATTTTTTTAACCAGTCATGTCCATAAATATCTAACCCAGATACATCTTTCCTCCCTCACCAGTAATAAAATTAATTTTAGTACATTTTACATTTTTTGCATAAAAAAACCCCACACTTACTAGATTGCCTTTTACTAAAATGAAACAAAAAATTACCAAGTATGCTCCATCTACTTTCCTCATGTCTACAATATGCACAAAGCAGGAGCTTTACCATACATGATTTTAGAAGTGTACAGCCTGGTCTTTATCTGTCTTAGGAAGAAATCTTCAAGTTGACCCAAGTTCAGAAAATGCCTCTAAGTATCACCAACACAGATTCCATCTCCAATTAAATACATGCACAACTGCATCTATAATTGAATTTATGTGTGCATCCACATATAAACTCCAAATCAAATGGTGAAGCATGTTAAAAGGAAGCATCACGACAGATATAATTAGTTATTACTCCACTTAACTCCATCAGTAATGTTAAAATCTGGGTCAAGGCAGAATGAAAATGCCACCCAGAGCCCGCGGCTCTGTGAACCTGCCTGAAGCCACCACTCACTCACACATCAACCCACCACGGTCCTCCACATCCAGAGAAAAAGAGGGATGACAAGACATGGACTTTAATGTGGATGTATTCCTCAGCCCACTCCATCTGACAGCACAGGATGGAGCAGAGGGACACGTGCCTCCCAAAAATCGGTGCTGCGGGTTGGAAAGCTTTACTGTGGCATTGTCGCTCTGAGGTTTGTGGCAAGATGGCATCACACACACTGATTTAAGCAGGAATGGCACAATCTGGGTGCACAGTTTTCCTCTGACCTGTAAATTACATAGCCTGGACATTCTCAGCATATTTGAAACAACTCAAATGAATTGGTTACAGAAAGGAAGCATTGAAGCCTTTCCACTGACAATCCCACAGCCATGGAGCGACTCTCCCTTTCTCCAAGAAAACAAGGCTTGTAACTTGGGTTAAATACGCACTGGCCAAGAGTCATTCCACAAAATTACCAACAGAATACGGCCACAGAAACTCACATACTGCTACTTTTTCTTTCACTTTCAGAATTTCGAAAATGTGAGTAACACTCCATCAAAAGCAATACATGTTACTCACTTAGGGAGGTATCAGCCCTCCTGGTCTGATCTGCCTGAGCAATAGCAAGAAAAAAGTATTTTGAAGTGGGAAAAAAGCAATTCCAAAGAGTCTACAGGATGCTAAAATAGAGCTGATAGTACAACAGAAATATGGCATGTGAGAGATAACTGAACACTGCATAGTCTCAGAAGGCCCGAAACAGAACCATCTTTTCTGTGGATTTAAACTCAAAAGTAACAATGCTCATGGGCAGAAAGTCAAAAGATAGTGGATCTAAATCCCAGCTTTACTTGGTTTATCCTTTTTATGATCTTGAGCATGTCTATTCTCCATCCTGTATCAGTCTCCCCCTTAAACTCAGATGATAATGCTTAGCCAGTTTTGTCCTGAGCTTTATTATCAACAGACAAAGACTACTTTAAGGTTACCAGCAATCTTATCTATGCTTTGATTGGAAGTACTTAAAGATGAACCAGCAAGAAAAAGTCAACAATTTGCTTCCCTGAATGTATTACTGACAAATGTCCCTCAGGATTCTGATCCTCTCCCCCAAACAGGAACGCGCTTTGCTAACAGCAGACGCACAGCAGCTCCTTTTCCATGCACTGACATCACCGAGGTGAACCTTTCCCAGCTCTCAGGAGTCACTGGAATGATCTCAGCCCTGCACGTGTGATGAGCATTTACATTTTACACATAACAGCCTGTGCAGTAAGGCACTCATGCCACTCAGCTCGCGTCATTGTTGTGAGGAGAACAGGGAAGACACCCAAAGAAATCATCCACCCTTTTTTAAACACTGCAAGAAAGGTCTGGCCCAGTGGGGAGATGTCATTCTAAGTAAGATGGCAAAGCAAGGAAGCACTTCAAAGGCCATGAGATAAACCAGAACAAAACATTAAAAGCTGTCTCCTTTCAGGGATCTACCCATTCACCTTACAGACACAAAGACAGAATGTTTTCATCTGGGGCCTGATTAGATTTTTCAGTGTGATTACGAAAGACAACAGAATATAATTTGTCACCACTAGATGAGTTTCTCAGCTTTGTTCAACTACACAGACAGACATTACAGGACAGTGTAAACTCTCTAAACTTCACTGAAAACTACAATTCTAAACATTACTCACTAATATTCCACCCCCAGGACTTCTTTTCTTTTTTTTCCCAGCAATTGCTTTAAGTTTTTTAAACATTACCATTAGGACTGCCAGCAGATTTCCCATATGTCTCCCACATATGCCCCACATGTTACCTACACATGTAAATCCCCTACCAGCTTCTAGGTGATGCTCTCCTGATTGTACAGCCACAGGTGAATGGTGGGGGTTTTTTCAACTGAATTTCAATTTCGATCTTTTAACTGAAGCCCCCATATAACTGTTTTCCTACTACAATTTCCTCCCCTAAATCCTTTCTGATCTTTGTTTTCCTTGCCATGATACCACATTACGTACTCTTGAACACAGTTATCTAATTTTATACCCAGATGAATAAAACTTTGTCGTACAAGCTGAACTCATGGAAACAAACAGCTGAAACTGCTCCATACAGCTGCTCCGTTGTTTATTACAATTCTTTGGCATCTGTATGATCCACAACTGATTTATATGTATATAAATATCTATAACTATATACTGTGTATAGAAGATAGCATGTATTTACACACATACTTCGTACTTTGATGAAAATACTGAGGGCCAAGCAGCCACCAGTCCCCGTACATCTGATTAGACACATCTATTGACTTTGTTATGACTGCACCAGTTCAATCCACCTACTGTGTAATTTATTGATTCGGATTTCTTAATGACACGCGGCTTACAAAAACTAGTACTTAATTTAAATATACCTTACATGAAGGAACCCCATTGTTTTATTGTTGACCAAAGCGTATCTAACTACAGGCTGCTGTAGGAGAGGCAGTCCTGCCCTCTTTGCAGCTTCTCCTCTGCATCCCTCTTCTTCAATACAAAAAACCTTTTTTTTTTCCTGGCAGGATTAGCTTTCAGCTCATCCCATAGCGACACAGTTGCTGGAGTCAACACAAGGGAGGGCCCAGAAAGTGAAGCCAGGGACTACAAAGAGAAAAAAGAAACAGCACTCAGATTTTAAACTGACCTAAAATGGCACTACAGTTCCAGTCAACTATAAAACCACTGCCTTGCTGCATAAAAATATAGGGAGCTACCTTATCATTTGATCAATCAGATGTTCCAACAGTGAGGTTCTGCTATCCATAAACTTCAGTCCTGCTTCCACCACCACTGATGGAAAATCTAGGATTCAGGTAAACCACTGTCTTCAACGGGATTAATTTAACACTTAGATTTATCCGCTGCAAAAAACAGGTTTGAACATTCCACATTGTTTTACAAAGCTCAGGAAAATGTTGGCTTTTCCTAAATATTAAGTATGTTTAGTGAGAAATATTATTGGCATTACAATCAGAGTTTGGTAAAACAGCAGCACTTTCTCCTTCAACACTGTAACTTCCCAGTACAGTCTCACCTTTGTACTGCCAGGGCTTTACTTACTGTCCAAGTAAAGCAGCAAGAGAGAACAGAGAGAGGGACAGCACATGAGATGTTGATCCATTTTCCACAACACAACACCCAGCGCTTTTATTTCCCTAATCAGCAACCCTGCAGGAAAGCTGGAAGCAGCAAGAAGGAGGAAAAAACAAATCCAACAACTCCTCAGGCCTCCATCTGATTCTGCACCAGCAAAACTCATCCAGCTCATTCCAGTTTTATCCATGGGGTATTTATTACCACTTTTTCCAGCCCACTGTAACTGTGCTTTATGGCTATGGAAGTATCTTTACTTGTTAACAATTCAGAGACAAACACTACCTGCAGCACTAAATAAACTTCTGCACTGAACCTTTACTCAATATATTCTAATGCTCACAGATTTTTGTGGAATTCAAACTGATTTTAGAAAGTATCTCCTTGATAAAAACAGCCTTATGGGCATCAGAGAGCTGCCATTGATCTCCCAAGTGAAAGCAGTCAAATGTAGCTATTTTAACACTAGACAATTCACGTGTTAGGACATAAAATATTTACTGAAAACAACGGTCATTTCTCAGTTCTCTGAAGAATGAAAGATCAACACAATTCAACACAGGGGTGGAAGAAATCATTGCGTGTTCTGACTGACAGTGCAGTGTATTTACAAATCCACGTATTCAACACAGCACTGAGAAAAATCACACTAGGAATGGAAGGGGATGACTGCACTAGCAGCTTTTGTAGAACTTGGATGTACTCAGGATAGGACCAGATTAAATGGTGATAAATACATGAGAGTCGAAGAAATTTTCCTCACACTTCCTTGGACATTGTTACTACAAGCTGTGAAGACAAATTATGCAGCAGACTAGTGCAATTCTAGACTTTAGCTATTTTAAATTACACTGCCTATATTTTAATCAGAAACAAGGATTTACACCTCCTGCTAGAAGTATCATCAGAAGCCCTGACACTTGGATTTTAAAAATTATCCAGAATTTTTTGCCCAAGATTATGCAAACTTTATCAGTATCATTATATTTAAATTTGAAGTATCACTAAAGACTCAAGTAATATTTGCAACGAACAGCTACACCTTAGAGCAAAAGAATAACCTTTAATAAGAAGTGTCCAATACAGATGCACTGTAAACTAAGTAAAAACTTACTAGAAGTATGCCACCGCTGCGGTTTGTCTCTGTTGTGGAACCCAGACCTAAATAAACTGTTAAACACTTAGTGTAAAGGTATGCCAAACATTTCTCAGAACTTTCTTAAGGTCCCAACAAAGAGTCAACCTTTTTTGCAAAATGAGGCCTAGGTTAAATATTTTATTTGGCTCCTCAAGATGGACTGAGAAGTTGGGCACTAGCTCCAGATCAGTTCTTGGACTCACATCAAACATTACTCTGTCATTTATCCAGTCAGTCAAAACAATGTTTTCCATCTAAACCTTTAATGTTTATGTCCTGAAAAACTGCTAATTGAATCCAGTTCTTGAAATCCATTTTTTTAATCTATACCATCTAATTTAGAGATAATGAACAGAAAAGATAAGCGTTGAACAATGATTGCAGAATTAATCCCATAAACATTCAAGCCAAAACAGAAGACCGCTAGTATCACAGAGCCAAAGAAAATTAGGATTAAATAGCATTTGTCAGTTTGAGAATAAACTCTTAAAAAACACTGGATATACAGATTCTTTTAATTCCAAACAATTTTAGAACTCCAGAGCCCTCAAACTGCTTTTCCAATCAAAAAGGGTAATCAAAACCACACAGAACACTTAAAACTATTCCTAGGCAAGAACTGACAACATGTCAGCTGAATTAATAGAATTCATAGTTTTCCTTAAACATGTAAAGCTTCCTTACAACAAATGACCTTATGTGAAACAACTCACCATTAGCTAAGGCAGAAAATACCTCAAGCTGTTCAACTGGAGAAACAGGCCAACGTTCTATAAGCTTCCAATAAAGAACTGGTGCTCAGTGCCTGCCAGAGCTGCTAACCCTGGAACTGTCCTAAAAAGACAATTTTGCCTTCATCCCATGCTCTGCACATTCCCTTCCCAAAATACAATAAGACAAAAAACCCAAAAGCATTCCTTAGGGTTGTACCTGCTTCATTTGAGGGCTGACCACGGCGTGTAAAACCACAGCCTGGTTCTGGTCAGTCACACTCCCCTCAACACACTGAGACTGTCACAGGCACAATTTCATTATATGCTTAATCCTCAATAAAAATAAAATATGAAACAAATTTGAACACAAAACACAGAGGCGAGAACGACAACTCCCTAAACAGTATTTTCCATGCTTTTAAATAAGGCTACAGACCATTTGAAATGTTTCAAAGAAGATAGGCAAGTCTGAGCACTCACTGCTCAGGGAAAGAAAGTATTAAAGTACGGCATCAACACAGCAATAACCTGAGGAGAAAGCTACAAAACACTCAGGAAAAACAAGGCTGCACTGTTCCATGCAGTAGTCGCAGCTATGCTCATTTTAGGAGTTTTATTTCCAAGTGTAATACAGAGACACTCACAAATCTCTATGAAAACTAGATTCTCAACCTAGTCCAAGTATTTCCAAAGTAAAGCATAAGCAGATACATTTTACATTTCCTGTGAAAATAACATATTTGGAGAAATCAGCATGAAAACACCTCTCTTTATTAGGCATTAAACTGGAGGTATTTCTCATGCACCTAAAGTAAATCTAGCAACTCTTTTAACATTTTTTAAAACTTTGATTTTGCAAGCTGGTTAGATACACTCTATGTAGAGATGAGTATTTACAGTGTAAAGCTATTCTTTTCTAATTGCTTACCTTCCTGTACTGATGCTTCAGGACATGCAGTATCACGTATGTGCTGGAGGACTTAAAAATACTTTCAAGAAAAAAGCTAGTTTCAAGTGTCCTGTATTTTTCTAAAGAAAGCTCTAGCAGAATTTCCAGTGTTTTTTCCCTTTAAACGTATTCACCTGGGATTGTATATGGAAAAGGGCACAGTTTTAAGTATTTAAGACCAGATTCTTCTCCTTCTCAGCATGCAGGTGAACCGTTTTTATGGTATTTTAAAATATCAGAGGTCAAGTGGTCTTCTGGAGGAGGGCAGCACTAGGCACTTCACTCAAGAACTGTGAACAATCATAGAATCATGGAATATGCTGAGCTGGAAGGGACCCACCAGCATGACCGAGTCCAGCTCCTGGCCCTGCACAGGACACTCCAAAATCCCTCCCTAACGCTGAAAATGTTGTCCAAAAACTCCCTGAGCTCTGGCAGCCTTGGGGCTGCGACCACTGCCCTGGGGAGCCTCTCCAGCGCTCAACAATCTTAGCTGAGGAAATCGCTTAAAAACCCCAACAGCACCAATAAACAAACAAAGAGATCAAAGCAAAGAGTGTGACAGTTTCTTTCGAGTTTGCACCGAGAAGACGAAGGGAAAATAAACAGCAAAGTTGGGGTGCGGTGGCTGAAGTTCGCCGAGGCGGCTGCGGGGCCCGGGCCGGGCGGGCGGCGGAGCCGGACACGCCGAGCCCGGGGCCGAGTGGAGCCCAGGGGAGCCCAAGGGAGCCCAGGGGAGGGAATCCTCGCCCTCCCCTTCCCCGCCAGGCCCGAGGAGCCGCTCCAGCCCCACGTTCAACCTCAACGACACCGGAGGAGCCGCTCCCGCCCCCCGCTCGGGCTGTCCCGCGCCCCCGGCCCGGCCTCACCTGTCAGCCGCAGCTTGACGGGCCCGTTCCGCCGGGCCCCCGGGTTGGACATGGCCCCGGCCGGGGCTCCCCCGCCGCTGCTCCGCCAAGGGCTCGGGGGAGGCGCGAATGGAGCCGGGCCGNGGGAATGGCCGAGGCCGGGGAGAGCTGGGGATGGGGGATAGCCGAGGCCGGGGAGAGCTGGGGATGGGGAATGGCCGAGGCCGGGGAGAGCTGGGGATGGGGGATAGCCGAGGCCGGGGAGAGCTGGGGATGGGGAATGGCCGAGTCCTGGGAGAGATGGGGATGGGAAGGGATGGGGAATGGCCTGGGAGAGCTGGGGCTCGGGAAGGATGGGGAATGGCCATATCCGAGGAGGATTAGGGGCCTGGGAAGGATGTGGAGGATGGCCATGGCCTAGGAGAGCTGGGGATCAGGAGGATGGGGGTGAATGGCCAAGGTGGAGAGGAGAAGATGACAGAGATGTTGTGTGG
>WBMY01005094.1:3791-19317 GCA_013397315.1 Donacobius atricapilla
TGAGAGACAGAAAAGCCCGAATTAGGGGAATGTCGGGGTGAAAATCCCATCACCACTCCTCACTTGATGTTTTCCACCAGGACACAGCATTTTGGCCCACTAAGGGAAGTTTGAGACTATTCCTGTTTCAAGCCAATAACTGCTCTTGACATACAGATCCCTCTCTCCATCTCAAAAGGAAAAAAAAGCCTTCACAGATGGACTGGAGAAATCTGATTTGCAGCTGACTTAGGACCAGCCTAAAGATGAAGCTGATTGGAATTCATGAAGAGAAAAAAAAAAAAAAAAAAAAAAGGGAAAAAATCCTGCTTTTTGGCTCACATCCTTTGTTTTTGCAACAGGCAAATTATTATGCATCTTCATTAAACAGTGTCTCTATTTGAAAGGAATGTTCCTGCTCATTACCTGACAGAGCTTAAGTGTAAAAAGGCTGAGGGCCAAGAAAAGTGCTCCGTATGATTAGCTCTGATTTTCTGTTCTACATAAAGAACATCATTAAAACGAAATTACTATTCAGTGTAACCAATATAATTCAGCCCAACTGTTAGAATCAGTGTTTTCTCAAACTCCATTCTGGGAGAATGACCCGATCTCCCCCTCAAACACACATTTGCTCAGGGACAGAGAAGGGCAGGGTACCAAACTCCCACCACCTTTGGACACAAGCCAGCAGGGGATGGACAGAAAACTTTGCTCAGACTCAGTGATCAAAAAGTTATTTAAACACTTTCGGCTTAAATTTCAATATTCAGATTAAAAACTACAATCCTGTGGGTGAGAATGTAAAAGAAGTTCTGCAAAATATTTAGGAGAACAATGAAAGATCTAAAACATCAGAACGTGACAGCACATTTTTTTCTTTTTCTTTCCAGGAAAGCTGATCTATATTTAATAATAGAGCACCAGGAGAAGGGCACTCATAACAGGATGAGAAATATTACAGTGTTTCTCTTGTTAAGCATGAAATATAGCCATTAAATCATTAAAACCTCTGTAGTGCTTAAATATGACAGAAGAAAATTGGTCCCAATGAGATGGTATGATCCTATTACAGTTTTTTAGAATCATGAATGTGGACAGCAAGATTGGGAACCACACGACTTTTCAGTGAAATCAGTTTTGACTTCCCAGAGAGATTCGCACCGAGATGCAGAATACAGCACACGAATCCCTTCACGTGTCCCCAGAGGGGAAACATTCTGCTTAATTACCAACTCCTCAAAAAAAAAAAAAAATTACTTTCAGACACATCTTTTTTCTCCAAACCCAAAGTTGACAATTTGGATAATGGCAATATTTTTACTCAAAATACCAGAATCTCCACACGTATAGAACAGCATACAGGAGAGAGGTGCAGGTTCTGCAGAGGTGACGGGATTTTCACCCTGCCAACCCCCTAATTTGGGGTTTTCTGTCTCTCAGAGTCCCGTGCCAGGGTTTAAAAGATGAGATGGAACCTGTGGCTCGNAGGTCCAAGGCAAAGCTTTCCTGGGGTCCTCAGTTCCCAAGGCAGGGATGCTGAAGAAGAATGCTTTCAAATATTTTCAGAAGCACAAGAGTTTTCTGGGGCTGCTTCTTTTAATTATTGATTTTAATACCGGTTCGCACCCTGCCAGCTGAAGTATTTCCACCAATATTTAAAAAAAAAAAAAAAAAAAAACACAAAATAAAAAAAAAAAAACACNNNAATTAAAAGAAAAAAATCCACAGGACCTGAGAACCCTGCAAGTGCCCAAGTGCCCTCCCTGCAAATCTGTAAATCAGGGAGGTGTTGGGATGTCTGGAGGCGCCCAGACAGCGTGCCAGCTTCCCTCTGTGCGTCTGCTCAGCCCAAGCACAGCCAACAGACATCAGAGAAGCCTGCTAAAGACAGGCTCAGCCCCAGCCAAGTACCAGCAGCATCGCGAAATGGCCACAAAGCAAACTTCTGTCAGGTGATTAATAGGCAGCCCTCCCAAAATTTCCATTTTAATTACCTGCAGGCTGTTTGCACACACCAGAAATGCTGTTCAGTCTTATCATCACTTCTGCGTTTTTATCCAAAAATATATCTTGGTAGAAGCAGAATCCTACAGTTCTACTCTCTTTTTGAATTTCTTGTCACCAGCCATTGAAAATAAAACAAATGCCAGCAAACACCATTTCCACTCTAATTTTATAGACCCTGACAGCCTTCAGCATCTTACAGTCTGCTAATTCCTTTATTAACCTTATTTCTCTGTGTCATGTGTTCTAGTTTATGACTTCCTTTTTAAAATCAAGTTGTATCCCCCCAGAGGAAACAAAGCATCTACTCCAAGCAGTGTGGTGGAAACAGCACAGCTGGAGCAAACCGGTTTCTAATCATGAGGCATTATTGCTTTTCCAGCAATGGTACCACCAGCGCCTCTTTCCTGAAGCATCAGGCTCCTTTTTTTTTTAAGTAACTTGACTTTATTTCATTTTCACTACGTGCATCAAAAATAATTTATGAAATAGTTATGAAATTCATTGCGTTCTAAGTCTAGAACCCCTGGGCTAGCTCAGAAATCTTGAATTTCTAAAAAGTTTTTTTTAGATTTTTTTTTTTTTACTCTTTTTTGGAAAGGCAGCAGGCATATTCAGCATGCACCACTCCCTGTCCCTGTGGCATCAGTTTGTCCAGGGTATTTTTTCCTTCTGAGGAAAAGGGCTGAAAACACCAGGTTAGAAGACATTGACTTAGCCAGGGAAAATCTGAATTTTCCTATTAAAGGTCAGTTCAGCTCTGGTGCCCCATGCCAAATTTGCATCCTGAAAAACCACGGTGGGGTTGGTTTAAGACTGAAGTTCGGACCCTGTCGCTGGTGCGACAGCAGTGCTCAAATCCACGTGGAATTGTGCTGGAAATGGGGGTGAAGCCAAGGAATGGGAGCCCAGAGAGCTGCTGGGGCTCCGGCACGCAGACATTCCCTCGAGCTGCCACAAAAACCTTCCACTGCAGCACCTCAGGGGGAAAACCAAAACTGGGGAAGGAGTGACGCTGTTCATCACACACACACTGTGACCAGAAGGCATGAACTATCTATTTATTTTAAAAGCTCTGACTCCATTTTATACTGTTTTTACAAAGGCCAGGGACTGGGGGAGAAGGCTGACACCTCTCCCCATCCCGTTGCTCAGTACAACTGTCCCTCAGCTGTCCATAGCTCTAAAACAAAGAATGAAAACTACCTTGAAATTACGAGAACATTGGCTGTGTTTACATCCCCCAAGTGTGAGAAAAAAACCCCTAAACCATGAAAGCTGTGAACAGAAGAGAAGCTGAAAACATCAGGGGCGACAAAAGAGTTTCAGACTCATGGAAGGATGTCCAGGAGGCCCCACAAGTGTTTCCCTCCCGGGCATTTGTGCTGACGGATGGGGAGCAATTTCCGATCACTTTGCTGCACGTTCCACCACACTAGGTAGGAGGAGGACCCGGATTTTTATTTAGCACTGGACACAACGTGGCGTGGTTTTATTCAGTGTTTATTTCAGGTTCCTCCCCATGTACCAGGGTGCTCTTGTGAGAAAGCCCCGGCTCAATGACCTTCGCAAAGATAAGAATTTATAACTGAGATTTTGTAGGGCTCAGTTAAAATACCGATGCACCTTCTACATGCAGTCATGTCAAAGTAGGTCATAAAACTTTAATAGAAGAAAGTGAAATTAAATTATGCTTAAGACTTAATTCAATATCTCTTCTGTCACAAGTATTTTATTCTTATACTACTGGCCAATTTAAAATTTACCTCCGTTTCTCTTGTCTTTTCAGATTGCTCGCTAATTTGAACTTAAAAATGCAGATATAAGATGCAAGTAATACCAAGTTTTTCAGAGAATCTTTGCAAACTTTACATTTTTTAACTTAAATTTCTTAAAGTAAATATTTGATTCTTACTGCAAAGGGTTCTTTACAACTTCCCCTCTTGAAAATGGATCCAAAAAGATATTTAGGGATTTAGCCAGTTCTTTCATCTGTAGAAACAGAGTAACTCTGATTCTCAGAAGATATATGTCTCCATATTAGTGGAACAGAAAAGTTTGTTTAAGCATATAGGATTTAACATTGTGGGGGTTTTGTATTGTTTTCTTTTGTGATTTGCCTACACTAAACCCTCAGCATCATCACAAAATTAATATTGTGAGAAAGCTCTCCTTGACTTTATTGAGAAAAAAAGTATTGTAATCAATGTAATCCAAATCAGCTCCTCTGCTCCATGTTGTCATCTCAGAACAAAATGAAAACAAATTCTCATGGGTAAGGAATTATTATCTGTAGAGGAGAATCAAATGAGATGATTCAACAGGAGGGAGACTGGCACCAGCAGACACCAAGGACTCTGTCAGAAACTCAGCGTAACTAAAAGCAGTTTAATTTTTTTTTAAGATGACCACAAGTTTGTTTGTTTTTTTTTTTTTAACATAATTAAAATGACTCATGGCTCAATAGATGGAGAGTAAAGCAATGAAATCACACGAGCTATTAATATTGGGAAAAAAAATCCAGCAAAACGGCCAATCCCTGATTAGCAAGATGACTCGACTCCTTTTGTCCACTATAGATATCAGGATTATTTTTAGGAAAACCGAGAATTAGACCCCAGTGGGTCTGGAATCTGTCACGTGTGCATCCATTAATGCTGCTCAGGTCAGCACTGCACAAGCTGGGTTGGCAACTCTCAGTAGTTCACACAGAAGAGACCCGCCAGGCCTTAAATACAGCAGCAGAATTTAGGTCAGATTTAGTTCCAGCTGAACCCTGCCTCTCCATTCTCTTGCACTATGGCCACCCTCTCAGGGAGAAGGGTGGAGATGCAGAACTCTGCTCCTTTAGGCAGAAAAATAAATAGTTTATTGCACCCTTCTGTATCATTACTGAGAAATGGGGAACCAAGAACCCTTTTAAGTGTTCTTCCTGCCCCCTGTGCAGACACAGGGCAGCTGCTGAAAGCCCAGCCCCTCCTGCACAGACCCAAAGCTCCGCTTTGCTGTGAGGAAAGGTCTCCTTAGCCCTGGGCTCCACACAGGAACCTGCCACCCCTGCGTGCAAGACTTCTCCATGTGGGCTCGACATTTCTGAGCCTGAATTTCAGCTCGCTGCCCATTGCCGGCTCCTTTCCCAAGGGAAAGCTGCCAACAGTTTCTCATTCCAAACCATCTCTCTCCGTTTCTCAGCACAGGCTCAGCAAACAGTGTTCCCTTTGCCAGAACAACTGTCCCAGGGGTTGTTTCCTATTCCTGACCCAATGCAGAGCAGTGTCAGTGCCATGGAGCAATAACAGACCTTTTTACACAGCGTGTTCTAAAAGAAACTGTTGGGATTGTAAATAAAGCTTCTTTCTCTGCTGACAGCTCCATGGAGTCCATCCATTCCATGTCCTACCGTGACATCTCCTCACACCTGAGTCTAAGCCCCCCCAGTTCCTGCCCCTTTCTCAACCAATTACACCCTTAACGAGCCCGTGAGTTATTCTGGGGTCAGGGTTCCTGCAGGAACCCCCTGGACGCTCTCCTCTCTGCAGAGGACACCTGCGGCCCGGGTTCTGCGAGGCCGAGGTTTGTTTCAGCTGGGAAACATCTCTAAGACCATCGAGTCCAACCACGAAGGCAGCGCTGCCCAGCCCTCCACTAAATCCACTCATGCACCTCTCTAAAATTCCCTCAGGTTTAAAACGCTTGGCTGAAAAGCGTGTTCCAATGTCTGGCAATTCTTCCTGTGAAGAAATTTCTTTTACTGCAGACGCTACTTCTGTGACCTGTTCCAGAATACTTGATTAATTTTGAGTGCCTATATATGGTTTAACGGAGTCATCACCATCCCCAGAGAACTTCAGGTAGTAAATGCATGTTTTTAAAGAAGTCTGGTTTACTTCCTCTGTTTTGCTGGGTTTTATGTGTAGTTTCTAAAACCCTTTAGCAAATGAAGACATTTGCAGTAAGTACTGAAACAGTAAACATAGCTACTTTGATTTAAAAAAAAAACAAACAACAAAGCAAAATAAAACCCACAACGGCACAGAAGATAAAGGAAATGTGTTGTCAGTCTTTACATACAGCTGTATGACCAGTCATAACATGAAACGAATTATGATTTTTATATTATCATTATAATTATTTATATTATAATCATATTATATTATAGATAACATATTGTTCATATGATTATGGTTTTTAGATTATAATTATTTATATTATAATCATATTATATTATAGATAACATATTGTTCATATGATTATGGTTTTTAGATTATAATTATTTATATTATAATCATATTATATTATAGATAACATATTGTTCATATGATTATGGTTTTTAGATTATAATTATTTATATTATAATCATATTATATTATATATTTTAACATATGGTTTATATGTTATGATTATAATCCACAGATTAAGAGAGGTGATATATTCTATCAAAATTAAAAAAAAAAAAAAATATGAAAAAGATGAAAAGAAAGAAACAAACAGAAAGCTAGAGAGCTCAGCCCGGCCAGCAGAAGGCCCGGGAGCAGATGCTGCAGCTCCTGTTCTCTCCATCACCAGTGGCAGGGCTGTTCCCTCGCACACCTTCTCACCCTCACCTCTGCCTCGGGCTGCCGCGGGACGCTGCTCTGTGATTTCCTCACCCCGCAAGCAGCAGCCGCATGCTCGGAATCCCGGCCAGGCTGTGGAAAACGCCCCGGGGCAGCCCTTGGGGGGCAGCAGGAGACACAAGGAGCTCCCGGGAGCTGCATGAGGGCCTGGAGCTGCTCGTGCCTGCCAGGGAGGAGAAATCCTAAACGGCTCGGAAAGAACCACTCCAAAGGTTTCATTTACACTTGCCGCTCTGTCCCTGATTTTGCCTCTGAATAAGGGGCAGTCAATAGCTAACTCAGGTAAGCATAGTGAACTACTGGGAGACGGCAAATGTTATTTCAGACAGCAGATGTTGATTACAAAACCTAAGAAGCCGAGTTCCCCCTAATCTTGTCAAGATAGAGGGGACAAAGATCATCTCAGAGACCACTCAAAGGACTACGCATGCCCCAGGGAGAAAGGTGAAAAGTGCACCGTGAGGAAGACTATTCATCTTCATCAGAAAGACCCCCGAGGAAGAAGAGAAGCCTTCCTCAGCGCGACCACCAGGACACACAGGGCATGCGTAACCCGTATGCTAATAGTATTAATGACTTCCGAGAAATAATTTGTATAACCACGCCTGTCTCAAAGAATGTGATGAATATTCATAATTTAACCCATAATAATGCTGTGTTGTAGGGAGCACGGGTGTGTGTGTTTTTGGAGGAGCGATCCTCACACACCCGGCGCGCCGAATAAAGCAAATACCCACTTCTCTGACTCTGTCTCTGAAGTGTCTCCTGGCCCGGTTTGGGGCGATTCACTCTCCGTGGAGGGGTGTTGATCCCATCTTTACGGTCACCCTGCCCATGCTGTCCCCATTTCCCCGCAGCCGCGCCGCTGTAAGGTTTTGTACATTAATGCTGAACGAGGGCTCCTGAGCTCTTGCAGGATAAACTGATCCGCATCCCCATCCTGGCGATTGATGGGAGCTCGATCCGCGTCCAGCACGCCGCACCACAGGCAGATCCCACCAGCACTGCTGTTTTCCTGTCCTGACAGAGTGGGGGCTTTTCTCGTCTGACTCTGGAATACGCGAAATTCCTGCGCAGGGGGGAATTGACAGAAGGCACACACTGATTCTGAAATCTGATTTTCATGCAAGCTGCATAGAAAAGTGCTGCGTGTCTCCAAGCTGGGAGGCAGCCCCAAAGCAAACCTTTTGTCTGCAGCAGAATCCACTGAGCAAAGAGCATCTGATGCAAACGAGTATCTGCCATTAAAGGAAATTAGTGTGGGAGCCAGGTGTGACAGACCTGGAACTTTCCCTCTTTTCTTGGGAGGTATGTGACAGTCACTGAGATACCAACAAATCCACCTTTTTTTTAATATTGTGTCAACACACACACAGAAGACCTCTGGGCTATTATACAGCAAATTTATTATGAACCATATTCCACTTGGATTCACTTTGGTGAACTCTGTGTACCCCAGACCTGAATAACTAAAATATTCCCATCAGACTTTCAAAATTATGTCAGGACAAAAAAAAAAGAAAAAAAAAGGAAAAAAAATTTAAAAAAAAGAAGAAAAGCTATTTAAATAGTTGGATTTCATTAGATTTGTTCATTTAAGTGCTTATTTCCTTCCACATCTGACAACAACTGCACAGAAAACATCTCCAAGTTTATCTAAGAGACACTGGGACTGCTTGATGAGAGCAGCATCCTTCCTTCTTGAGTGCACCCTGAGTGAACTTATTTATTTGTACTTGGATAACGTCTGCAGCTGCAGACATGGGATCAGAATCGGGCCAAGCCACAGCTGGGCCAGTGCAGTCTTAAATTCACACCTGACATGTTTTAGTTTTTGGAAATTCCTTTCCCAGGTGATTCTCTGTAGGCAAGAGCGATGTTTTTCTGGCTGTACCTGTGTTATTTCATTCCTTTCTCACAGGAGGGACTCCTTGATCTCCCTCTTGTTTGACCAATGTGATTGGAGAGGTTTGCCTTTGTTTCACCAATCAAACTGGTCTGTGTGAAACAGTATAAAAGAGAGATCATCCCAAAATAAAGCAGAATTAGATTCCTAACCTTCTGAAAAAGCGAGTCTGTGTCGTTCTTGGTGAACTGGAAGCATCAGTGGAACCTGAAAGCGACCCTCCGTGGTCTCAAACTGCCGGCACCCTCATCCGCACCATCCCAGAGGGGGTGAGCTTGGCGGGACCCGCGGTGGGTGGCCTGGTCCAGCAGGGTCACCGCAGACACCCTGTGTGGCACGGGCTTGTGTCCACACAAATCCTTCTGCCTCCCTACCACGGTGCTGCAAGGATGCTGCAACAATTCGTGGTCGTCAGCCCCGAAAAACGGGTTCCGCTGAAATTACTTGGGCTTCCAACACCATTGTTTCATGCCTGAGAGGCAGGGAAATGGAGGAAGCACTTTGTCCCCCTTCAGTTTCACACTTGTACCGTAACAAATCAGTTCCCTTTTAATGGAAGGTCGCAGGGAAGTACTTAAAAAATAAATATCAGATAACACAAGCCTCGGTAAAGTAAGCAAACAGGAGCAGCACTACATTTGTAGCTGGAGAACTCTATAATAAGCACAGATTCTGGAGTAATAACAAAAAAAAATAGTCAAAGCTTTATTCTTTAATTTCTTTAAAAGTCATTTAGAACTGCTTTACAAAGAATGCCTGTTTTAACCCCACGTGAAGATAATGCTGTTCACCTAGAGCCAGGATTTATCCTCTCAGCTTTTCCTGTACTCTCTGTGTTCTGTGTGTATTACTTCCACCAACTGCAAATACCTCTTTGCACTTAAGATATGGCTCCTGGCAGTTGTCCAGCTTATTTCTATGCCTATGCTCCATCAAAGCTCAATTACCCTGAAAGCTTCAATAAATGTTAGCAGGATTTCTGTTGCCGTTCCTTAGAGGACATGCAGGAAGAGTGTTTTTAGTAACAGCATCCCAGTGAGGAAAAGTACCCACAGAGCTGCACATTTTCTAAAGAGGGGGTAAGCAAAAAAAAATAAAAAAAAAAAATCCAGGTTATAAAAATGTATTAAAAGTGGAATTTTAGGTGCATCTTATAATGGAGGTCATGGGTTTTCTACATCTGTTCTCTGGACTAATTCCTGAAGTGCTTACCCTTCTTTTGGGCTGCTCACCAGCCACATTACAGGTTCTTTATAGTTCTACAAATCATTTCCTGTCCTGTGGAGGTTTAAGCAGGAAAAGTCTGAATATGATACTAGCGCAGTTTATTAAAAAATACGAAACAAGGGGAAGGGAGTGTAAGTACCAAACACACCAATGGAATATTCTGGTCCCAGTGAAAAGTGCTGCACACCGCTGGCTCTGCAGGGGGACACCGAGCACCTGAAGGTTGGTTTGCTCTGTTAACGCTGAAGGCACAGAAATCCGCGGGGTTTTTGCAAACACACCTGTCCAAAGCACAGAGGTTCTGCAGACATCACAACAAACCTTCCAACCCTCCCGTGGGCGTGCAGGGAGACAGTGAGGGGCAGCTCTGGAGCACCAGGCAGAGGAGACACCACCCATGCCCTCAGTTTTATTTCCATGTATTTCATATTCTGCGCTGCCCAGGGGTGCAGCCCTGAGCTCACACTCAGCGTCACTCAGCTCTGCACACAGCAGGGACACAAAACAAATCCTTCTCCCAACGCACACCAAGGACAACTTTCAGCCCAAAAGCACAACCAAGGCTGGGCTGGAGGGAGGAACAAGAAGGGTGGGACCTCCCAGCCTGGGGCTGCAACTGGGCAATTAAACCCCAACGTGCAAATGGACCAAAACTCATCAAAGTGTGAGACCTCGTGACCGTTTGTCCATTTTGTGTCCATCTTGGGTGCAGCCCTGGCCAGGCTCTTGTGCTGCCCACGGAATATCGTTAAAGACCTCTCAATAAATCCCTACTTTATTCTCTGGCTCTGCCCAGGCTCTGTTCCAGCTCAGCCTTCCCAAGGCATCCCCACAAACCGGCAGCCAGGCTGAGAGCCCTGCAGTGAAGGTGGGAAAATGGAATTTCCAGGGATGTGGCTGCTGGAAATCCCTAAGGCACCCTGCCCAAACCCCAGCCAGGCAGCCACTTAGGCTGTAAAATTTACTGAGGAACAGGGGGGATTTTCTCTGGCTCCATTACAGCAAACTGCAAGGGAGGAGCAGCTGTGAGGGAGCAGAACAGAGACTCTGCAGGGAGAGCTGGGACTCCACAGGAAGCACTTAGTGCTGCTGAGGCTTTGTGAATGATAACAAATGCTCTCCAATTTTTAGACACTGATAGAAACAGCTTCTTAATGACCACGCCAATACCGACGCAATCCCATGTGAACAGACACTAAAACATTTTCTGTTTTCAATTTTTGGAGACTCGGTTATCACTGAGCTAATTATGGGAAAGCTTGTGAAGCTTTACGCCAGCCCTACAGAGCCTGAATTGCCTGCATCACCCAAAACGGAGCAAAAAATCTGTTCCCAAACAAAAATTTGTAGTGAAAAGCGCCGTCCTTGTAATGGTTACTGACGGGCCATAAAATCCAACTTATTTTCTATACAAAAATACACACTTGTATTGTACAGTAAACAAGGTACTGGATCAAACCACCTGCTCTGCAAAACTCATTTTAAACTGTGAGCAAATTGACATCCAAGCTGAGGCACTGATCCACAAACTGACAGGTGGACAGGTGATCCATTTTGGGCCCTTTTTGTGGCCATTTTGGGCCCTTTCTTTGGGCCCTTTTTTGGGGCCCTTTTTTTTGGGGGGGGGCCTTTGTTTTTTGGGNGCTGTGTTTACACGGAGCTTTATTTTAAGGATTCTATTCAGAGACCTTGGGTAGCCTCTCCCATCAGCGTGCCCAAGCAAGCAGAGAAGCGCAGTTGTTCACATTTTTCTTAATACTTTTGTTTTAACCCACATCTCCCTTCTGAGACGCAAACTCTCCCCCGCATCCCAAGTCCTTTGTGTCATTTTTTTTCCCTGTTCATAGGCAGAAACCTCTCCTTCCATCAGAACAGCTGGCTGGCACCAAAACCACACAAAAACACGAGTGACGTGTCTGGTTTTGAGAGCACAAAAACACACATGGGAATGCCGAAATATTCCTCTATACCACGTGGCAAAGAATGAAGTGTAAGGACTTTGAATGAAGTGTAGGAGCCCAAAGGTGGGTGCAGGTTGTGGCAGCGGCTGCGGGGAGCAGCGAGGCAAGCCCAGCGCGCTGGGACAGGCTGGGGAGGCACAGCACACACAGCCCTGCCTGCTGCAGGAGAAGTGAAAGAATTAAAGCGTTCCCACTGCAGTACACACAGATTTAAAATTCATCTCCAACCTAGAATTAGATGTATTTGCAGATAGGAAAAAAATCAAGTCCGAGAGCTTCAGATCTCTGGATTCCTCACACTGAAACCATCAGTCAATTTAAAAACCGAATGAAATTCATAAAGGAGTGTAATTGTCTATAGGGTCTGTTCAATTATAAAACACAAAGGAAAAACGACAAAAAAAAAAAAAGAGTTCCTTCTATTTTACTGTTCCATTTAATGTTGTACACACTAAATTAATATTTTCCTCTTGGAGATAGCTGGGATATGTGTTCAGGTCACCAAGAAAAACAATCATCATTTAAAGTGAGTAATGAGAGCCCTGCTAGCTTAGGAAGTTTTTATTTATTATCCATAAATTTGAAGTATATTGACATACTTACACACATTTATATACACATTAAATGTCAGCATAAGCACAAATGTTTACACACATACATGCTTACATATCTCTTTATGTATTTATATGGTTATAGAAACATCAATGTGTATATAGAAAAAAAAACAGTTTTGGTATTTTTTGTGGTTGATCAAATCCATACAAAAAAATTTATTTGTGATTAGGAGAAGCCATATACTGTCCAACTTTTCATATTAAGGTCATTTCCAGTGTTGATTTGATGCAGTCCCACAGGAGGTTTTGTCAGAGTTTTTAATAAGTTGTTAATTAAAGTTTACAGCTTTGGGAGGTTCTTTTCTGACTGAAAAAATAATATTGGCCAGCTCTATTCTCAGAGGATTTTGGGGCCTATGATTGCCAGATCCTGCCTCTTCCTTAAAAAAAACCCCACATAAAACACATTTTTAATGAGTGGTGAGCTACCGCAGCTTCCATTAACCACAACTGGGTCTGTGATTTCTCACCATTAAAAAAAAAAAAAAAAGTATATGTTTGATTAGTGCAGCCTTGGTTTGTTCCAGTTCATTAGATTTACATGAAGGAGGGTTTCGAAAGAAAGTTGATGCAAAGGCAAATATAACCCCCAGCAGTTTCAATTATCTTTTGGACTGGACTTCATCATTTGCTCCTTGTCTATTCTTTAACCACACTGCAGCACCACATTAACTTAAATATCAAATAATCATGCCTGGGAGTACTAAAATGATATTAAAAGTACCAGACTATCTGCAGCATACGTTACACCTCAGGTCATTCAGGAGTTTTCATAATTAGAAAACACAGGTGAGATTTCATACTCTTCTCAAGTGCGGGGTTGTTGTTTGGCTTTGTAAACCTCTACCTAGAAACTCAAATATTGGAATTACCTACCTAGAAACTCACATTTTAGCTCAGACTGAGCTGATTTTGATGTCACTCACAGAAATCAGCCAAATTTCCACAGAAGGTATTTTGCTAAAATGCAAATATGCAGAGGGGGAAATTGGCTGAGCAGAGAAACCCCAGAGAAACCAGTAATCATCAGCAAAAAAAACACACAGATAACACCAGGGCAAAAAAAACCCAGAGAAACCAGTAATCATCAGCAAAAAACCACACAGATAACACCAGGGCAAAAAAACCCAGAGAAACCAGTAATCATCAGCAAAAAACCACACAGATAACACCAGGGGAATNAGAAAACCAAAAAACAAACAAAAAAACCAAACAAAAACCCAAACAACAACCAACCAACAACCAACCAACAAACAAAACGAACAAAACCCAAAAACAAACAAACNGAAATCAGCCAAATTTCCACAGAAGGTATTTTGCTAAAATGCAAATATGCAGAGGGGGAAATTGGCTGAGCAGAGAAACCCCAGAGAAACCCCAGAGAAACCAGTAATCATCAGCAAAAAAACCACACAGATAACACCAGGGCAAAAAAACCCAGAGAAACCAGTAATCATCAGCAAAAAACCACACAGTTAACACCAGGGGAATCTGCAGAGAGCTGGGAACAGATTTATCGCTTGCCATGGCTGCGGCTGAGGAGCTGCAATCAGTGTCCCACAGAACTTGGAGAATTCTAGTCTTGAGATCAGCTGGCACAGGAAAGGTAATTTAACAGTATCCAGGTTGCCAATGCCAGGAAAAAACAAACAAACAAACAAAAAACAAACAAAAAAACCAAACAAAACCCAACCAAACAGAAAAAAAACAAAAAAACCCAAAAAAACCCCCCAAAACCCCCAAAAAACAAACCAAAAAACAAATAAANGGCAGGAAAATTCCTGGAGAAAGATTTTCTCAGAGAACAACCTGAGTGAGGAAAACACCAAGACAGGATTTCCAGCAGGGATTTAACTACCCTTGGCTGCACTCTTGAAGTAAAGAGGCAAAATTGTGTAAACAAGGGAACAGTTCAGACTTCGGGAAAGGTCATAAAAATGAAACTGGTTCCATCCCGAAAGCAGCGCTGTTTGAATTACCTCCTCAATTACCTGAGCCTCCCCGGCATGCTTTGAAAATTCCTGTTTAGGAAGTCAAGGACAGCCTAATCCTCACACTGCACCAGCTCTTAGCTACCCAGGCAGCCTAAGTGCTAAATTAGAGGCGGTTGTTTAATCCCCTTCCCTTCCTGATTTGTTTTAGGCAAACAGAAGTGCTTCTCCACTTGGCTTGCGTATGGAGAGATTTAAATGCAAAGACAGGTTTCTTGCAAAATGGTAAGATTGCTCATTTGATCCCTAGGTATAAATATCTCATCTAAATCAATCACCTTGAAAAAGAAAGGTACAGAATTACAGAGCGGTTCCGGAAAAGCAACGTCTACTGTGATTTACAAATGTGGAAACTTTTCTTTTTTTCATGTTTTCTTTTTGCCAGTACAGTCTTCTCCATTTGCCCAAAAGTTAAAGCCAACTAATTGCTTCAAATGGCGCAAAATTAAAATAAACTTAAAAATCAGCCACTTTTATCATATAAAGGCCCCGTCTAAAACTGAGCCATAGAAAAGTGTCTGTGCAAATACAGAACTCCATGTCTTTGTGTGCCTGTTACAAGACAAAACCCAGGTGGATTTGGCGTTACTGAACCCAATTTCCATGCTTTTCAAAAGCTTCCCTTCTAAACCCTGCTCTTCCCAGTGGTTTTTGTGAACACCAAATTTAATTAAAATGAAAAATGAAATCAATTAAGAGGCAATATTTGACATGTTTGACAACATAAAGCTTACTAAGTACAATGCAATGATTTATCTTGGATCACAATGCTTGTCACCAAAACCCATTCACATCACTATCTGGAAGCCAATTCCTCAGGTTGCTGAGAAGGACAATAACCTGGAAATTAAATCACTATCAGATATTCTAAGCAAATTATTTCATAATAGAATGCATTAATCAAAAATATATAATTAACTGTAAGTGCAATAAAACCAATTACTGAAATCCTAGCGATACAATTATTTTTAAAAAGGCAGTAAAAAGTGAAGAGCAAATTGAATTTTGCCAGAGGTTATTCTCCACAAAAATCAGCATTTTTCTAATGTGCTGGGCCCTGTGTTTTACAGCTGAAGGCGGCATTTTTGCCTTGGCTGAGTCTGCGTCCAGCTGCTCGAGGTGTTCCAGGTGGGACCCACAGCTCTGCACCCTGCCCCAGGCTGGGCTCACCTGCCCTTCCTACCTCACCCCAAGGCTGGGCTCACCTGTCCTTTCCCCTCTGCCC
>WBMY01005094.1:19324-30284 GCA_013397315.1 Donacobius atricapilla
TCTCCGAGAGTGCAGGAGCTTTTTAGGGAAGTCTTTTTGGCTCTAATTGAATATGGTCAGTTATTTCTTTCCCCATTCCTGCCATTGACCACAATATCTTTCCTACAGATTTTAATTACTTAATGACTTGTACAGCACTTGACATAAATAAATTGAAGAGACTATATAAAAGGTGAACTGATTGCAGTTCATGTGAAGAAAAGGAAACAAAGCTGGAAGATCCTCACATAGCAGGACAGGAGAAAGATTTGTGGCAGTCAGGGACTGCTAGCAAATGAAGGTCTTTGGAAGTAAAGGCAAAACACAAGCTGGCACTGAAATTCTTGATTGTAAACCACCAGGGGAGCAATACAGTATAACAATAACTGCTGATAATAGACGTTCCCTTTTAGGGAAAATATAGCTGCATAGATCACAAATAGCCTAAATTACAAATGCTATTCCATTTAGTACAAATATATAACCAAGACTGTACAGCTGGCAGGATTAGGAGAAAAACAAAACAAAACAACAAGCAAATAAACAACCACACAAACAAACAAACAAACAAAAACCCCAAACAAACAAACCAAAAAAACCAGGCAGGAAAATTCCTGGAGAAAGATTTTCTCAGAGAACAACCTGAGTGAGGAAAACACCAAGACAGGATTTCCAGCAGGGATTTAACTACCCTTGGCTGCACTCTTGAAGTAAAGAGGCAAAATTGTGTAAACAAGGGAACAGTTCAGACTTCGGGAAAGGTCATAAAAATGAAACTGGTTCCATCCCGAAAGCAGCGCTGTTTGAATTACCTCCTCAATTACCTGAGCCTCCCCGGCATGCTTTGAAAATTCCTGTTTAGGAAGTCAAGGACAGCCTAATCCTCACACTGCACCAGCTCTTAGCTACCCAGGCAGCCTAAGTGCTAAATTAGAGGCGGTTGTTTAATCCCCTTCCCTTCCTGATTTGTTTTAGGCAAATAGAAGTGCTTCTCCACTTGGCTTGTGTATGGAGAGATTTAAATGCAAAGACAGGTTTCTTGCAAAATGGTAAGATTGCTCATTTGATCCCTAGGTATAAATATCTCATCTAAATCAATCACCTTGAAAAAGAAAGGTACAGAATTACAGAGCGGTTCCGGAAAAGCAACGTCTACTGTGATTTACAAATGTGGAAACTTTTCTTTTTTTCATGTTTTCTTTTTGCCAGTACATTCTTCTCCATTTGCCCAAAAGTTAAAGCCAACTAATTGCTTCAAATGGCGCAAAATTAAAATAAACTTAAAAATCAGCCACTTTTATCATATAAAGGCCCCGTCTAAAACTGAGCCATAGAAAAGTGTCTGTGCAAATACAGAACTCCATGTCTTTGTGTGCCTGTTACAAGACAAAACCCAGGTGGATTTGGCGTTACTGAACCCAATTTCCATGCTTTTCAAAAGCTTCCCTTCTAAACCCTGCTCTTCCCAGTGGTTTTTGTGAACACCAAATTTAATTAAAATGAAAAATGAAATCAATTAAGAGGCAATATTTGACATGTTTGACAACATAAAGCTTACTAAGTACAATGCAATGATTTATCTTGGATCACAATGCTTGTCACCAAAACCCATTCACATCACTATCTGGAAGCCAATTCCTCAGGTTGCTGAGAAGGACAATAACCTGGAAATTAAATCACTATCAGATATTCTAAGCAAATTATTTCATAATAGAATGCATTAATCAAAAATATATAATTAACTGTAAGTGCAATAAAACCAATTACTGAAATCCTAGCGATACAATTATTTTTAAAAAGGCAGTAAAAAGTGAAGAGCAAATTGAATTTTGCCAGAGGTTATTCTCCACAAAAATCAGCATTTTTCTAATGTGCTGGGCCCTGTGTTTTACAGCTGAAGGCGGCATTTTTGCCTTGGCTGAGTCTGCGTCCAGCTGCTCGAGGTGTTCCAGGTGGGACCCACAGCTCTGCACCCTGCCCCAGGCTGGGCTCACCTGCCCTTCCTACCTCACCCCAAGGCTGGGCTCACCTGTCCTTTCCCCTCTGCCCCAGGCTGGGCTCACCTGTCCTTCCCACCCTGCCCAAGGCTGGGCTCACCTGTCCTTCCCACCTCACCCCAAGGCTGGGCTCACCTGTCCTTCCCACCTCACCCCAGGCTGGGCTCACCTGTCCTTCCCCTCTGCCCCAAGGCTGGGCTCACCTGTCCTGCCCACCTCACCCCAAGGCTGGGCTCACCTGTCCTGCCCACCTCACCCCAAGGCTGGGCTCACCTGTCCTGCCCACCTCACCCCAAGGCTGGGCTCACCTGTCCTGCCCACCTCACCCCAAGGCTGGGCTCACCTGTCCTGCCCACCTCACCCCAAGGCTGGGCTCACCTGTCCTGCCCACCTCACCCCAAGGCTGGGCTCACCTGTCCTGCCCACCTCACCCCAAGGCTGGGCTCACCTGTCCTGCCCACCTCACCCCAAGGCTGGGCTCACCTGTCCTGCCCACCTCACCCCAAGGCTGGGCTCACCTGTCCTGCCCACCTCACCCCAAGGCTGGGCTCACCTGTCCTGCCCACCTCACCCCAAGGCTGGGCTCACCTGTCCTGCCCACCTCACCCCAAGGCTGGGCTCACCTGTCCTGCCCACCTCACCCCAAGGCTGGGCTCACCTGTCCTGCCCACCTCACCCCAAGGCTGGGCTCACCTGTCCTGCCCACCTCACCCCAAGGCTGGGCTCACCTGTCCTGCCCACCTCACCCCAAGGCTGGGCTCACCTGTCCTGCCCACCTCACCCCAAGGCTGGGCTCACCTGTCCTTCCCACCTCACCCAAGGCTGGGCTCACCTGTCCTTCCCCTCTGCCCCAAGGCTGGGCTCACCTGTCCTTCCCACCCTGCCCAAGGCTGGGCTCACCTGTCCTTCCCACGAGTGTCCCTGGCTTGCTGTCTTTGCCCTTTGCATTCAAACGCAAAAACAAGCCATTAGGTTGCCTGCTGAGCCAATAAAATCAGATTTCTGGTGAAAAGCCTGTGACACTACTGAGAAACAAATCTCAAGTGGTTATTTAAATCCCCATCCAGGCGGCTCATCTGGATCTGGGACGTTTTCCCCGTGGCGTTTCTGTTTGTTTTGTTTGGGGACCTGCTTTTTTGATTGATGGATTGGTTTATTGCACACCATACACTGAGAGGCAATAAAAGGTGCTATTCGTGAAACTGTCATTCGTTACCATTCTTGCAATCACTTCATTAGAAGTGTACTCCTAAGAAGGATCAGGACTGAAATCGGTGATTTAGGGAAGTGTGGGGAGATATTGAAGAGCTGGAGCTTTGCTGAAATGTCTCTCCTCAGTCAGCTCTTCCTGCATGTGCACAGCAACCACACAGAAACCAGAAACTAAGGAATCAATATAAACCCGAAGCCTCAGGTCATTCCTGGAGCTGGCATTATAAAACGAGTCCTTTTTATTCTTTCCACTTCCAACATGCTTTAGTAGTAATGAATACTAATGCAACATCACTCCTTGATGGGATTTTTTTTTTCTAATGATACAGAGCCCTTTAAAGATTTTTTTTTCCCCTCCACCAAGTGTAATGGTATTTTAATTATGTAGTTCTAAATGCTCAAGAACTTTAATGAGGAATTTGATAGACTAATTGAATGAGATGCAGCCAAATATAAAAATTTAAATGGATGCTCCATACACTTTATGATTCCTGGCAAAGGTGCCTGAAAAACGTGTTGACCCGTTTACACATCACCATGGGCATTTCACTTCGCTGCCTCACTTTCTACATCAACAATCCACGTGATGGCAAAGCAAAAGAGGGAATTAAACTGCAGTGGCAATATCCCCACCTCCATCTGAGCCCTGACAGCACAGAAACAGCAATTCTGCACGCTGGGGTGAGAGGTTCCACCACAGAACACGGCAGGTATAGAGAATCCGGAAATGTTGTTGAGACCGAATCTTGGGGGGGAACTGCACATTTAGAACACGCAAAGAGCTTTCCCCACCTTCCCAAGGGCTCTTACTGTGTACTTGTGCAAGCCTTGAAGGATATTTGTTCAGAGTTACCCATCTCAAATCCAGCGGCTTCGTAACGTAACCGTAACCTTGCAGAAGAAAGAGAGTAAAACCTCTGTGACAGAAGAATCTGGGTGAGAATCCCCCAAACAGCCAAAATCGCAATTTTACACCATAAACCCCTCAGCTTTTAAAGGCCAGCAGAGCACCAGGTGTCTGAAGGCCGGAAGTTCTGTTTTCCTGGTTTTAACCATTTAACTTGGACTGAAGGCAGCAAGAGGACAAGGTCCTCTCAAGTGTTCTCCACACCCGTGGCTTGGCACAGTCCCTGTCACAGGAATGTCGTGGCAGTTTCACTGGGAATTCAGCACTGTCAGTTTGAGGTGGAACTTTGTCTCTTTCTTCTTACTGAGAGTGTTGCCCTGACCACTGCAGAATGAATTTTAAATGACAGTAAAGCCCATCCTTTACCATTTAATACTCCTTATTATGCATTAGTACAACAATGCACATTATTGAAGAGCATTACTTATTAAAGATGAATATTTAACTAACTATCTATTTGCTAAATTTCCCTTTAATTCTAAATCTTCTGAAGCTACATGACACAAGCTCAGGATCTTCTGTTTATTTATATATATGCGTTTATCCTTATGCAAACATTGGTTCACCTTCTATCAGTTCACCTTGCGAGGACTGGTATTTCACATTGCTTTTAAGTTCATTTCCATTTCAGATTTCTTCCAACACAGCTCCGTTAGCTTAAAAAAAGTGCACTTCAAAGTCTCAAATAATTCTGCCTCTTTGAAAGTAACTCAGCAAAACAGGCCACAGGGCATCACGTAAGCCAGGCTGAATTGAGAAGACGCCAGAATTTCTGGTTTGGATGGAGGAGCGGAAGGTTGAGGAGCTTCTCTGCGGGTGCAGTAGCGCTCGGGGAGCTCAGCTTTGCGCGCAGGGGAACTGCAGCTCCGCTCCTTGCAGGGCGTGCCTGTCAGGGCTTCTCACAGTGCGAGCTGTAACCAAACGCGAGATGCAACCACGGATTTGTATCCTATCACCAGCTGTTGGAACCGCTTGGGGAGGTGTTTGCTGTGTCCCTTCCAGGAGCCATCCAGGGGATCTCTGCTGTTCAGGGGCCATCCAGGCTCACGGCATGGCTGAGAACATTCCATCATCCATGGGGAGAGGCTCCGCCCAGGGGGAGGAGCCCAGCATTCCTACCTGGATAAAAGCTGGGATTGGGAACACCAGCACAGCCTGTGTGCACGGGATTGCCAGAGGGAGACCGGACCCATCTCAGCCCCACGGGACCTTCAGAGGAAACTTCACCCTCCCACAGGATCATTGCTCCGACAGAACCACCTCTGGCACTACGGAAAGACTTGACTGACTGCTCCCAACAGCCGGACCAACAGGGTGTCAGGCTGTGTTCTGACCCTGTCAGTGTTCTCTTTTTTTCATTTGTTTGAGCTTTTTTTGTACCACCACATTTTTTTTAATATTCCTAGCAAAGAGCCGTTATTCCTATTCCCGTATCTTTGCCTAAAAGCCCCTTAATTTCAAAATTATAATAATTCTGAGGGAGAGGGGTTTACATTCTCCGTTCCAAGGGAAGCTCCAGCTTTCCCTAGCAGACACCTGTCCTTCCAAACCAAGGCAGCTGGAGGCGTCTGCACCACCAGCAGATTTGTCCAGCATTAGCCACAATATTCAGCAGCTCTGGGGAGGAATGGCAGCGTCCCATGGAGAGAGCAGGATGGGGAAAGAGTCCTACACGTTGTAATAAAATAAACAAAATAAAATAAAACATTTCTATCTGTGGCACCAAGGTGATGCAGTTTGTCACACACACACAAACACACACTCACACTTTGATCAGGGGGCATGAACTAAAAACTACTTTATTTGAAAGTCTGACTCTAATATATATCATATATACAAAAGGCCAGGGATTGGGGGAGAAGGCTGACACCTCTCCCCATCCCACTGGTCAGGATAACTGTCCATCAGCTGTCCAGATCTCTAAGACAACGAATGTAAACTACCTTGAAACTACAATAACATTGGCCAGTGTTTACAGACCAGAGCGAGAGAAAGAACCCAAAACGTGAAACTGTGAAACAGAAGAGAAGGCTGAAAACATCAGGGCGACACCAAGGTGCTCCAGAAGCTGCTGCCCAACACCTCTCAGCTCCCAGACACCAGCCCAGCCTGCAGGACAGGTGTCTCAGTGACCTGCTCAGAGGACAAACAACGGACTGAGCACTGATGAACAGCTTGGCTGTCATTAAATCGCGAATAAGACTGATCTTAACTTCTCCACATCTGTGCTGTGTCAGACCGCAGCAAATCTCCCAGAGCAACCAGAGGCAGCTGAAGATTCAGGAGATGCTAGAATGGATGATTATGAGATCACTCACTTTCTGGGCAGGGTTTCTTTCTAATTTGCAGGCTCTGAGAGGATTCGCAATAGTCAGAACTGTGCTTGCAGCGTGCCCATCGTGCCTGTGACACTCAATAGCCATATAAATATCTGGTCGATGAATTCCATTAAGAGCTCACTATTTTGTAGCAATGAGTTCTATAGATTAATTCTGTGTTTGGTAGAAAGCAGATCCAATGTATTTGTAACCTAGCAATGTGAATCAAGCTGCTTTTGCTGGCACTAAATTTAAGCCGCCTTGCTAGTTTTTATTTGCACCTTCTTTTGTGTTTACATTTGTTTTAAACTGTCCAGAAAACCACTAGCAGTACCTAAATAATTGCACTGCAGATGATAATGGGTCCTACATTGCTAAGTAAGTATGATTATCAACAGCTGAAGAAAAAAGATATTGAGAAATTACACATTCAGACCTTCAAAATTCTTACTAGATGTCCTGAAGCAGCATTTCATATTTTTAAGGCCATTTCAAGTGTTCTGCAACTGGTAGAGAGACCAATATGGGTTCTGCAATGTTAGAAAAAATAAATATCTGATGATTCATGCAGAAACATGATGACTGAGTGAAATACTACAGGATGGCAGTTTATTTTTATTATAAAACCCCTGAGGATTCCTGGCTCAGAGAGCCAGCAGCGTAATTTCAGGAAGAAATACGTTGCGTGCTTTTCCCTTCACACACTTTGCCCATCTCCCAGCGCAAAACGAAGCATCGGAAATCCGACATCTCCCGCCCTCCGAGCCCTGGGACACGTGCAGACCTGGGATCACGGACTGGGGCGATGCTCAAGGTGTCTCGTGGCATCTCCTCTCCACTGGTGTGACCCTTCTCCCGCGAGCAGCCGCTTGTCTCAATAACAAGCTGTGACACATCTCCAGCGTGACTAACGCACTCCAAAACACCCAGCACAGCGCAGGCTGCTGTGACTAATCACAGTAACGAGGAAGCTGATGCAGAGGAGCCGATATTCCACCCTAAATAACAGCACCTACTCAATTTGCACAGGCACATTCGCTGTGAGAACCGCGGAGGCTCCAACCTGCGGCACTTGGTCAACCCATGAGGATTGGGAGCCCAGATTGTTGCCCGGGGCAATATGAACACACCTTAAGTTCTGTTTAAAGATTTATGTCTGGTGCCATTTCCCCTGCCCTGAATTCAGATCCTTGCCAAGGACTCTCAGTGTAAAGATCCGCAGCAATCTGTGCTTTTCCTTGGAGGGGTTCCAGCAAGACTCACAGGTAAACTGCAGGTGCAATTCTGAGCCTTCCTGGAGACTGAAAACGGTCGAGGTCAGGATGAAGTTTTGTGGCTTTTGAAGTTTTGTGTTCACAGAAGGACGCGTCACAAACGCTTTTGTCAGCGATGTTAAGGAACTTTTTTTTTGAATAATTAATTCAAAGGGGATTGGGGGGAAACCTCTAGGCACTGAAAAGTTGTGTCTGGGAAGAAAGCCATTATTAAAAAAGGCTGTATAGGAAAACATCGAATTCATTCATTATTAAGGGTTGCCAACTGCGTTCCACGTTCTTGTAGCTTTTTCCTGCAGGAAAAGTATTTCCTAGACAACGCTAAAAAGAGCCCCAGTGCCTCAGTGCTATATTTTAAGGATCCACAGGGCTGGAGACACACCTGGTTCCCTCTCTGATGAAAGCAGTCCTGCAGATTTACACTGAACCCACACCATTAAGGGAACAGATGTGAAGAACGGGGAGAGGAAATATGCCCAACCATCCTGCTCTGCCTGGAATTCCCGTTGAACTGAAGAGGCAACGGGAAGGAACACAAAAGGCACGTGCGTGTCTCGGCCCGAGGAAACCACAGGAACTGAGAAGCAAAGCTGCTGGTTCAGTTCAGCACCTGCTGTACACAGAAAAACCAGCCCGTGCAATATGCAGTTACATCCACCCTGCTGAGACTCTGAGATAAGTACAGAGAACAGATCAAGGAAAAAAGAAAAAAAAAAAAAGGATCAGATCATTCCATCAGAAAGTCCCAGTGATGTTCAGGTGTCTATTTTTAACTGACAGCAGTACATTGCTGAGAAATTCCCTAACTCGGGGAAGGTTGTTACTCTGATCCCTTGCCTCCGGCATGTTCAGAAACCTCTAGAATTAGTGCTGGTATGTTTTACTGGAGTGCAAGATACCTGCACAGCTGCATCAGAAACGGAACAGTAATTCTTATCACTGACACTGCAGACCAGATGAAATTCTTCTCCCACACAGAAGTGCTTTGCATTTTTCCAGTTCTAATTCCTCAATGCATTTCTTCCAGTAAAATGCACATTTATTTTTTTCGTGCCTGCAAGTTTCTGTGTGGATGGATGTGCATAAATACCTGTAAACATGTATGTGCTCACTAATTAGGCGCCTCTGATGATGCCAAATGCTACCAGATAGTTCTATTTCCAGGAAGTCAAGCACTGGCAGTTATGCTTTGCACTTTTAAAATACTCGGGGGTTTCTTCTGTGCTAATCACAATCCTCGCCATGCCTTATTACACAGAGAGTCGCCCCAGACTGCGAAACTGGAGGAACGTGACCCATAAAGTTTATCTACTGCAGCAGTTTTCTTCCTTGGTGATTTTGCAGTCAACATTGCATTAATCTATGTCTATTTTTGGGCAAGATGCAAGCAGCTCATTATCATGGCGAAGAAGGAACAAATGTTAATGAGGCACGGGAATCAGTGTGTGTTTCTGCAAATAGGATTTGGGGGCAGAAGAGATCAGTAGCCACTGATCAGCTGCTGGGCTCTTCACTCCTGACCCAAGCCTCGGCAAGGCAAAAGGGCCACCTTGCGGACCTACTTCAGATTAGAAAGTTCAATAAGTAGAAATTAATCACTGTATTTTTAGTACTCAAAGAAGCAAAGAGGAACAAAATTGTCAGACAGTAAATAAATAATGGTAAATCTAGATTAAAGGTATTCTTATATACTTTAACAAAGCGAAGTGCTTTGGCAGCCTTCTGCAGAGCATTGGAGCAAGGTTGGATGAAGGTGCAGGATGAAAAAGTGCTGTACCAGTCCCACTTCAGTGTATTTTCAGATTGATTAGACTGTTTGCTTGATGTTCGCCTCCTATTATTCACTCCAAAATGTCAACAGCCACTTGTGAAATTAAGATTTAACAAAAGGCAGCAAAAAAAAAAGTTACCTCAAGTGTGTTGGAATATAAACGCTCGTATTGACTGTCAGTGAGGAAACAAAAGGTCTTCATGGACTTCATCACAATTCAAGGTTGTCATCTGATCTCAACTGATGAATTGTTATGGCTTTTTCCATAGATCCGAGCTGACCTTTTTGCATAGTGTTTGTACATCAGCTGGCTAAGTGCTGAGCAGATTTTACCACAAAGGTAACAGCAGAAATTTCTAGACAAACCGATCTAAAAAAGCACTTTTTAAATCTCCTCAAACAGTACAGAATTCCTGAGCATTTGAATTATCTGACGGCCCACTCAGTGGATGTGGGGCCATCCTTGCACCACTCACACGACATCAGCACCCCCACACAGCCACACGCGCTGATCTGGAGCATAAAAAGCCCAAAGCTGCATTTTACATACACACAGAGAGGATCGATAACAATCCATAATCGTTTGCCACGCCGGGACCACGGCGCAATTCTCCCGCATCAGCGTTCCTGGGGAGGGGTGAGGGCTGGGGAAAGATCCCTCCCGCTGGAGGGGAAGCACAGCAAAGGGCTGGAAAGCTGCCCCTGTGTGTGGGCATCAGCCTGGCAGAGGCACAGGGACACCCACGTCTCACCCCTGGCCAGCCAGGCCTGGGCTAAAAACCCTGGGAGGAATTTCTTTAACTGGAGGTGAGCCAGACCTCCTCCCAGGAGCCTTTGCAGTTATTATGTTAATGATATTATTATAATAATGATATATTATTGTGTTCTTCTCCCCTGTTGGTCACCCCTGTTCCGTATTTGGTCATATGCCCCCAAGCCACCTCCCCACCCTTCGCAGTATTTATGGTTGGAACTCATTTTTTTGTGGGATTAAAGCTGAAAGCGCAGCTGATGATCTCCGGCCAGCACAAATCATTGCCTACATGACACTGCTGAAGAGTCTTGAACCGCCAAGAACAGCTCAGAGATCCTCTCTCGACTTCCATGCAGCTCCATGTTGCCAACGTGAGGAATTCAGAGGCAAAGGCAGCGAACCTTTCACTCTGATCTTCCATCAGACCTCAAATTACTGCTCCTGCTCCAGCCGGGGAAGCATCATAAGGCAGCTTTACAGACAAAGGTGTGCAAGGGCCTGCTCCACAATATGAGTGCCATCACTCACGAGGAGCCCCAGCACGCCAGGTGAATCAATGTGGGTTTTATTCATTCTGAAACAGTTCACTCTGCAGATCGAACGCTGCTACTGCCACGGGCAAAACCCTACAGAAATAACTGCCTGCAAACAGGGGCTCACACGGGGAGCACAAGATAAAGCACGAGGCTTAGGTGAAGCTCTGACAGCCATAACAGAGCTGAATCCTCCAAAAATTAAAAAAAAAAAA
>WBMY01005094.1:36023-47374 GCA_013397315.1 Donacobius atricapilla
AAAAAAAAAAAAAAAAAATTGAGCTGGTAGTCACTGAATGAGACAAGAGCAAATATACCCAAAAAGGGAACAGCAGGGAGAAATTATGGCATTTATAAAGTGATTGGCTCGGGCAGAAGGGAAGCAAGGAAGGGATATAGAGCGAGACCTATTTCGCTTAAGCCTCACACAAAGGACCCATAAAGGAAGGAAGGAGTTACAAAGACATGGTTTATTGACTGCTCACCACTGAGACAGAGTTTTCCTGGATAAATTCTTTCTTGGAAGGTTAATTAAGAAAGGGTTAGGGCCGTGATCCAAAAAACCCTTTATTCACCAGCATAATCCTTATTCACACAAGGGATTCCATTGATTTCAGTGGGCAAGGGATTGCTCACGGGCCTCAAGGCTTGCAGAACTGGACCCTGTGGTTCTGAAGCACTAAAATTGGGAATATTTTTGGGTAACAATACAGGCAGCCCAGATCAGCCTGAGCACAGGAGCCACACAGAGCTGTGCTGTGGGATAACTTTTATTAGAGAGGACAGGACAGACAGCAATCAGATTAAAAACTGCTGGATCTATCACCAATAACGGGATGGGGTTGACGCAGGGGTATTCCAGGAGTTTATCCCACTGTCATCTCAGTGAAGGCAGAGGCATGAAAGATGGTAAAACTCAGCCATAACAACAGAAACCAAAGTTCTCTTTGTTCCAAGGCCTTTTAAAAGTTTTTTAGCCAACAGGCCAATGCTAAAAGCTGACAGCACCAGACGCAGCTCCTCTTAAACTCAGCCCAAATTTGCACAGCACCAGCATCAGCTCCCCTCAAATTCAGCCCAAATTTGCACAGCACCAGCATCAGCTCCCCTCAAATTCAGCCCAAATTTCCACAGCACCACCATCAGCTCCCCTCAAACTCAGCACAAATTTCCACAGCACCAGCATCAGCTCCCCTCAAATTCGGCTGAAATTTCCACAGCACCAGCATCAGCTCCCCTCAAATTCGGCTGAAATTTCCACAGCACCAGCATCAGCTCCCCTCAAATTCGGCTGAAATTTCCACAGCACCAGCATCAGCTCCCCTCAAATTCGGCTGAAATTTCCACAGCACCAGCATCAGCTCCCCTTAAACTCAGCACAAATTTCCACAGCATCAGCAGCATGTAGAAATCCTCAAATTTGTAGATATTTGAAAGAATCACCCTCTACAAATACACCTGCTCTTAATCTCACAACTAATACCCTGTTTATAGCCCCCTCTTTCTTTGCTTCTTTGCCTTGCCTTGTCCTGCCTCTCGGTTCCTTTAGAAATGCCAGGTTGAAAATGGACAAAAACCATTTGAGTCATCTTTTTTCATCACGTGCATGCTCCATAAAGCGATTCCACGCAGCATTAGTGGGAAGGACAGGAATATAAAATAATGCTTTGTGTATGTGTGAAATGTGGGGCAACACCTCTTAGCAGAATTAAAGGATTAACCAAAGCAGGAATGCTGTACCTTAAACATTGGCACTTCTAGCCACATGAGAAAAACAGAATTCTGGAGAAATAAGAGTTATTCATTAAATGAAAACCATTTTTGAGAAGGCCAAGGCCTCATATGAAGTAAGCCCTTTACAAACACCAGCCTAACCTATGCCACAACCAGAAAAACCCTGCGGTGCTTTTTCTTTAAGAAATTCTCTAAAGTTACAGGGACAGGAAATCACTGGCAGTTTTCTCAGAATAGGAATGCACAGATAACCATCCGCAGGAGACTCCCAAACATGAGCTACTCGTTCAGTAGACACAAGAAACTGAGAGCCAATTCCCTTCCAGGCTAGCACAGGAGTATCAAGGGCACAGACTACTTCCAATACAAGCGTCATTAAAAAAGAACAACTCAGAAAACGCGGTAACAACATTTTTCTTCAAGCCTCCTCATATTTAACTATAACAACAACCAAAAAAAAAAAGAGCAAGAAAAGGATCAATCTGTGCTCCAGGAAATGTTAGCGTACCTTTTGCAGCCTGCTCTGAGGAACGCTTCCAGCGCAGAAGGGGGATCAATAAATCCTCATGAAAGTTCAGCCAGGAGCGCTCAAAACCTCCCCAAACATCCTTTGGTGGCAGGACACTCCAGCACCAGCGAGGATTTACTGCAGCACCTGCTCAGGCACCTCCCAGCTCCTGATGAGGCAGGATTTATCCATGCCCATGAGGAGAAAGGCGGGTGTTGGTCCTTTCCTAATGGCCTGGGCTGATTGGGCTGTGGGGTCAGAGACCTCCTGGATCACAGGTCCCAGCTGATTGCTGCTCCTGGTGGAATTCCCTCCCCCAGAGTTCCGTCCATTCACTTCCTGAGCCCACCAAGCTTTCAGCACCCACACTGTCTGTTAGCACCGAGCTCCACATTTTAATTACGCCTTCGAGAAAACATTGCCTTCCTCCTGGGTTTCTTCTTTTTTGTCGGATTTCATTTCTGAGCTGCCCACCTGAGAAGTTCACGAGGTGCCCCATATCATGAGAACCCCACTGAACCCAGCCTTGAACCCTTCCAGAGACAGAACATCCCGAGTTTCCCTCAGCACCCTGTTCCAGTGCCCCACCACCCTCACAGGGAAGAATTTCTTCCCCTTATCTAATCCAAACTGAGCCTCTTTCAGTCTAAAGCCATTCCTCCTTGTCCCAGCACTCCGTGCCCTTATCAAAAGTCCTTCTCCAGCTCTCTCCTGGCTCCTTGGGGGACTGGAAGGTACCAGAAGGTACCCTGAAGCCTGAAGAACCCCAAGTCTCTCTCAGCGCTCACAGGAGCGGTGCTGGAGCCCCCTGAGGCGCCCTGTTCTGCACATGCTCTGGACAAAAACCTCCTGTGAGCTGTCCCTGAGCTGTGGAGGGGAAGGAGTGCATGTGTCCATGCTGGCTCAGTCCCACCCCAGTGCCCCCAGCGCGGCTGGTGGCACCCATGGGTGCCAGGGAGGTGACGCCCCAGCAGTCCCTGGCAAACCCTGGCACGGCCTTTCACCGACAGTTTAAAGCTCTCGCATTCTTCCCTTCTTATCTGAGCAGAGGTGACTTTTAATTCCGACCAGAGCGACACGCATTTGTACCCACAGACTTTGTCCTTAAAGTTTCTTAATGCCAGAAGGGCCCCTCTTTTTCTCTCAGAATTTTGTATCTTTGAGGTGTGTTTCTTGTCGTGGCTTATGGTGACGGATCACACCGTGCCCGTCACCATGGGGAGGCAGATACAAACCAAAAGATGCTCCAAAAAGGAACAAAACGTTTATAAAACCGAGCGTTGGATGCTCCTTGTCTCGGCTGTGCTAATGTTGAGGCGCTGTTTTCCATCCAATGCAGTCTGCAGGCGTTACAACGCAAATCACCTCCACTGAGTGACCTGCAAGTTTCAAACAGATTTTTTTCAAGTTGAGTTTTTTGAGACCTGCACTTCAAAGCCATAAGGGAAAATATATTGTATTACATTATCAATATGTGTAGCAGGCTGGAAAAGCTTCTCCTTAGGGATCTGAAAGCCATTATAGTAAATTCGTGCTTCATAATAAAAAATGTGTATTTCTGGAATAAATCAAAACCAGAAGCACTTTTCTCTTTGGAGCTGGTGAGATGAGTGAGGGTTTCAGGTGTCTGAATCCAACGGCTCGAGAGCTCCACCATGAATCACAGGGATAAGACAAAAAAAGCACCTTCCTGTCCTCCAGCTCCCAATGTGTCATCAGCTGCTTGGGAAGGTTAAGTGGCATCTTAAAGAATAAAGCGCTGCTTATGTTCTTAATCCCAAAGGCCGTATGAAAAGGCAGACACCCAATCCGCCTGTTGCTTTCAAAGGAATATCTATCATTTCTCGGGCATATGTGAGCAGGCAGGACCCGACTGCAGGTCCTGCACGTCCGAGCTCGTGCTGCTGCATTGTTTCTGCAACCTGCAGCTGCAGGAGACGCAGCAAAGGAAACGGAGCTTCCTTCAGCCCCAGAGGAAACCAGGCACGGCCTGATGCTGCTCATCACGCAGACACACGGACACACACACTTTGATCAGAAGGCACGGACTAACCGATTTATTTAAAAAGATCTGACTGCATTTTATCGTATTTCTACCAAGGCCAGGGGCTGGGGGAGAAGGTTGATCACAGCTTCAGCCCCCCCCCAAAGGGCTGGTCAGCCTCCAGGGTCCCACTCCAGGGCGATCGATGGCTGGAGGGCTCCAGCGATGTCCTGGCGTTACAGACAGCACTGCCAGCGACGCTTTGCCTTGTTCCACCTGGCGATGTTTTGTGCAGCCTGTCCTCATTAGGGCGGGTGGAGAGAGCGCAGCAGTGCTGCTGACCTGGAGGAGCTGTAACAACCTCCAGGACAGGCTGAGAGGAGCATTAGTGCATTTGCCTCCTCTCTGTGAAAGGAGAAAGAGAGCAGAGCTTCTGGAAGCAGTAAATTATAATTCTTACCTTATTTTCAACAGCTAGAGTTGGTCCTTTTGACCTCACCTGGAATTTACAGATTTTTTCACCCATCTTGACCTGGCCAAGTTAAAGACTCCTTTTTTTTTTTTTCCTTCTTTTTCTTTTTTATTTTGGTTTTTCTTTTTTCTTTTTTTTTTTTTCTTTTTTTTCTCTCTTTCCCAAAGAGGACAGATCAGCAGCCTATTTTTCTCAGCTAAGTAACATAGTAAATTCCCAGCTTCTTGGCTGTGACAGTATTTCACATTACACTAATAGCCCAGTGTTAGCAAAATTGCTGGGAGTGAAGAGGGGGAGAGGAGGATTAAGACAAGGTCATCTTTCTTCCCATCATGGATGAACATGCCAAAGACTTTTCTTCTTGTTTTTCTCACTGTCACTTCCACAGATCTCAGGTCCTGTTCCTGCAAAACCAAAAAAATGTGCAGCAAACCAAGGGAGTGTCATCTCATACTGGGACTGATTCTCACGTGGACAAAACTCCCTTTCCATCACCTCTAAAGTTGTATTTTCTGCACTGCAAAAACACTTTTTGCTGACCTTCCTGTGCATCAGTGTCAGGACTGTGGTGCTTAATTGATTAAGGTGCTGGGGGGCCTGAAGGGAAAATGGTTCTACTATTAAAAAAAAAGCTCATCTCCTTCCAGGTGTTAAAATCTAATGAGATTTTCCACTTGTTTGTGCACAACTGGCTCGGGGCATCTCTTGTGAAGTCCTCCCCCAGCTGAGGAGCTGGAGGAGAAAAACACTTAAAGCTGTTTAGTTATGGTCTCTTGTTTTGAAGGACAAGCCCCATTACTGGATTTTTCTGCTGCTCTGTGTGGCCATAGGATGTGGGGGTTTTTTTCCCATTTAGAGGTTCTGAAGCAGCTGGTGGGATTCTGCCTGGGTAATTGTAAAGAGCTGCACCACCAGTGACAATTCCTCCCTCAGAACTTGCCTCCTGTGTCCAGCAGCCACATCGGGGTCCTGTGTTCCTCCAGTTTTATTAAAGAAATTTCTCTTCTTCAAAGCAACCCCCCCAGCCCAGCACACCCTTCCTCTCACCCCCTCTCAAACAAGGTCTTGTTTGCTCCAACCCCTGGGTTTTCACTGGCAACGGGAGAAAAAGACTAAAAGGAGAAAGGAAATGTGGCTAAAATGGAGACAAAATAAGGAGGGGTGGGGGGAAATGAACTGGCAGGCTATAGAAGAATAAATCGTAGCAATAATGACCAGAAGGTAAAAATCTGCTCCCTCCAGTATTCCTCATTTAAAAATTTCCCTCTCCTGATTAAAACTTTGTAAATAGTAATTATTATCACAAAGATATTCATAAACAGATGTTTTAAAAAATGCAAATTAGTCCGCAACTCAGAAAATATGCAGTTGGTGTGCCACAGGGAATTTAATCTTTGAAAGCAGAAAAATGCATCAGACCCCGCTTCCAGCAGAACACCACAACTCAGGACTGGAAGCAGTGGGGTTTTTTTCCTCCACTTGTTAAATATGGTAATGGAGTGAAAAACCTATTATTTACTGAAGACTACTGCTTTTACATTGCATTTGTATTCATAAAAAACTGTAGAATAGATCTAATTCCAAGCTGCTTTATTAGTTTAGCAGAAAACTGAAACATACTTATATGAACAAAAGTGAGAATAGTTTCCCTTAAGATATGTAAGCACCTACAAATAATTCAAAAGGTGCATATTATTTTTCCCATCTTTCCCTGGCAAGGGAACATTCATTCAAATCAGATGCATTTCTGATAAGTCGGAGCAGCTTTCCTGATTGTCATTTGTTGGTGAAATACGACTTGGATTATTGCTTCTGTGAGGGTAATTGGCTGTGGAGTCTCTTCTATTTCATATCACCAGAAATGATGAAATACTATAGATTCTAAAATGATTATGGTCACTTAATTTTAAAACAAAGCAATTACTGTTCTATTACCAGGTATTCTGAATCAATATATCGTCTTGCAGCTCGCACTCACATCCAGAATAAATCTATGATATTACAAGTGGTGGGAAGTGAATGGCACCAGAGCAGAACAGATATCCAGCAGGAGCTCCTGGATTTATTTTGTACAGGTCACACACTCAGATTGTCCAGCAGTGAAAACAGAAGTTGGTTATTGGTCTTCCAGGTGCCTCAAAATATCCAACTTGCCCAGGGATATACAGAATTGATGGAGCTTCTGGAAGCAGTAAATTATAATTCTTACCTTATTTTCAACAGCTAGAGTTGGTCCTTTTGACATGAAAGGAACTAATAAAGCACAAAGAGTGCATTGGATTTGACCCAGGAGACACGCATGGACTTTTATATCCGAGGTAAAATTTTATTGGTCGTGGTAAGCCTCATGGCTTTCTTACGGGTCTGGATTTTTCTGCCTGTCTCTCTCTCTTCAACAATTCTTTGAACAAACACTATACGGCTCTCATCTCTTCCTGGCTGGAAAAACAACCTGCTTCTCAAAAAAGGGAGAAAATAACAAATTCACGGCAGTTTAGCAATGAGTAAAAGATTTAACATAAATAATGAGGAAGCAAAAAAGAAAAGTGATCACTGCGATCCTGGGAAGAGGCAGCAGCCTTTTCTAGATATATTAATTCCCTAAATTTAGACCCATCACTGCATGTCATTACCAGCGCTGTGGAAACCACACAACCTGCACCTTGGAGATGAAAAAAGGACAAAGACACAGTGTTGGATCTTCGTGTTTCCAAATAATGGGATGGGACAGCTGGGAGAGGCTCCTGGAGCTTTTATTGCAGCCTCAGCCTCGGTACAGGGGGACAATCGAAAGGTGACCGTGGCTCCTGGTGAGAGCAGCTGAACTCTCCGTGTTACAAGGCCCTTAAAAAGCTTTCGAACCAACAGCAAATTGTTAAAAGCTCACAGACATCTGCATAAACCAGTCATTAAAACCACACCCACACCTTTTATCCAACAATGGGTGCTTGTTTTATACTTCTTATTACCCAGGGACTTTTTATACTCTTCCATAAACAAAGCACAGAGCCTCATTATTAAACTTTTCTATTATTTTGCTTACCGTATTTTTCTGCTTGCTAAAGCCTAACTCTGCACAGCACAAAGCCACACTCTTATTGTTCCATGTCTTCATTCCTGTATCTTTAGGCCTACATCTGCACTGCTCTGAAAGCTTTCTGCTTTTTCCATTTCCCTGTCATGTTTTTTTAAAGTATTTTATGAGTACTAACTAACTGAAAGGTCTAAGTTTTATCTCTTTATGTTGTTAGTAAGAAAGTAAACACTTGTAAGGAGAAGAAAAGTGTCTTAAAAGTTTCGTTTTGATCCTCATTTTCTTCTTTTAGTATTTAGTCATGAACTATCTTTCCACCCTTTAAGATTTAAGCCTACTTTGCTTTTTCTCCTACCCCTATCTCACAACAGATTTCCAGTAAACACCCAAACCACTGCACGAATTGATGCATTAATCAAAAAACCAGTCAAAATTAGCGGAGGTAAAGCCGTCACATTCCCACAGCACAGCTCATTCCTCCAGCACCCAGATCCTTGAAAAGAAAATCTCTGGTGCTGTGCTGGTTCAATGCCCAAGTTTGTCGCTGCAGCTGCTGCAAGGCCGGATTTCCAAACCCTGTTTGGACAGCACTGCTCCAGACAGCACCTCCAAAGCCCAAAGCAGGGTTATTGTGGGCACCCAAGCTGCCAGGAGGTACCAAACCAGCCTGCTGGTGCTGGAACCCCAGGGAGTGAGAATTTCAGGTTCCTGTGCTGCCAGGCTCTGACCCCCAAGCAAACCCTGCATTGACCTGGGGCCTTGGAACAGGCTCCCAAAACTGAGTGACAACACTGGGGTTGTGGGTGTGGGGTTCGAATAGAATTTTGTCATCTCACCGGGTGAAAAACTTAGATTTCAGATTTTAGTATATAGTAATATACGTGGGGCAAGGTGGAGGGTTTAGGGTGCTGAGTCCTTCTTCTTCACCTTCTCCTTGCTTTTGGGTGGCTTTTTCTAACTGGGTGAAGGGGTCTGCATTGCAGACCTCAGGTGGCCATTGTTGGGTCAAAATATAAATAATTATAAATCTAAATAATTGTAAATCTAAATAATTCTAAATTATATCATTATAATTGGGTCAAAGCTATAAATAATTCAGGTGTCATCTCGTTATTGGGTAATTATCACCTTAAAAGGCCTTGGAAGGAGTTAGAGGGATCCATTTTCTACCTCGCCAGCTAGAGCTCACAGCTCATGAGACTGTACTACAGGTGAGAATTGATAATCACTGAGTCCAAACGTAAAAACAGCATCCCGTGCGTTCATCCTGGCTCTGACAGGGAGAAAAGGAGACAAGGAACCCCAGATGTTGGAGTTTTAACTGTGTGACATCGTGCCCAGGCCCATCTCTCTCCCCAGAACGCCTGATCGAGGGGAATAAAGCAATTCTGCCTCATCGGAATTCTACGAGGACATCGGAAAACTCTGGGCCACTGGAGGAAAACGACATCCTCACGATGGCAGCCTCATGTTGATGCAGTCACAGATTAACTCACCGCCTGAATATAGCAGGAGGTAAAAAAATTGAGCTGGAAAACTGCATTTCTAGGAAGATTTGAATGCTGGCACATGAATATCAGCAGCACTCGTGTCCACGGGGATTTTATAGAGTGGTTTGGAAACAATCTGTGCATCAGGAAATACCACATTTTTCAGTGAGCGCAGGAAGTCTGCAAAGCTTTTTGTGCAAAAAAAAGCAAGGTTAAAACTCATTAGAGCTCACATCAGGCATTTGATGGGCTTTACAAGCTGCCTTGCTGTCTTAAAGTGAAAAATAACTGCGGGGAATTGGTTTATATTTTTAAAATGTCCTGGATTCTCCTTCTCTAGCAAGGAAGCAAAATTGCCCCACGCCAGACACTCATTCCCCTGATAATTCTTCTCCTATTGTTTTAAAATTATGAGTTTTGACAAGGGTTGTAGAGATTGCCATCAGCCTGTACTCGAGAGCTGCAGGGAAGAAAGTAACACCAGGTGCAGGCCTGGTTTTCAGCCTGAGATGTTTTGCTTTCTAAAACTCTGGTCCCACGGAACTTTCTGTAAACAAAAGAAGATGTTTTTGCTGACTCTGTCTTGTTTTCATTCCTCTTTGGAGGTGGAGAGAATTTGATGTCTCTCTGTGCTGGCCAATGTGACTGAATGGGTGTCACTGCTAACACCAATTGGTTTAGCTATAGCGACCTGGGATATAAGGAGGTCAAAGTCTGAATAAATTTTTTTTATGACAAATTCTGGAGTTGTGTGGCCTGATTTCGTGTCCTACAGCGACACCAGTGAGGGCCTGGGCCATGTTTGCCTCCACTTCACAGAGCAGGAGGAGGAATCAGTGGCTGGAACATCCAGGCCTTTTCCAGCCCAGGATCAGGGCTCACACTGTGACCAGGGGCTGCTGCATTTTGGAGTGGCCCTGGCTGTGGGCTCGACATTTCTGAGCCTGAATTTCAGCTCGCTGCCCATTGCCGGCTCCTTTCCCAAGGGAAAGCTGCCAACAGTTTCTCTTTCCAAACCATCTCTCTGCGTGTCTCAGCACAGGCTCAGCAAACAGTGTTCTCTTTGCCAGAACAACTGTCCCAGGGGTTGTTTCCTATTCCTGACCCAATGCAGAGCAGTGTCAGTGCCATGGAGCAATAACAGACCTTTTTACACAGCGTGTTCTAAAAGAAACTGTTGGGATTGTAAATAAAGCTTCTTTCTCTTCTGACAGCTCCATGGAGTCAATCTATTTTGTGTCCTACCATGGCACCAGGTCACAGGGACCAAGTTTCCCAAGGAAAGATCCCTGTTCACGCCCTTCTTTGGAAGCAAGAACAAATCAGGGACTCCTCCAGACTGCTCCTTTGATCATGGAGAAATCATAGGTTTGCTCCCAATTAAAGTGATTTGCAAACAGCAAAATATTCTCTTGCAAAGAGTAAAATATTCTGAGATTAGGTCTGTGTTCTAAAATTCACAATGTACACAGGCCCAGATTAATTTTTCCTTTTCAGTTTCAAGAGCTGTCAGCAAAACTACAATACAAAAAAATATGTTTGATACAAGAAGGAAGAAAACAAATAAAAAATTATTGGTAAAGAAAAGCCAAAACATTAATAAAACATTTCCAGTATCTCTTTGTAATTTCTAGTACTTTTATCTGATTTAGCACATCATTGAAAATCCTAAAATCATTGAATTTTAATTTGGAAGTTTGACTGAATTTTTTTTCTGTATTCAGCAGTGTCAGTACACAAACTGTGTTTGTGTACTTTGTTAAATTCATGTAAAGCTTTAAATTTGTTCCAGGGGAACTCTGGATGTGATCTAAATAATTGAGCAAGAGAACCTTGTTAAATATTTAGAAAACATATATTGGCATTTTTATATTTTACAGTACCGCCCTATTAAAATTTATGGTAAGGAAAATTCTATTAAGCTTCTGAGACACTAAGTACTAAATAATCCCTGAAGAGAAGAGAGGAGGGAATGGAAGAATTTCCTTGTTATTGACTGTTCCCAGAGTTTTCGAGCAAACACTCCAATCCAATCTGCATTTAAAACAGTTGACACTATGGTTGCAATGAAAAATCATTTTATCTAAAATCTTACTCATCTACCAAGACCTCTGGTGTCTGCAAATAGAAAGAACCTGCAGAGGTACAGTGGCCAGTTATTCCATGGAAGAGTTTTTGTGTTGGACTCCTCCACTGCAGCTCCAGGCTGCAGCGGTGTGAGGGGAGGGGAAAATAAAGGGCAGCTGAAAACCCTCAGTCCAGGCCAGGGAAGGAGAGGTAAATGATGGGATTTTCACCCCAACATTCCCCTAATTTGGGGTTTTCTGTCTCTCAGAGTCCCGTACCAGGGTTTAAAAGATGAGCTGGAACATGTGGCTCGGGCGCCAC
>WBMY01005094.1:48760-59658 GCA_013397315.1 Donacobius atricapilla
TTATTATTACTATTTCAAGGGATCGGCTATCTGAAAAGTTATGGACTACATTCATTTTACCATTAATGCAATCATCAGATATCTTTAGCTTAAACATTAAAACTTCCACCAAGGTGAGTAAAAATGTTTTTAAAGGAGCTTTGGAAGGAAAAAAAAAATCTCTAAAATGGGGTTGTGCCCTCTTTTGCTGCAGCATGAGGAAAAGCTCTCTCGTGCTGCATCTTCACTTCCTCATCCTCATGCCCACAGCCCAAATTAAGGCTGGGCTTGTTCTTTAAACTAATGTGGAACTCAGGGCTTGGGCAGCCTGATGGTGACACAGAGCTTGGGCAGAGCCCGCTCTGAGACTGGCGTTTTCACATTTTACTGTACCACCCTACCAAAATTCATGGTAAGGAAGACTCTATAAATCACTAAATACTAAAAAACAACCCCTGCAGCCAGGCTGTGTCCACGTGGCAGCGCATGGGAGCAAATATCCTGCACCCACCCCAGGCTGGGGCGCCTGATGGTCACCTGTGCTCACGACTCGCAAGAAAATGCAATTAAATCTGAATGCAGCTGTATTAATTACCTCTACATAAAACATGGAGGCTTCATTCGCCCTCTTGCCTCTCCAGCTAATAATGGCCACGAGAAACAGCATTTATTGTGTGCAACTTGCCTCCAAAGCTCTGAGCACAGAGACGTTCTCTTCCAGACTGTTTAAATATAGATGAGTGGTTTTTCAAAAATGGTAGAATTATTCAGTTCTTTGTTATTGATAAAATACTCACAAAGGTCGCAGATGCAGCACTTTGCAGATGATAAATATTCCCGACAGGAAAATCCACTGGAAAAAAGCTGCTCTGACCTTTTATCCATTGCAGGATGACTTCCCAGGCAGTAACGGCCCCATTTCATTTGGTTGGGGTTTTTGTTTGTTCTCCCATGAACTTCAAAGACGTGTTTTATTAGTCATTCCAGGAAAAAAAAAATAATAAAACAACCCAGCAACATTGCTAGTAAAAATCAGGAAGATATTGCAGATAATTCCTGCTGCAGAAAAGAAAGCAAAGCAGCGTGCGTGGAGAGGATCAGTGAAACCAGGTTGTCTTTCACAAAATTATTGCCTCATTATTTGTACCCCTGATGTTCTTGCACCCTTTGCTGTGCAGTCCAGCCATGCCTATCCAAACTATTTCTCTACATTTACATCAATGCATTTACCATCACCTGCACCCCAACAACAGATGCGCAGCTATGCATTAGTTGCACAGAAGCAGAGGAAATGCAATATTTAAAAAAAAAAATTATCATTTATAAGCAGAACTCAGAACTTATAAGACTTTTAAGTGAATTTTCAGTGGTTTGAGTGTGACAGTGGGTGAAGGCATTGCTCACAGTGCTGACAGGGCTGGTTTGTTGGACCACGCTGCCAGCAGTGCTACATGCACTGTGTATTTTACAATAAAAACTCGGAGGTGCTCAGGAGCGCCTTAAAATGTTAATGATGCCGTCTCTTGTTCCAGACAAGTCAGCTTAAATCCAACCCTCTGTGCTCTAAGGCAAGGAAAATATTGTTAGCACTCGTCAAGAAACCCTCGGAATCAGGGAAAATAGGTTTCCCTGAGGAAGCAAGCCTGCAGCACTGAGATCCAGCATCTGAGGACACTCCAGGAATGAAAGCTGCAAATCTGGCATTACAAAATCCCAGGTGCAGAGCCCGGGAGGGGTCATTGCTGCCCAGGAACAGGAGCCCAGAGCAGGGATGTCCCTGTGAGCTGCACACAGTCCTGCTGTGGGAGCTCAGCTCACAGTTCGTGGTCCCTCGCCATGGACAGGACAATCTTCTGTCAAGGGCTCGCTAATTCCGACCAGGAGTCAAGGGCGGGCTCATGTTTGCCAAGGAAGGGTAACCCTGCTGTGGGCTCCACATTCTGAGCCTGAGAGAATTTTAGNGCCCGAGCCACAGGTTCCATCTCATCTTTTAAACCCTGGTACGGGACTCTGAGAGACAGAAAACCCCGAATTAGGGGAATGTCGGGGTGAAAATCCCCTCAGGAAAGCTGCCAACAGTTTCTCTTTCCAAACCATCTCTCTGCGTTTCTCAGCACAGGCTCAGCAAACAGTGTTCCCTTTGCCAGAACAACTGTCCCAGGGGTTGTTTCCTATTCCTGACCCAATGCAGAGCAGTGTCAGTGCCATGGAGCAATAACAGACCTTTTTACACAGCGTGTTCTAAAAGAAACTGCTGGGATTGTAAATAAAGCTTCTTTCTCTGCTGACAGCTCCGTGGAGTCAATCCATTTCGTGTCCTACCCTGACATTTTTCCATGCCAGTTTCCGCCCTGCGGGGACTGTGCCATCACGGCTTAGGAACACCAAGCTGAGCACACAGCAGAGATTTCCCCAGAGGCATCAGAGCACGAGACAGGCTTCGGATGCAGAGATTTTTGCTTGCTGCATTACAATGCAAACATCTTTTAATTCATATCCTTGGGGTCCTATATTCCCGTAACAGCTTTATCTCTCCGGCAGAATTAAGTGCTCAGCCTTAACAAACAATCACACACGAATTAAGAAGAGCTAATGATCGTTATTTTTGATTGACTGGCAGGGGTGGTATGGCTGAGCTATTCATGATTAGTTACAGCCCGCAAAGGTCTTCACCAGGAGTACTGGTTCCACGCGGTCTGTAGTCATATAAATACATTTTTAAATGTATTTTTAAATGAACTCAGCATCCCATACCAACTCTTTCACTGTTTTGATGCCAATCAAATCACCTGCATGTCCTGGCTGGCTGGAAGTGGCCTGTGCACTTCAGCAAAGGCTGCACACGTAAGTGAGAGAGCACAGATCTGCTTTTTCATGTTTTATTTACACAGGCTTGTGATGTTCTTTGATGTTAAATGTATTGTTAACACATTTCTTTACAGCTGTTCCATTTATAATTTATTCGTGTAAAGGAAGTTATAGCATCCCCATATTACTGGAAGAGCTTCTGGACTTCTGGGATTGCTGTCAATGAAATCTGGGGATTATTTGGATTATCCATGAGCGAATTCCCTCCTGGTCAGCGAGCAGATTCACTCAGAAGACATTTGTGCATTCTTCAAGCTTCACTTTTAATTCTCCACTTGAAGAGCAGCAATGCAAGGCACCCACAGGAAAAAACCACGGAAGCAAATCAAAAAATAAACCTCAAAAAAAAAAATCAAAAAACCTCCAAAACCCCAAAAGTAAGGATGAAAAATTTGAACTTTAGAGAAACCTAAGCCTCCAGACTCACTGGATTGAGGAACAGAAATAAGCAGACCAGCTGGCTATGGTAGAAAAATTCCTTTAATCTGTAATCTGATCTCACCCCGAGCAGCTATAAGATGATTTTTATCAAGACTGGGGGGTCATGCATATTGACATAACCCTATGAAAAAGCTGAGAGTCCATCAGAGGCCCTAAATATCCGTATATCCATACAACGCATTTGTAAATGAGACCAGGGGTCTGCAGGCACACGCCCACCTCAGAGGGAGCAGGGAAATGTGAGATCTCCTCCAGGACGGTGGAGAACCAGGCTGCTATTGCTCTTTCTGAGTTCTGGTCAGCTCTGGTGAGCAATAAATCCGTATTTACCATTTCCCTCACCTGCAGAGTCCCTGCAGCAGCCAGGGACTGTCCTTCAGGCACGGGCAGAGAGGTGGAGTGAGGCAGTGTGGAACAGCCAAACCCACCTCAATCCACACCTGCTGAGAGTTCCAATAATAGATTCTATCATAAATATTATTTCTATTACAAATAACAGCCACAAATAAAGCGTGGCAAGTTGTCAAGAAAACCTGGGAGTCGGCAGAGCTGCAGTTTTACCTGATTCACGCCCCTGCATACCAGATTTCTGGGTCAAGCCTCACAATGTCTGACAACGCCGTCCCCACGGCCCTCTGAGCTCTTGCCTGCTCCCAACACCAAAATAATGAGGAGCAAAGCCACCACTTTTTACACAGAATGGAGATTAGGAGACTTGCAGGGAGATTTCCATGAGCTGGAGGCACTTGGGGTGAAAAGATAAATGCAAATACTCCTTGTCCTCCCACCACCACCAAGGAGCCAAACGCTTGGAGCCCTCAGCCGGGGAAGCACTCCAGGCACAATTATAATTTATAATTGGAAGCCACAACCTTGGATGAGGGATCAGTGCTTTGGAAAAGGGGCGAGGAGAGGAGGCACCTCTGCCTCTGCTCACCTCGCTGGAGTGGGATTCCAAGTGCAGCGTTGGCGGTTCCGCAAAAATTCCGCACATAATACGAAGTTTTTATAATCCTTATCAAACGCTCACTCACTAGATCGGCATAAAGCACAGTTTATTAAAATGGATAAGAGGGGATTATGTGAGCCCCGTTGTGAAGAAAAATAAAAGTGTTTAAAGTACAGAGATTCTTTAATCTGTTGCTCGGAAGGCACCGTGCACGATGCTGATGGAACAATGTCTGTGCATCCAACTTTTAATCACACAGGTCCTGACAAAGGGAATGGCGGAATGATTCTTTCCAGCACACAGGATAAGCTGTTAACAATATAATCCTGATTGCATGTCAAACTTTGATGGTTTTAGTTTGGTTACAGAATAAGTGTTTAATTACACTTTGCAAGTTACGAAAACAAGGATGAGATTTCAGAGTCTAAACTCTCATTCTAAAGTTTTGTATGTCTATTTTGGGCATAGTGTTTTCTAACAAAATTTTATATGATTTCTGGGATTTGGAGAACAAATCAAACAAAATTTGAGCACTCACAAGTAAAGACCATATTTTTCAGCAAAACCATATCCCAAATAAAGGCATCTCTGATAAAAGAAATAGAATATTCATCAAGACCTAAACTAAGCTTTTAAAAAAATTCAGATCACGGTTGATAATATAGGCTTCATTTAGTGAAAGAGAGTATTATAACTTTAAAAATGGTCAAAGGTTGCATTTCTTCAGCTGTGTTATTTTTAAAGATATATTTAGAAAAAAAAGCTAAAAGAAAGGGGAAGGGACACGTCCAGACTTCTCAAGTCTAAGCAGAGATGGCACCTTGAGACAGAACCTGCAGGACTGAAAAATGCACTTCAAGGAGCTCAGAGGTTGAATAGATTCCCACATTAGGCTTCACCCTTTATTGTTTTCAATAAAAATTCTCCTTTATTCTGTCACAGTCGACTCAGGCTATGAGCTGACAGGCACTTGAGAAATATCCAAAATGAGGAGGTACCAAAACACCTCGAAGTTTATTTATTTCTGCAAAAGAAGTCACAGCTTAAACAAAACATCCCAACGTCTGTAGCTTGGGTGGCTGTGACATCCCAACCAGCGACAAGCACAGTTCTCAAATCTCATTTACTGAGTGCGAACAGTTCCTGTGCCGCTGTGGGGAGGCGGCATTCTGCAGGGATTCACTGACCTACACCGAAAATATTTAATCAGGCAGAGTTAAAATGCAAAATCGAGTATATAACTGAAGCTTCTTTACAATGTAGGGTTAAATTCAGAGCAGAGAAGGTTGGAGGGCATTGCAGCACTCGTGGTTTTTGCAGGTCAGTGGGAAGTTCTGGTCTAACTTTAGGAACAGCCTTGGACAGAGGTTTGTCTTTTCCAAATCATACCTGGTGTGAGTGGATCTGCTGAAATTACAAGTGGGATCAGAGAGAAGCTGAGGACACCAGAGTAAAGAAAATATAAGAACATGAGAATGTTCCTGTAGAAAGGGAGTTCTGCAACTTGTACACATTTATTTGTGCTTCCACATTGGTTCTGACAATAAGCTGATGCCTCCAGCAGTTATCCTTGCACTTAAATACCCTTAGATCACTCGGAATTTATCTATGACTGGGAGCAAATTAGAAGAGAGTGCTTTCAATTTACATCATTCAGACAGGGGTTAAACAAACAAATACAGTAATAATGAATCCTAATAAAATTACACCTTCCTTAAAATGAGGTCATAGCGACACATTATCACCAGATGGATTCAATTTTGTACGAAACCTAGGAGAACAGAAGAGCTCAGCACTGGGAATTAATCCTTTTCAAGAGCCCCTGGTGTCGATGGAAGGGTCCCTGCTGTTGGCAGGGGGGTTAGAAAGAAAGTTCCACCAGAAACACCTCGAGTGACGGCTGGCAGGGCTGACTCCTCTGAGAGGGATGTGCTGCTGAGCCCTCAGCATTGTAGGAATGAGGTGAGGTACGCCCAAACTGAAATTCAGGTGTCACTCATGGCCTTTCTAAGCGCACCGCAACCTGAATTTTAGCTGCTGTTTCTTTAGCATTAAGGGTAGCTAAGGACGTTTTCGCTCTTCCACAGAGAAAAAGGAAAACGCGCTGCCATGGCGGAAATCAGCACAGGTTGGAGAACCAGGCGCGACGATCACTTTTCATGGTCTGCGCAGTAAATCGCCACCCCCGTCTTTGGAAGCTGTGGCTTTGATTTTGTACTCCGCTCAGCAGAAGTCAGTGCTTTTAATTTTTGCCCTGTTTCTTGCATGAAGAGAGCCAAAATGGGTAATGCTGAGCTGGCCAAGCTGGGTGTCATCTACATCAATTCCGCCTTTTGGTTAATCTTTGAAGAGTTAATTCTTCAGGTGAAACAGCGAACGGTATTCTTTACCTACATTGATGAAATAAATTATCATTGGGCTATTTTATTCTTAAATATTGATTTCAGGAAGGGAATGCATGAGTTCCTTGATAAACAGACCAGAACATCAATCACGCAATTTACTCTGACATTGAGTGAGATACGATGTCAAAAATGGGAGTTTCTGAAGGTGGCAACTTGTGGATTGAGGCCAACAAATACAGGCCAGCCCGTGCACACAGGAGGGGGCTCCCTGCCTCAAACCACTGCTGCTTTCCTTGGGAGCCAAAGCTGACAGCCAGCACAGCCATTTAATGCCAGCAAAAGCCGTGCTGGGAGTTAGAAGTGCTGGCTGCTTTAAGTGGAAAACAAACATTGTGGTAAATCTAAAAAAAAAAAATAAAAATTAAAGGTTTTAAAATGCATTTTAATAATGATTTTTTGAGCAAAAATGAAGATCTGAAATAGAAAGCAACACAAACCTCTGTCGCCCTGATTTTTCAGCCTTTTTGTGCCTCACAGTTTCATGGTTCTTAGGTTGTTTCTCACACACAGATGTTATAAATAGAAGCAATGTTTTCCTTAATTCAAGGCAGTTTTCATTCTTTGTTTTAGAGCTACGGACAGCTGATGGACAGTTGTCCTGACCAATGGGATGGGGAGAGGTGTCAACCTTCTCCCCCAGTCCCTGGCCTTTGGAGAAATACTATAAAATGGAGTCAGATCTTTTAATAAACATTTCATACCTTCTCACCAGACAAAGTGTGTTTGTGTGTCTAACAATGACAAACCTAAGCTGGCAACAACTTGTATTCATTTGAAACGCAAGAACACACTTCTTAGACCAGGTCCTTTGTAACATGCCATAATTTTGGTTTTGTATGTTTTATTCATTTCAAGAGGTGGTATTAACCGCATAATTATTGTTGTAGTTCATTCCTTGCGTTGCCATGGATTAAGCAGTAACTTATCTGTAGTAATTATGCAATAGGCTGTAACTAACTGAAATATGAACGCTGCCAGTTTGTCCCACTGTGTTTCAGATCTGGTACATAATTGTTAATGCTCACAACAGTGCAGTAATTGAATTACAGAACATTAGCCACATGATTGTTATGATCCCAAACTGCTATCAAAGGGGAGGCTGTGCAATGAGACTCCAGACTCTGAAGTTTTGAAGTTCACACCAGCTGGATCTGTCCCACTCTTACACCGAGCCTTGTTTGACCACCATGATGCCATTACTGCTTCTACCTGCAGAACTCCAGCACACACAGCCTTGTCTTCTGAAAGAGCTTCATGGTTCCAAGCTTTAAGTCTCATTTTGATGCAACCCACGTTAGTCTTCCACGTTGCTAAATTGGCCAAGTTTCCAATCCTGGAAAATCTTAATGTAGGTGTTTGAATGAGCCTAGCCTCGAGGAGCGCTGAGCAGATCCGCCTGCTCCAGGTTATCTAACAGGGGTCCTGGTGGGATTCACCTGACCTGGTGGCAGGCAGGCACTTTCAACACACACAGGGAAAAAAACAAACAAACAAACAAACAAAAACCCCAAAAAACCCACAAAAAGACCAACAAAAAGGCATTTCATGGAAGAATTCTTCACATCAGAACGTGTTTAACCTGCAAGTGGATGTCCTTGAGAAATAATTCTGTTGAAGAACATTGGCTAAAACCTCATTTTTCTGGTCAGTCGAGGTATGCAACAGTCCCAGCATAATTTTGGTCCCACAGTAGTGGTGAGCAAAGGTCATTTATGGTCTGTAGTTTCTCACATGGACTGCAATTGAAACACCAAGTCACCAATCCAAAGAGACCGCCCATTTTGGCTCTAAAAGCATCACAGTCCAACCTAAATGCTCACTTTATGTCACTGTTTAATTGGGAAGATTCTATCCCTCAGTTTCACATCTTAAATGGTGTATTATCCCCATTAATCACTTGTTGCATTTTTTACAAGACGAACTAAATGCCTTGCATTAGAAGAACACGACTTAGACTATTTAATAATTACTTTTAAAAAGACTTCTACTGTTATTTCTCAAGATTACTTAAACCATCAGAAAGGCAGGTAATGTAGACCTGCACGAGCAAAGAGAAATCAGTGTGGAAACAGCAAATGTGAGCTCCTCACCCACTGGGGCTTTCCACATCTGGCACCTCTGGGTTGTCCTTCCACCACTGCACAGCCTCCATGAGTTCTTTTAGTGCATGAAGCTGCAGATTATTTGTGGTGAATAAAGCCCTAACGGATTACTCATTGTTAATTAAATAACCTGATTCTGTCCACTGAATCTAATGCATTATGGTATTTAATGTTTGTTTGGTAAACTGCTTTGCTAAATGCTCCTTTGACTTTTATTGGTAATAAACATTAAGCATTTATGGCCTGTGAAAGCAGTTTCACTTCCAGCTTATGCTGTTACTATTTACAGTTTGTTAATGAAATACCATTAACTTGCTCCAAACTGCAACTTGTTTTTGTTCTACTCCTAAACTTTTATTATACAGCATATAGGAGAAGTCAATGGAAATCACATGAACTGTAAGAAACAATGGTGCTTGTTACAAAAAAAACCCTTTACATGGTCAAATCCAAAAGTGTTTTTAACTATATAAAGCTCCAGCTAGTATTTTTTTTCCTTTTTATTCCTGCTTTTGCTCTGTGCACACGTACATTTATTTGCATGTGCCATTCCCAGTCTCTGGGAGGGCACCAGCTCCATGACTTCCCAGGAAAAGTGCGCTTGAGACACATCTGTGGAAAGCCTGGCTCAGCCCAAAATTAAACCTTCACTGTGCACCACAGGGGCTTCACACAGCTGCAGAGCTCTGCTCCTAGGAGGTAAAACGTGCCTGCTTAAAAATAAAAACCCATTTTCCCCCCTCCACAAAAACAGACCCGCTCCTCTCTCTGTGTACTAACACAACCCAGCTCCTGAGAGCCCTTGAAATTTAAGAGCAGCCGCCTGTGTGTGCAAGTGATTTGTGCTGCTGCGCTGAGCAGGCAATGCGTTTTATCCGCCAGGGGTATAAAATGCAGGGCTCTGCCAGTTTAACAGGCTCCTGTCTGTCCTGCGCAGGGGCAAACAGCTTACGTGAGCCCACAAACGCGCACAGACACTGTGCTTTTCAGGACAGCCCCTTTGCCTTTGCAGTTGTTTTAAAATTATTTTCTTTAGCTGCTGGATGTGCCCCACAAACTCATTTATTGGATGTATTGTGTCCTCATCCCATGGGTTTATCTGCTTGGTGCCCACAGAGGGGAACATACTGCCCCACGCTCTCGTTCTCTGTGCAGTGCAGACCTGAAAAGTTAAAAAAAAAATGGTTTGGTGTCGTTGTTGGACACACAAAGACTCACTCACTTTGGTGAGAAGGCATGAACTGTTTAATTAAGAAGATCTGACTCCATTTTATAGTATTTCTACAAAGGCCAGGGATTGGGGGAGAAGGTTGATGCCTCTCCCCATCCCGTTGGCCAGGACAACTGTCCATCAGCTGTCCATAGCTCTAAAACAAAGAATGAAAACTGCCTTGAATTAAGGAAAACATTGCTTCTGTTTATAACACCCATGTGTGAGAAACAACCTAAGAACTGTGAACTGTGAGACACAAGAAGGCAGAAAAATCAGGGCGAGAGTTTGGTCTTTCTGATGCATTTAATTCCTGCAAAGAAACCATTACCATGACAGTGCAGTTCTCTCTAAAAAAGAGAGCTGCTGAGTGAGTCATTGTCTCATTTTGTTGACAAAATAATTCCTGAAATAAATGAGGTGGCGGGAATTCCGGCTGCTGTGTGCTTAAGAACAGCAACACATCCACCAAGCAATGAAGACTGTAGAGTTTCAAAAGAGGGAGGCTGAGGGGAGACCTTTACCTGAAGGAGGGGAGACCTTTACCTGAAGGAGGGGAGACCTTTACCTGCACCCAGGTGGGAGCAGCTGCCCCTCCCAGCTCGCAGGCAGCAGGACAAGAGGAGGTGGCCTCACGTGGCACCGGGGAGCCTTAGAATGGATTTTAGGGAATGTTTCTTCCCCAGAAAAGGGTTGTCCAGCCCTGGAACAGGCTGCCCAAGGCAGTGACCACACCTCTGGAGGGATTCTGGGCACTGCAGAGGCGGCATTCGGAGATGGGGTTTGGGGTTTGGGTTTGGGCAGTGCTGGGTGAACAGAGCCTATGACCTCAAAGGGCTCTCCCAGCCTCAACAATTCTGGGATTCCACTCAGCCAAGGAGGTGCCAGGCAGGGCTCAGAAGGGCTCCAGCCTCAGCCCAGCACAATCTTCCCCGTGGCTGATT
>WBMY01005101.1:7701-20799 GCA_013397315.1 Donacobius atricapilla
ACAACATAGAACTGTTCTCTTGTGGGTCTCACCTCTCACAAAATCAGCTGCCCAGGAACCTGTCTTTGTGGAGTCCCTCCCAATAGCAGCTTTTCCAACACTGCTTATGGGCCATGTCTGCTTATTTATGGTACCATTTAAGGATGCCTCTTCTAGTACAAAACAAAGATTCTCTTCCATCTGCAAAATCATCTTCATCTCAAAAACTAGAGATCTCCTTTTTCCCTAGGAGCAAAGGGCTTCATATCACTTTTCTTCCTCTGTTCAAAATTCTCCACTAAATCTCAGTTATATCGGTCCACAAGCTAGAGCCATGCACCCCCCCCAAACAGCATGCATATGTTACAGGAAATAGTCCATTCTCCATGGTTTTGCAAGAAAAGTCCAGCCAACAAGGCAACTCCTCCATGAGCTGTATCCCTATATTTAATTGGCTAATCTGGTTGTCATTTTCAAAGTCAATCGCTAGTTTTTTTTTTACCATCCATGCTAAACCAACACAACAGAGACCTTACAGGAGCCTGCCAGTGCTTAAAGGGGGCTACAACTCAATTGGACAGGGATTTTTGGTCAGGGCATTTCATGTTTGGAAAAGGGTAATGCCTTTAAATTCAGAGTAGGTTTGGATTAGATATTAGGATGAATTTTTTTTGCTGTGGGGCACTAGAGCAGGTTGCTCACAGAAGCTGTGGGTGTCACAACTCTGGAAGCATTTGAGGCCAGGCTGGATGGGGCTTTGAAAAATCTCTTCTAGTGGAAAGTATCTCTGCCCATGGCAGGGGTATTGGAACTGGATAACCTTTAAGATCCCTTCCAGTCCAAACCATTCTGGAATTCTATGATTTGATACTTTCAACCAAGGCTACTTTTATGGTTTTATGATTCTATGAAGCAAACTGGCTTGCCACCTGCCTCTTCATACGATGTTATATACATTCTATTTGTTCATGAGAAGAAAGAGAAGTGTCAGCATAAGCATTATGATGTGCTTTTTAGGAACACCATAGTCAATGGACAACATTTCCATTAAATCATGAATGGGAAAGGAAATTCTCTGAGAGATCTCTGCACAGCTCTTTTCAAATTTTTCATGTTGGAAAAACAACGTGAGAGAATCACCAAGTACTGAGCATAGGGATACCTGCATTAATTACAAATTGCCACTCTGTCACCTTTGCACTTCTACTGCATTTAGGATTAGAAAGGTGTCCTCTGTAAGACTTAAGAAATATCCAGTATGTGTAAAATTCTAGCTCATGGTGCTTTACTGGTAATTAATGGGTTTCCTTGCACCAGAGTTCTCAAACAGTGTTATTGTCTTAATGAGGAATTATTCTTTAATAAGCGGCAAACACCTTTTCCTGATGCATTTCTGTGGTGGATTTAACTTTGGCTCTCTGAGACCCCAACCCAGTCAAATTCTTTCCTTACATCCTCAATAGGACAAGGGAGAAAATAAGGTGGAAAACTCATTGGTTGACAGATCACTGACCAAATACCATCACAAGAGAAAGAGAGTCAACTTGGAAAAGGTTTATTTTACTTGTTTTCAATTAAAATAAAGTAGGATGGTGAGAAGCAAAGACAAAAACAGTAGGTTTTTTTCAGTGGAACTGGGCACTTTTTCTTCTATCCCACCTTCTTTCCACGCAAAACTTCACTATTGACTTTTCTACCTCGTCCCCTCCCAAGGCAGTTTCGCATGGGCTCTGCATTGACTTCAGCTTCCTTCAGGTCATATCCACCTTCTGTGGTATGGGATCCTCCATCGACTGCTTGAGAACAACCTACTTTATCAGGGTCTTCATGTGATGCAGGGGTATCTCTGACCCCGCTCCTGATGCACTCCTTCTCCTCCTTCTCTGACCTTGGTGTTTGCAGGGCTATTTTGCACACTCCTCTGATTTATTGCACAGCTTTTTTTCCCCTCTTTAAAGTCAGCTTTTCTGGAGATGGGCTGGGAGATTCAGCTGTGCTCTGCAGTGGATCCATTTGAGCTGGCGGGAGCCACTTGTATTTGGCATGGGGCAGCCAACCCTCAGCCTCTTTTTTTAGAAGCTATCCTTGTAGCCTCCTCCTGTACTGCAAACATCTTGCCACATAAACTAAATGCATTTGCAAATCCATGGTGGGTCACACCTGATATTACAGTGTAGTATAATGTCTTATAAGGCAATCAGTTAATACTTTGATCCTAAGTCATTAGGACTAACAAAATCATTAATAAACCAATTCATAATCTGCATTCATACATCTTCTACCTTATATGAAGCAGAATTTGTTTTTGTCTAATTTCTTCAATTATTCAATTAGCAACATGAGTTTGAAAATTATGTGTGAATAATTTACAGGTGGATGACCCTCATTTCAGGCTGGAGGCCTATTGTTGAGGTACTTTTTTAAAACAGTTTGCCTGCTGCACTCTGCAATGTTTCGAGGAACAGGTGCGAGTAGATGAAATTGTGAGTTTCAAACTGTTCCAGTGGCGGCAACATCAGCTAGATTTTGCTTACATGCCTGCAAGAGCTGAGAGTGCTGAATCATGAGAAGTGCTCTAGCAAAGTTCTTTAGACAAGGCTTGGTATCTACTTCTGTAGCTTATTGTAGTCCCCATATGGAAAGCAAGCATAAAGCATGTCATTCTACTCCTCCTAGCTTTTTCTTTGCTCACCCATTGCAGAACAGTGCTTGATTAATTTAGGAGGTTTCCCTGCTATGAGGCAAGTCCAGAGTCTTTAATTATCTGTTTTCCATAGTGCTGAATGAAGCAAATGGAATGTGTGTTGCACAAAAGGTGCTTAGACAGACTTATGTACACAAATCTATTCAGATGCATCATTGCTGAAAACACACATACATTCTAAGTGTGAAAGTAGCTTCTGGGGAAAACAAAACAAAAAAAACCCAAAACAAACAAAACAACACAAGAGGAAAGTGTAAGGGCTACGTTTCCCAGTGACAAGTCAAGAAAAACGCAGATGTAATTAATTTCTTCTCTGTGCATCCCCTCCAGGATAGAATGTAGTAAAGCAGAAGGTTATGAGAATGTTGACTTTTACATGGATTTCCCTACTCCTATACAATTTTCAGTGTGATCCTTTTAACTAGTTTGTCACTGCCTTTTATAATATTAGTGCAGATTACAGTATGCTTCGTCTATCATGGGCACTATGTACTGATTGCCTGTTAGGTACTCTTGCATATATATTACTAGGTACTGCTTACTGCATATTTAATTTACGACCATATTTTTACTCATTACATTTTTAGTTTCTCCACTATTAACTGAACTCCACAAAGCAGTATATAGGAAAATCAAAGCACCAAAGGGGTGAGTTTCACATCGCAGATACTTACTTTTCTGAAGAAGCCAACAGCAAGAAAATGGGGCTTTGCAGGTACAAGAAAAACAGCACAAGAATAACACTGGAGAAAAAAATGCACAGGAGTTCTGTAAAATAATCACTACAGCTTGATTAAAAAGTTACAGAAATGCAGAAGAAAACCAGACTGAAGATTACAAATGGCAAGGCCCATCTGCAAATGTTAAAGTACTTAAAGATCTGTCTATGTAGCCTTGAGAAACTACATATGGGCCTGGGTGTGGATGCTGGGAGGTGGGTCTAGGTCTGAGAAAAAAAAAAGCCATTAGCAAAACAAGCTCATTGCAAAAGTCTATGAGTGGGAAATACCAGCCAGCCAAGACAGAAAACCAAATACTTAAAGCAATGAGAATCTGAGCAGTGAATTAAGAGAATAATGAGTAGGAGCAGATCCAAATGATGCGAGATTCCCTGACAGTTTAATGATAGAAAACCTAAAAAGAAGTTTAACCTTTATATGTGGTAGGATAGTACGGTTTGCTCAAATTGTTTTCATAGGCATGAAGATGCCTTCTTTCAGATAACTACCTTTTATATGTGTGCCAAACTGTTGCAAATTACATTATTATTCCTCAAAAACTCTTATTATATTGATTCCTTTAACTTCTCCTCATTGTTAGAATAGATGTTTCTTATGATATCTCTAAATGTTAAATTACTCTAATAATCCTTCTGGTCTACTTTCTGACTCTTTCTTCTGAATCTGAATTGGTTTAGTCTTTCTAATCTGTACAGACAAAAATGCCCTTATTCCATATATTTAGGTCAGATCTGTTGTCTCTATTTATAAATGAAGTATCACAGTGATAACCCACAGTATATTGAATCACAATTTAGGACACTTAAAAGTTTTTCATTGCACAACCACCATTAAAGCACCATATTGTGATACGAAATTTATCATGCAAGAAGGTTCTGCTGAGATAAAATATTTTTCATTTCCTCAGGAAGCATACCTTTATAAATCCCTTTCCTGTGGAGATTTCCAATCTGCATATCCAGCACTGTGGTACGTGAAAATGCTCTGCTTTGTCTGCCTGAACCCCTACTGACGTAACTGAGACTCCATTTTGGAGTACAGAAATTTTGCATGTATCTTTTTTGAAGACCAAGGGTGATAAAATGTACAAATACTACAGAAAAAAATGGAGGATTTTTGTAGCATAGCATTGCAGTAAAGACATCAGGCAGCTTTGTAAAATACTCATCCGGCCAGTGGTGTTAGCTCATTTCTCCTGAGAATGAAACAATTTTATTGTTCTTGGTAAATGCTTTCTTCACTTTCACCTTCATCACACCCAAGCAAGTATGTGCGTAAGTGCACAGAAATTGTAGAAGATGAAACTTCTCCCAATGTTTGGTGAGGATGGAAAACTATTTGTAGCTCACTGTTCACATAACAAGCTACAGTAGTAAAGATAGAAGCAAAAACCAGAAAAACTGATCATACGTGATGGTTTTTGGCATCATTCTTGACATCACACCAGATTTCTGCAGGGTAAAAAACTGTGCAAAGGAAATTTATCCCTTAGAGGTGACTTAGAAACTATTTCTGAGCATCCATGGAGGAGCTCGGCTAAGAGTAGACTCCTCTTATCAGGGGAAAGAGGCAAAAAGAGGGCACCAAGTCCCCTTTCAGCTGTGATTTTGGCTGCTGCAGAGCCAAAAGTATTGTACTGAAGTTTGAGACATCATTAATTCCACTCATTCCTGAATGCTGCAAAACATTTTTTTCCTTTATCTCATTGGTCTTGTTTTTAAATTTGCCCCAAACAGGTTGAAATGTTTCATGCTTAACCTGAGTATCTAAATCAACCTCAGCTCCTGCTAACACACTTATGATCTCTCTTATTAACATAGTTTTGGTTTATTTTCACACAAAACATCTTCAGTTAACTTGAAAACTTCAAATATTTCTTCAGAACAGAAATGTATCAAATTAAGGTTTGATCATGTTTGCAAGTGAACAGATAATAAAGGGAAAAAAGTCATGATTGGGAAATACAAAAAAAACCTTCCTTTTAAAGTCTCCCAACATATGTAGGACAGGCCACATACCACAGCCTAAGGATAAAATGCATATTTTTCTAATTAGGAACTATAAAGAATAAATCAAATAACCTACTTCTTACTGCAATACAAATCTAGAAATTAAGAAGACCTTGTTTCTATAGAACTTGTGAAAACAAAATATTCACATTACATAGTTAAGTCAATATAAATTAGAGCCTGCAAATTTAGATAAAAATAATAATAATAATAAAACATGAACTGCAAGAAAACATATCTGAAGTTATATGAAAATATACTGGGATTATTCACTTACAGTATCATATTTATATATAAAGGGACTAAGAATATCTTCCCACATCCATAGCTCCACAGGATGTTTTCAGAGAGGCGCAGTAATATCATTGCTAGTAATAATAATACCATTACTATTATTCTTGAGAAAAATCGTGTATGGGAAAAGGAGTATTTTCTAGACTCTAATCAGATTTTCCTCTAAAATTTAAATCAGCCAGAGGACATTCTCCTCATCAAGCAAACAAAATGTAATATTCAACATACATTTTCTCCGTGTGATGATCAGTGAACATGACCACAGGGTCAGTCACAGGATAGCAAATATTAAGAATGATTATTTTTATTAAAAGAATTTCTTTGAGGGATTAGTCAGATTCAGTTGTGTGTGGGATCTACCTATGGGTGAATAGTGTTTGGTAAATTGGGTAATGCAAGACAGAGTCTTCCAGTACTACTGACCTTGCTTTGGCTGGTGATGGTTGAAAATATTTTAATAAGGGTGCTGCACAGTAACTTAAGCAAAACAACCTGACACTGTCTCTCCTGTTCCTTGAAGACAGAAATATGAGTTAAAGCAAAACTACCTTCACTATTTGTCTTATCTGTAATCCATGTTAGTGGTGTCAGTAGTGAAACAGAAGCTTTCATGGACAAGGAAACACAAGTATCTCAGAAGTATTTTGGGTTCTTTTTGGTGTGCATTGGAGAGGGAGGCCTGTGCTGATCACTTGAGAGGTTAGTAGGTCTCATTGCCAGGGCAGTAGCTAGTGCAAAACATTAATGCTCTTTCACTAGAGTCTAAAAACAGAAAAAATCACTAATTTGCAAGCATATTGTCATGTGTTGCATTTTTAATTCTAGTAGGTATTAAGTCTATGCATGAACATGGCACCTGAAAACAGATTTGAGAAACCTTTGGGAGTTTTCATCGCAGAAGCCATCAATAAGTAATTGCACTTTAATATAGAGGAGGTCACAGTAATTTCTGTACCAAATGACAATTACCTGAAGGCAATTTGTGGTCCTGAAATTTATTATTAAATGGCCCCATGGATATCTAAGAATCACTTTTAAAGCTTGTGTAGACTGGAAAAAAGTATATATGCACTAATAATTCCCGATAACATATACAAGTATTTTTCAATAGCAGCAGCATCTGGTAAAATGTTCAGATGTCTTTTGGCCTGCCAGTGCCTAAAGGGGGCTACAGAAGAATTGAAGAGAGACTTTTGATGAGGGAATGTAATGACAGAAGAAAGAGGAATGCCTTCATATTGAAATACAGTGGGTTTAGATTAGATGTTAGGAGGAAATTCTTTACTGCGAGGGTAGTGAGGTATTAAACAGATCTCACGCAAAAGATGGGTGAGTGCACCATCCCTGGAAGTGCTCTAGGCCAGGTTGGATGGGGCTTTGAACAACCAGTTCTAGTGAAAAGTGTTCCTGCCCATGGCATGGAGGCTGGAATTGGGTGATTTCTAAAGTACCCTTTGATCCAAACTATTATATGATTGTATGATAATTAAGAAGACAATAATTACTTGTGTCCCCATAAGAAAAAACCCAAAAAACCATGAACAAAAAAACCCCAAACAAACAAAACAAATAAACCAAACCCAACCAACCAACCAAGAAAACAAAAAATCCAAAAAAACCCACCACAACCCAAACCCAAAAACAAACAAACAAAACAAGACAAACAAAAAAACCCCACCCAAGTCAATTGTTAAATGGATTTTAGGTACTTAGAAAGGTCATACTTAGAAAAAAACCTTTTTAGTAAAGGGAAATATAATTCTACAAAAAAACTCCTCACTCCATGGACTTGAGACTCATGCAAAGACTGATTTTTCAGATAACAATCTGAGAAATTAGCAATATTTAGCATCTGAGAATGCAGCAATACAGACAGAAATATAAGCAGTAATAACAGTGTGATTCTTATTTTCAGCACACAGAAGTTTCTTGATGTCAGACCTTTAATCAGAAATTCCATGTAATTTTTGTAATATTGCACCGGAAAGCTAATCTCTGTTTTAGAATGCATTTAAGATGAGGATGTCTTCCCCATTAGACTTTTCTATTTATCTGATATAAATATATAAAAAAGAATACTGCTTTTTTCAGATTTCAAAGAAATCCTTATACTGCATTTCTAGCTGTCATTGGTCCTATTTGATCACTCCGAAAAGACCTCACCTGTTAGATGAAGCGGCTTCTAAGCTAGTCCCATGCATTATCAATTTTCCTGTTTTTTCAAAGATAATGATGTCCTTTCTCGTATGGTGACCTTAAACAATAAATGGTTTAGAAGTATGGTTTTTCTCAAGTTAAAGGGCCTCAATACATAGACTAATAGTCACATAAAAACTCCATATCCCTACTAATCCATTCTCAGCTTGGTATTGGAGACATCTGAAACTGGGGAGAGGGTTTTTCATGTGTCATTTACAAAAACTCCACAAAACGTTAAAAAATAGAAAACAAAACAGAACATAATCTAGCTAAAATCTCCTTTTACATTTTCTTCTCCTAACCATGTCTGTGAGTTTTATAATTTATTTTACAAAGTGATCTCATCTTAAGAGAAAATTCAAGTCTTAAACCAGAAGCATCCTTAATTCTTACTTTTACTTCAGGGAAAAAATGAAACTACTTTCTTTGCCATTTTATAAACATCAAGCACTTTAAGATTCACCTACTTCACTAAAGACTTTAAAAAGTAATTTTCTTCTGGGGTATTTTTCTCCATTAAGTGATTCATTTAGCTGTACAATATTGTTTTCTAGGCAAAGTGTGGTCTGATTTTACATTAGGTATAAAACAACCAATTTTCATACTTATCAAGTACATATGGAAAACAGAACAGTATTCACATCTGTGAATAACATTTTTTTTAATCTATATAAATAAATACAAACAAACAGGTACTAAGATTTAAACAAATAATTTTGTTTTTTTTTTTTTTTTTTGTAAATGAAGTCATAAGAATAGGCAATTCTTTATATTATATCAAATTCATCAGTAATTTCCTTAATTTTTTAAGGTTTTTTTGTTGGGTCTTTTGCAGTTGTTTTGTTGTTGTTCTGAGAGAGGAGAAATGCAAAATAAAAACAGAAAAAAGGTAAATCACAATTCACTCAGTGTGTCAGCACATGTATAATCCTTGCAGATATATGTATTGCTGCTTTTTTTTGATTCTGCTTCTATATATTTCAGTGTATTTGTGTTATTTTTTTCTTTTAAAACTTTCCTATGTATATTTTTTATTATTATGTTGCAAATGATTAGCCAACAGAATTCTCTTAGAAGGTCCATATTTTCATTAATATCCATGTAGCAAACCTAATTGAGCAACAGAAGAGTGGTTATTTCGTTATTGATGTCTTTTCTGCATCATGAAGGCAGCAATTTAGCACTAAACTATAAATAGAAAAAATACGGTGGATGAAACTGGCTTGTCTTGTGTTTTTAATATTCCCTTCAGGGTAAAGTATGACATAACCTAATTACAGTGGTAGAGATTTCACTGCAGGGAAAACCGTTGTTATTCCATTTGAAAATCAAGTAATTATCTTCTCTACTGGATGTTTTACTGGATACTACTAATTAAGTCATTCATAAGAATTTTTTTTTAATTTAGGAAATGGTGCTGTTCTTACAAAAAGTTGGCCCTCAAGAATGCCAATAAGTTTTTTTAAAAAACATTCTTTTTGGAGGAGTTTTTTAAGCGCTACCTGTCAGACTGCTTACCTAAGCAGAAAGCACATTTTCTTTCTGACTACATTGCTGCTTCTTATTTCAGGGCATGGACTCAACTTGCAGTTGCTTCATTCTCCTTGGGGCTGTAGGGCTTCTGCTGAGTCTGCTCAGAACAAGTACTTAAAAACAGTAATAAAAGTGATGACAGAGCAGAGTAAGAGAGAGTAGATGATAACCAGCAGAGTTAGGGGAGAGACAACAGGAGTCAAAATTCCATTTAATTGTCCATATGTTTCAGGAGAGGTGAAGGCCAGTATCTCACCTAATGAAAGGATCTGCAAGCAACTCTAACCTGCATCTTTGCTTATGGGAGAATCTGCAAGCAACCCTAAACTAACCTTAATTTTGTGCTTAAAATTGGGTAATTACATACTCCATCTTCATCCTCAGCTTTTTTCTTATTTCCTCTTCAGTTTCCCCATATCTGTATAAAAGACTTTCTCATTCTTTCCAGGTTATATAATCTCAAGAAAAGCCAACCATTTCATTGTATGACAATACATAGTAGGTCAAATCTCTCAGTCTGTTTCAGAAATAAGGACCTTTTCACTCAGTAATTTGAGTTTATTTGGGAAGATTATTATGAGTTAATAACCAAAACTGGTAGATTATAGTTTTCTCTTAAATTATCAGTACTGTCCTCACCCTTAATATCGTCTTGTTCCCAAGAAGATACTTTTTTTACCTTGCAGAGAATATATTTTAAAAGATTATGTCAGGTCAAATATTAACAATAGAATTTGCCTTTTAATTTCCTGTACTGGTATCCTGAAAATCTACTGTTACAAAATTATGAAAAAAACTTTACAAAAACATCAGCTCTATCCTCTCAAAACATATCTCATATATAAACATACTTCAACACATATTTCTTAATTTTATTTTTTTCTGAAATATATTTTCTTATCTTTAAACGTCTTTTTTTTTTTGCATCCACATTACTGGAAAAAAATATCACCATACTTTTTATTGTATAGACTGGAAGAAAACATGAAATATTAAAGATTTGAAAATAAAATTGCCTAAAACATTTTTGCACCTATTTTCTCATTGTCAGAAACCTAGAGAAAAGAAACATATTTTCATAAAAGTACATGCTAGAAAGGGCTCTGTTAAAACCCTGACGTACGTACACAGAAGTTATACAAAAGTTATTTCTCATCTGTATGTGCTACATAAGCACATGGCACATAAATGCATTTTATTGTACAAATAAAATGTATTTCAAGCAACATGAAAAAATGTAATCACAAACACATAATTTATGCATTTCCCCAATATAGCAAAACTGACATTGCAGCGCCTAGTTAAGTTAATGTTAGGTGGAGTTAGAGTTGTAGGTAACTACCTTTTCTGGTTTTAGCTCTGTTGTGTTTAAATCTAGTCTACACAAAATATACTTGGATTGAATTTGCAGTATTTAAGTGTAACATTCCTTTGACAGACTATAATTGTCCTGCTACTTCAGTGTAAATGTAAATTAAAGGCCTTGTTATTTCTAGTAAGTGTTGTGACTTAAAGAGGAAAATATGCCATTCTGACTTGGTTCTACTTGGAAAGGGAGTGGATCCACCACTGACAAAAAAAAAGAAGGAAACGTTTCATCATTTCCATTGAACTCTAATGGATTAGGAGATTTGTGTTTACAAGTTTCTATTACTTCTTGTTCAGCAACTACATAAGCCTTCAAAGCAATATAATAATTGCTTATTATATCCAGATAATACTGGATACCATTTTAAAAAATAAAGAATAAAGCATTATAGAATGGCTCAAACCACAAAAAAAAAAATATTTCAAAGACAAAATAGAGTCCTTTTCAATATCATATTGTCAAGAAAAAAGCTAAATATACCGTGTTAGGGAATGAAAAGAAGTGTATTGCAACTCAAATTCTTTTTCCTAAAACAACCAACTTCTCCCATCCTCACCTTTTAAAAAGAGAGCTTTCTTTGTACACTGGAGAGAATATAGGCAGGTACTAGAAAGCAAACATCCACTCAAAGATCTATCAAGTTAAACCAGTGATGCTCATGTCAGACTGCTGCTGATACTGAATCTGTAGCTGATGTATCTATTTCTTTTGTGTATGTGTTATGTTCTTTCATCAGAAATAATATATCTACTACTTTCAGAGAGGAGGGGGGGAGCATGGTTAGGGTGCTGTTCCCTACCACGCACTTTATTCCTGGGACACATGGTTTCAGGAGGAAGAAATGTGCCATTTTGGACTGTTCCTTCCTCCAGGTTTCCAGAACCAGCACTATGGACCCTATTCCCTCTCCCCACTACTGCTCATTCCCTCCTGCCCTATAGGAGGATGTGCCTTCAGGCAGGGAATGCAGCTGAGCCTAGCAGAGTGCATGCACCACAGGCACTGGTGCCAGAAGAGCCATAGGGAACGAAGCAGTGGCAAACCAAGTCATGCTGAGCCCTGCCAAGTACTGCTGAAAATAGCCGAATCACAGACACTGTACCAAAGTGGCAAACACTGACAAATGGAGGAGCAACGCAGCATGGAGTCAAACCCCAGGGGAGTGGGCAGTGCAAAACAGACAATCCAGATTTTTAGAAGTCGGTCTGTCATTGCTTTTTGCTGTCTCAGGCTCAGGGAGGGGGAACCCTGGCTGCAGACAGCCTCCACCATCTCATTTTTAGCTCAGGAGGCCACATGGAACATTCACCATCTTGTCTTTGTCTTGGGCAAAACTCTGTCACTGCCAAGCTGCAGGAACAACTGCCATCTTGTCTTAATCCCAGTGGCCAGAGGGATTTGTCATAGTAGTTGAGCACCTCTTTGTGTGGAAATCATCTTTTTTTCATACACTTATGTCATCAATATTGTTGCTGTTACTGTTTATTTCTCATCCCATTGCTGGTTTTTTTTCCGTATATCATTACCTCAACCCATAGTCTCTGCCTTAGTTCCTTTCTCACCAGAAGGGTATGAAGGGGAAAGGGAGAAGCTTATTTAGAGTTAATTTCCAAGCCGGTTTTAAACCACCAAAATATAAAGGCAAAACACAAATCTCTGTGCTTCTACATTCTGTATTGCCTTATTCACTAATGAGTTTTACTGCAGTTCCCATAGTATCACTTTATTTAAGGTCTGTCTTATTTGTCTTCAAAACGACATATACAGCTGTATGTGTAGTAGGTTAGTCACGAGTTGAATCTCATTTTCATTCACCTATTAATAGGTTTGTGGATACAGAAATGACAACAGCAGTTAACTTTAGAAGTAGGTTTGAATACAAATTCTCCACTACCAACCTGGTAGATCAAGTTCTCATTCTCCAAGTTAGCAGACCCTTGAAAAAAGTCACTTAAATTTGTGGTACAATTAACATTATTTTAACCTTTGCATTGGGCTCCAAAATGTTCTTTCTTAGTTCCTACTGGAAAGCTAAACAAGTGCCAGATAAAACCTAGAATGTGTCTGTGTTTGACTGGTTAGAGTTGACTTCAACATGGGTTGAAGGAAGGAAATGCAAAATTATTCATTATTCATTCCCTTTCACTTAGGGAAAAAAATTTCATGTGATACATGTCACAATAATTCATGGTGATAACTTGATGTAGCAGTAGTAACCATTCCAATTGCAATAAATCCAAGTTTGTAATTGTAGTGGTTTCATATTTGCTG
>WBMY01005114.1:3879-16435 GCA_013397315.1 Donacobius atricapilla
GCCAGGAGGGGAAGGCGCTTGGCCAAGAGCGTCCGCTTCAGGTCCCGGCGCGCGCTGCCGCCCTTCTTCCTCTTCATGGAGAAGAACCGCCGGCGCGTCCAGAGGAACAACCCCAACGCCACCGCCGTGCAGCAGGCCAAGAGGCTGGGCAGGATGTGGCGGAGGCTGCCCGAGGACGACAAGGAGGTTTACAAGAAGATGGCCAAGAGCATGAAGGGCAGGAGGGTCGGCCGCAGGCTCGAGGGCAGGAGCAGGAGCAGGAGCAAGGGCAGGAGCAGGAGCAGGAGCAAGGGCAGGAGCAGCCGAGGCTGTCCAGCCAGAGGAGGAGCATGAAGGACCTCATGATCTNTGGCCCATCCTGCTCAGCTTTGGGAACCTCACGTCCCCACTGCACAGCAATGTCACCATGGTACATCCCAAAATCCCATCCACGCAATGCTCCCAACTCCTCCAAGACCGTCTGTGCCACCATGGCGATGACATGAGCATGTCCCTTCAGCCCTGGCCCGTCCTGCTCAGCTTTGGGAACCTCATGTCCCCAGGCCCCAGTGCTGTCACCACCGCCCGCCCCAACGTTCCATCCATTCCATCCATTCCACCCACGGCGCCGCTCCCATGTCAACCCACACCCGTTCCACCACGCCGACTATGACGTCACACGCCCCTCCAGCCAATAGCACTGCAGGGAGCCGTGCCGGCCCGTCCCCATTGGTCCCCGGAGGCCGATGTCACAATGCCGCGGTGATGCCGGCACGGTGGCCTGGCCTGTTGCCGCCCTTTGCTGCCTCAGTGCACTCCGGCAGCCGGTGCAGAGGGGCGGCACNACATGCATGAGGAAAACAGCGATGACTTCTCCAAAACAGGAGGTAAAATGGGCTCCTTCTGCAAAGAAGGGATTTTGATCCTCCAGCAGCTGGAGAGGAGGCACGGCGAATGCAGATGGGGAAACAGGAGGGTGCAGGGAGCACAGGAACATGGCTTTTCCCAGGAGAAAGCCTTGGGAAGGGGCACAAACGCAGAGCCCAAACCTGCACAGCCCCCTGATGCTGCTGGAGGAGCCTCGGAGAGGTTTCTCCTCTTGACCACAGCCTTTGTCCAGGTTCCTTTAGGGATTGTCACAGCCTGTTCCCATGTAAGGTCACATCCCAGAGTCCCAGTTCCAAGCCACATTTTCCCCAAGCTCCAGAAGTTTCCAGCAAACAACTCCCAAGGAGTTCCTCATTCCACACAACTCCCGAGGAGTTCCTGCAACTCCCAACTCCCGAGGAGTTCCCATCCCTTAATTCCACACAACTCCTGAGGAGTTCCTGTCCCTCATTCCACACAACTCCTGAGGAGTTCCTGCCCCTGNCCAACGCCACCGCCGTGCAGCAGGCCAAGAGGCTGGGCAGGATGTGGCGGAGGCTGCCCGAGGACGACAAGGAGGTTTACAAGAAGATGGCCAAGAGCATGAAGGGCAGGAGGGTCGGCCGCAGGCTCGAGGGCAGGAGCAGGAGCAGGAGCAAGGGCAGGAGCAGGAGCAGGAGCAAGGGCAGGAGCAGCCGAGGCTGTCCAGCCAGAGGAGGAGCATGAAGGACCTCATGATCTCCTTCACCACCAAGGCGGCGAACCTGCGTAATTTCCTCATGTCCTACNAAACTCCTGAGGAATTCCTGTCCCTCATTCCTCACAACTCCTGAGGAGTTCCTATCCCTTCATTCCACACAACTCCTGATGAATTCCTGTCCCTTAACCCACACAACTCCTGAGGAGTTCCTGTCCCTTTTTCTACACAGCTCCCGAGGAGTTCCTGTCCCTTCATTCTACACAATTCCTGAGGAATTCCTGTCCCTCATTCCTCACAACTCCTGAGGAGTTCCTATCCCTTCATTCCACACAACTCCTGAGGAATTTCTGTCCCTCATTCCTCACAACTCCTGAGGAGTTCTGTCCCTCATTCCACACACAGGATTTTTTCAGTGTTTGCCCAGCTGTAACACCAGGACACAAAGCCCGTGGCCAGCAGCTCTCCCTGCTGGGAAACCTAAAATCCCGGGATATGGCCCTAGGATATGGGTACAAAGGCTGGGGATATTAAGGGAAAGCTGCAAGGCTGCCACGAGCTGGTAGCAGAGTGTTGAAGTGAGCAGGGACAAGAAATCTCACTTTAATGGTTCTCCCGCCTGCACGGCCGCTGAGAGCCTGACAGGATCCATCAATTAAAATCTATTCCCAGCTGCAGCGGCCGTGGCTCCAGCAGAAGGAGCAGCTATTTTTGGCACGTTACAAATATGAAGTGGTCAGAAAGGCGCCAGATATCACCCAGACAATTACGCTTTCCACGGAATCTTCGCGTTCCCCCATCCCTCAGCCTTGCAAGCGCCACAAACAAGCGGCACTCAGGCAAAAGCAGGCCTGGGGAAGTTGGAACGAGGGTTCCACTCAGTTGAACCCATCACACAGGACTGGTCCTGAGGAACGGCTCCAAGTTCCTGCAGCTCTGCCTGCAAACATCCACTTCTTACAAGCACGCCCCAATAAACTCCCAGCCAGGCCATTCCCACCAGTCCCTTCAGCAGAAACGCCACTTGAGAGGCTGAGGGACAACTCTGCCGGCTCCGAACACACAATAAAATTCCAGTTATCTGCAGCAGGAAATCTTCCAGTGACAGGGAAACAGGAAGGGATGGGAAACAGCGCGCTGGAAATTGGTCGTTATCCGCCTGGATGTGTTTGCCACTAATGGTGTGGAGACTAGAGAGGGAAATAACTGTGAGAGCAAAGCATTAACACGGAGAAATAACAGCTTGGGAGATGCCTTCCAGCAGTAGAGAGGAAACAGCGACCCTGGAAGAGCTGCAAGCAGCTGATGGAGGAGGGGAGGAAGTGATAAATGTGGATATTATGGGGGGAAGGTATCTCGGGGGCCTGGGGTGGGTTCCTTCCTCAGCTTTCCACGCTGTAATTAAAACCTGCAATAAACTAACTGCAGAAAATGGTTTCTCTCAGTACTGGCATAATTTTGGCTCATTGGTAGCCTCGGCACCTTTTTCATGTGCTCAGAACAAGCGTTAATGGCATTGTTACGGACCCAGGAATGTCAGTTTTATCAAAACGCTGCCTGTGTTGTCACTGCTGGGGGGAAAATGATTTAAAAACACCTTGGAAATTGCCTGGACAACCTTCCCTTCAGGGGCCAGCTACATGGATTCCCCTGAGAGCTGTCCAGGATGGGATCTGCTGTCCCTGTCATTGGGATTTGCTGTCTGTGCCCTCTCCATGTCAGGACTTCAAAGGGGACAAGTTCCAGAGCAGAAGGGAAAAGCCAGGAGCGACAGATCTTTATCCAAAGCCCTCCGAAATCCACTCCCCTGTGCCTGAGCAGGGGCACAAACACACACCTGCCGCCACAGGTGTCAGATCACAGCTACGTGACGCACATTTGGGGCTTCAGGGTTTGGCTACACCACCCAGAATTTCTGGTGCTCCTCCACACCCGAACCAAAAAATCCAATTATTGAGCACAGAAGCACCGAGACGCGGCTGCTGCACTCGTGGTCCCATTGAGAGCACGAGAGCTCTGCCTGCGCAGAGATCCCCTCTCGTTCTGAGGGAACAATGGCACTTCAGCCCCCCTCCCTCCGCCAGCTCCACTCTCCTCATCCCGGCAATTTTCATTTTTGCGTGCACGAGACGCTCTTGTGCGGCAGCAATGGCAGGGGAAGCACTGGAGGCCTCGTGAGCTGCAGATTTATTTAATACATTTCTCTGCAGTGATGCTCCCGCACGGGGCCTTGTCTGTGTTCGTGGGTGCACCGGGAGCACCCCACAGCTTGGCACCAAAACAAACCCCCCAAGCCAAGCCCTGCGATTCCTTCTCGAGGCTGCAGGGAGGATTTGAGCCTTTGACGGGGCTGCTTTGGGGTTGAGGCTGTGTCAGTGTCCCCGAGGGTGATGAGAGCCACCCCAGGGAATCCCATCAGCAAGAAGGGGTTGGAGGGGGACCCTCTTCTCTCCTCTCACTCGTGGCCACCCAAAAAGGTTTTGGGCCCAACCCAGAGCAGTCAAACCTGGCAGGAGCCGGCCCTAAATCCCCACTTAGGAACAGATTGATGCTGCATGACTGGGAGGCTTTGCAGGCTCCTTGTCACGCGTTAACTGAGACGTTACAACTTCAACACCCTTCGAGAAATCAGAGCCTGGAAGAGCTCTGCGCTCGTTAGCTGCCTGCCAAAGGATCCTCCCGCTCTCGAGAATCAATAACCTGCTTCTGTTCACAGCTTGATTTTAATGGCACCGAAAAGCCACAAGACGCTGAGAGCCACCAGGACGGCGGCGAGGGGAACAACAGCTCGGCTCTTCGAGCAGCTCTCTCCTCATCCTGCCGGCAGGAGAGGCACAGATTGAGCATCTCCGAGCTCATCCCCATCTGCACAGCTCGGGGAGAGGCAGCACAGCCTGCCCCCCTCGTTAGCTTTGATCTACATCACAGATCACCGCGGGAACCAACTCCTTCCCGCACGGCCCAGCCCACGCCGGGGATGCTCCCGGAGGGATTTTCCAGGCTCTCCCACTGCCGGGGGCAGCGCAGGTGATGCCCCCTGCCCCGCAGGCCTCGGGGACAGGGAATCCGCAGTTCGAGATAATGGAACGGGTCTCCCAAAGCTGCGCCGCCCCCACCGAGCTCCAAACCCATCTGTTGCTTTTAGTTTTCCAAAGGGGGGGGGAAAAAACCCACAGAAAAAAACCCAGCAGCCGAGTTATCAGAAGTGCAATTGGAGCAGCAGCTTGACAGACCCAGTTCTGGCTTTCCCAGAATTCAGCATTCACATTGATAAAATACGGGTTTGCTCGTGAACCTCCTCGTTCCACTTAAAGCCACAAGATTCCAGTTCCGTCAGAACCTGCAGAAGTTCCATCAGAACCCGCAGAAGTTCCATCAGAACCACCAGAAGTTCCATCAGAACCCCCAGAAGTTCCATCAGAACCCTCAGAAGTTCCATCAGAACCCCCAGAAGTTCCATCAGAACCTGCAGAATTTCCATCAGAACCCGCAGAAGTTCCATCAGAACCCCCAGAAGTTCCGTCAGAACCCGCAGAAGTTCCACCAGAACCCTCAGAGGTTCCCCCAGGCAGGGAGGGCAGCCGCCCTCATGGGGACGGTGTCACACCCCTCACCGTGTGTCAGACACCCCAGAACGTGGGCGAGGCTGTCACGGCCAGGGGTGACCAAACCTCCCGGGCTGGCCGCGATCCCTGAGGGCTCCCAGCCAAGCTCCCTGCCTGCCTTCCTCCCGTGCCCAGCTCTGCCTCCCAGACCCACCGAGCTCCGCAATCCTTCCTCTGCTCTCCACGCCAAAGCTCTGACCGGGCTGAGCATCACAACCCGGGCTGGGCAGGGCCCAGGGCTGCTCCGGCCCTCGGTGCCCCGTGGCTTTCCCGGCACGATGAAGAGCTCTCAACGCCTGACAGCACAGATCAGAGCTGCACAAGGGCAAAATGTCCTTTTCTGAGACGCTCTGTGGGTGACCTTGACACAAGGTGAAGTCTTTCCAACTCTTGAGCGCTGCCAGTGGGCTCTGCTTTGTTATTTCCTGATTTTTAAAGCTGCTCTCTCTCTGCCCTTTGCTGCTCCGAGCTTCTCCTCCTCTCCCAGCTCCTCCGAGATCAGTCTGCACCTTCTCACTCAGTCTCCTCAGCGAATGTGAGTTGTGTCACTGCTCACTTGCCTATCATTCCCTATTTCCCAGGGTCTGATCAGATAAAAAAAGTCCTGAAACGTTCCCCAGTGGGAAATGAAGCAGGATTCTGAGAAAGGCAGCAGACAGCGAGTCCACTTTCTGCTGGGGGAAAAAATAAAAATCCACCTTCACAACATGGGGCCAGTGATGTTGTGTGCCTTCAATAATGATGGGAGAGGGGGCAGAGCCCTGCAGGCAGCACGAACCTCTGAGGGACCCCACGGGCACATTCCCACCCTGGAAATAGGGAAAAGGAGCAATCCTGTCCAGTTCAGAGGGAAACTCCACATCCTGCCCCAGGGGAGCAGAGATTCCACGGAGCTGGCAGAGCCCTGAGGCCTTGAACCAGTCAGGACAACATCACCTCACCCGGGTGAGGTGACAAATGCATCCTGGGCTGCAGCCAGCCTGGAATTCTGTGGAATTCCACGTGTTCTAGGAGGATCTGAGCATCTTTTTTGCAGGATCTCCCTGCCTCAACTCAAGCCAGGACACCTGACGAGAACCCGCAGGCCGAGAGCAGCCCCACGCAGTGACAACTTTATTTGTGCTGCTGCCTTTAAATCAAAGCCTGGCGCAGCCTCAGAGCAGCCAAATCCACCAGGAAATTCCCAGAATTCTCCCCAGTTTAGATGAACTCTCTCCCCTTTCAATCCATGAGGTGCCAGTAAGAGCCTGCTCCGAGCTGGATGTTGCAGATGGGGTCTGAGGAGTGCAGAGCCTGCTCCAGATTTTCTCCCTGGCTGGATTAAATTTGGGTTCGATCCGGCTTCGCTGGGAAGAGTCTTCAAAGCACCAACTCTGCAAACTCTGACCCCTCCTCACCTGCAAGTCCAGGGGAATTTTAAAGCTCTGCCAGGTCAGGTTCTGGTCTCGGCTTCAACACACTCTGAAATATTTCCCACTGCTTTTCTGCTCCCTATAAACTGCTTTGCAATCGCGGGGAAAATGTTCAAGGGGAGGAAGAAAGATGAAAATTCATGATTCCAAATGGTTCAGGCTGGTTTATGTTCCAGTCAAGGAAACCTCCAAGCTTCAGGATACAACCAGGAGCCCAGCCAAGGCTTTTACACGCCCAGAGCAGCTTCTTCTGAACAACATTTTTAGAAGGAAAACCTAAAAAATCCAACTTAGAATCTCCTGAACTTCCCACCAGGAAACACCTTGGAGTCAGTGGAGCCTTGCTTGTCTTTCCCAGAGATTTGCTGCAGTCTTTCCGAGATTTAGGAAGATGGATTCTTGGCAGTTCGGCAGAAAAAAACCAAAATAAGTTACTTTCCTGGCAACTCGCTAAAATCAGAACTTGCATGAAGGAAGGGGAAAAATGCCAAAAGCAAAGCAAGGCCTGGCATCCACAGCAAACGCAGAATCCGTGAGTTTGTCCCTTTGGACTCAATTAGTCCAAATTTACAAAGAATGACACCCATAAAGATGTTAAACATTAACAAAACTTCTGCTAACTCGCTTCAAAATGAATTTTAATTGCAAGCTGTTTGATCCTTTGCAAAATTTAATGAGGGTTTTATTCTGCCCACCAAAATTCCGATATATTAATTTCAGGCTAAAAATCTATAGTTCCTTAAAAGCCTGAGAGAAAAAAATAATCAATGACAGAATGTTCTAAATGCCAATCACTGAGATTGTTCCGCTTTTGAGTTTCTGGGGGGGGGCAGATATTGAGCACAGCCCCTCCTGCTTCAACATTTCTGCTTTTAAACGGGTTTTTGAGCGAATGTGGCAACACAGACCATGAAATTGTTAAGGCTGGAAAAGACTTTTAAGATGATGAAGTGCAGCCATCAGAGTCAGGAGCTTTTTCTCTCTTCAGCTGGAGACGAGGCTCAAATCAGAGGGTGAAATATCAGAGGTTCGGAAGAGCGGCAGGTTTTTCCTGAGTTTGCCTCGGCCTGTGCGTGTCAAAAAATACGCCAAAAGTCTGAGAGCTGCCCAGCACAGGGGGCCTCCCTGGCTCTGGAGCCCCTTCCCAGCCAGAGCTCACACGCAGGGAATCCGGGAACATTCCCAAATCCCGGGGTTGGGCGGGAACGGGGATCCGGGCGCTGCTCACGAGCAGGGAAATGCAAAGCCCGGGGAGGTTCCACTGGGAACGATCCAGTTTGCACTGGGACCGTTCCAGTTTGCACTGGGACAGCAGAACTGGCGGCAGTGTGGGCACCTGCCTGGGCACCGGACACGGAATCTACCTGGGCACAGGACACACCTGGGCACCGGACACAGCTCCCACCTGGGCACAGGATACGGAATCTACCTGGGCACAGGATACGGAATCTACCTGGGCACAGGATGCACCTGGGCACAGGACACGGAATCTAACTGGGCACAGGACACAGCACCCACCTGCCCAGGATCCACCTGGGCACAGCACCCACATGTCCAGCACACACCTGGGCATAGCACCCACCTGCCCAGCACCCACCTGGGCACAGCACCCACCTGCCCAGGACCCACCTGGGCATAGCACCCACCTGACCAGCACACACCTGGGCACAGCACACACTTGGGCACAGCACACACCTGCTCAGCACACACCTGGGCACAGAACATACCTGGGCACAGCCCCCGCGTGCCCAGCACACACCTGGGCACAGCCCCCGCGTGCCCAGCAGCAGCAGCAGCAGGAAATCCAAAGGAGCAGCAGTGATCCCTCAGCATCCCCAGTCCCCATCCATCCCTCCCAGCCTGGGGCCCTCTGGGGCAGCACCAGCAGCTCCAGGGAGCAGCTCCCGGCCCCGTTCCCTGCTCCACCACGCCGCTCCTGCCCCGCTCTCCAAATCAGCTTTGCCTCCCCCTCACCCATCACAGAGCAGCTTTGAAACCTCTTTCAAGATCCCCCTTCCCTTTTCCCTTGCCTTTGATTCGCTTCCCGGCTCTAGAAATTCCAGTGTGGCTTTGAACAAATATCCTTTGGTTTTTAAACTCACATAAAGCTTCTGTGACTGGGTAAAAAAACCCGAATCCTCTCTGAACGCTCCCCTTCCCACCGGGCTGTTTGGAGCACAGGGCACTGCTCCAGGATCAATGGGGATAATTTATTCTCTCCCATTACACAGGGAACAACCTGATTTCCAAATTCCTTCGTGCCAGCTTCCAGCCCGAAGCACTTCTGTTATTTTTTTTTCCCCTTTTAAGAACAGCTGACTTATCAAAACCAGGTTTTTCGAAGAGAAAAGCACAAGCTAAGCCACATTATAATAATTGAAGCTATTAATTACATTTATGCCTTTCTTTTTTTAAGGGAGATCTATAATGCAGGTAATTCTGGCTAAAAGAGCTAATTTGAGCTTCTCCATCATTTAAAGGATGATTATGAAATTAATTTAGAAAGAGTGGGAGAAAGACAAAGGGATAAAGGAGAGCAGGAAGGGATGGGTATTCCCCCTGTGCTCCAACAGGGAATTATCAAAGGAATGGGATTGTTTTAAAAGTGTAAAAATGGCTGGTCGAGTTTTCAGGTTTTACAAGAGTTTATTGGATTTTCCAGAGGAGCTGTGGATGTTCCAGCCCTGGAAGTGTCCCAGGCCAGGCTGGACAGGGCTTGGAGCACCCTGGGATAGTGGAAGATGTCCCCATGGAAGGGCTGGAATGGGATGGGATTTAATCCATCCCAAACCTCTCCGTGATGCTGTGGGAATTCCAGCCAGCAAAGCAATCCTTGGACATGAACTGCCAACAGCGTTTTGTTTACTCCTAATCCTCCAATATTTATTGGTGCCCTGGGCATCGTCCTGATCCCCATTCCAAACCCAGCCACCAGAAAGGTCCCTGGGAGGCAAAAATCAACCCAGACCCCCTGTGGAACAGCCAAAAGTGTCACAGCCAAGCCCAGCAGGAGCTGAAGAGATCCCGACCTGCCAGGACAGACCAGAACTGTGCCAAGGAGCAGAAACTCAGCAATTCCCTGGATCCAGCCCCAGGATCTGCCTCCATCTGGGCCTTGGGCAGCCTGATCTGAGCTCACTGAAGTGCCTGCTTGTAACAGCTGATGGGACCAGATTTCAGTCTGGGACGCAAAAATGTCCCCGTGCCAAGAGCCAGCAGTGGTGGCATCTCCCAGGGCAGGAAAACACCGGATTTGGAAGATTGTGGAATTCATGATTATCACAGAAATCCCTCCCGTTCCTGCCTGACAGCCATGCCCAGAGCCAGGTTTAGGACTAATTCCTTAAGGAATCATCAAGCCCTGGAAAGGAAAATCTTTCCCTGTCCGAGGATGCTCAGCTGGGGTTTCACCCCTCAGACCTGACCCAGCCCCAAACTGCTGTCAAGGCAATTCCCTCTCCCTTCAGGCACCCAGCAGCCCCCAGGGGAGCAGCTCACGGATCCAGAATGGAAATCAGACTCTGCCCTTCCCTCCTCATCCCACTGATCCCTGCCAGGCCATTGTTAGTTAGCTTTTAGAGGGCAGCAAATCAAAGGACAGGAACAAGGGGCAATTTTTGCCGCATTAACTGCAAGGTTGGGACTCGAGGATAAGAGGCTCACAGGCCTGGACTAGAGCTGGAAAATTGAGAAGTTTGGCTAAATTATAAACCGATAGATATGGGGTTGTACTCCAGATGTGTCAAAACACAGAGATCCCAGACATTTATGGAGCTGTCAGGATGAACAAATACAACAGAGTACTGTGAAAACACACCAGCAGTAACAGATACAACAGCCCAGCTCTGAAAACACATCAAGGTTAACAAATGCCAGCCCTGGAAACACAATTCCAATTCCTGATTTCAAGGGGTTTTTTCCTAATTTCAAGGGGTTTTTTCCTAATTTCAAGGGTTTTTTTTCCTTATTTCAAGGGTTTTTTTCCTAATTTCAAGGGTTTTTTCCTCATTTCAAGGGGTTTTTTCCTAATTTCAAGGTTTTTTCCTAATTTCAAGGGGTTTTTTCCTAATTTCAAGGGGTTTTTCCTAATTTCAAGGTTTTTTTCTTAATTTCAAGGTTTTTTTCCTGATTTCAAGGGTTTTTTTCCTAATTTCAAGAGGTTTTTTCCTAATTTCAAGGGGTTTTTCCTAATTTCAAGGGTTTTTTCTTAATTTCAAGGTTTTTTTCCTAATTTCAAGAGGTTTTTTCCTAATTTCAAGGGGTTTTTCCTAATTTCAAGGGTTTTTTCCTAATTTCACGGTTTTTTCCATACTGTGGCCAGCTTTGTTTCCTCTGCCCTCTCACGAGGACCTGCACCAACGCAGGTTGGTGTTTCCCTNCAAGGTTTTTTTCCTAATTTCAAGGGGTTTTTTCCTAATTTCAAGGTTTTTTTCCTAATTTCAAGGGTTTTTTCCTAATTTCAAGGGTTTTTTTCCTAATTTCAAGGGGTTTTTTCCTAATTTCAAGGGATTTTTCCATACTGTGGCCAGCTTTGACCAACGCAGGTTGGTGTTTCCCTACTCTTTGAAATGCTGACATTTTTCCTCCCCTGAGGCCCAGGCGTCCCCCAGAAAATCATTTTAAGGGCAGAGGGATGAATTCAGCACGGAATGGATCCCTCCGCGGTGATTCCCAGCTCCCGGGAATGATGGAAAGCAAGCCCAGGGAAGGAAGGGGCGAGCGCCGGGATCCGGGGAGCAGCTGCAGCAAACCCAGCAGGCAAAGAGCATTTAAAGCAGATTTCGGGAGGCAGCTGACATCTGAAAACAAAGTGATTCCATCCTTGAAACAACTTGTAAATAGCAGAAAAACCATCCCCGAGTGGGGCCTGGGGAAAGCGCAGCAGGGAGAGGCCTTTGAAAGCAGCCGAGGTGCCTGCGCTGCTCCCTTTGAAGCTGCAGATAAGGGAGGGTGTAGAACACGAGCGTTATCAGCTCCGGCAGACAGATCCTGACACCAAACCAGCTCCCTGGATCCCCGTGCAAAGCGAGACCTCCCTGCGCAGGCACAGCCGCAGCGTCCCCAAAATGACAGGGATCGGTGTTGGAACACCAAAAACAGCGCTGGGGAGGCTCCCACGGCTCCTGAAGGCCCGGAGTGAAGGCACTGAGCTTCCCCAGCAGCGTTTTTCCGAATCCTTGCTCCAGCTGGGAGGAATCAGGGCTCTGCTGTGGCGGCGTTTTAAAGGGAATCCCAAATATCCGACTTTTTACAACGTCATCCGCACTTACTTAAAGCCTCCTTCCGCCGCCAAAGCTGGGTATTATTCACTGCTTTACAGTCTATATTTTGGGCCACATCCTGAAGGAGGTTCCAATGTTTTTCTCAGCTTCCAGCCAGGCATGTCAGACTCAGTCTCAAAAAAAAACACCCTTTTTAGATTACAGCTATTGAGGCTTCTTGCAAAAAATTCGGGTTTTTTTACTCTTCCGACGCGTGTTTGCAGGACAAACCCAGAAAGAAATTACGGATTAATGACCTTCAGGGATTTTTTTTCTCCCTCCACTGTCACAGGCTTCCCTGCCCCTCATCCCTTGGGATGCAGGAGCACGCAGCACTGGCCTTTCCATGGGGATCTTTGCCCCTGATGTGACCAAACAACAAAGACAGGACAAATCGGGATAAAAGGGGCAATTAAACCATTATCAGGGTCGTTTTCAGCCTAAAAGCATCTCCTTCCCGGTCTGAATATTCATTAAAAGCTTTCGCTCTGCAGCAAATGGAATCTGTCATGTTAATGCACGGAAAAGTGAGACTGGGGGGGAGTGGGAATGGGATCTGATGCTGTTGTGTTGGACTGGATTGGATTGGATTGGATTGGATTGGATTGGACTGGATTGGATTGGATTGGATTGGATTGGATTGGGTTGGACTGGATTGGATTGGACTGGATTGGATTGGACTGGATTGGACTGGATTGGGTTGGACTGGATTGGATTGGACTGGATTGGATTGGA
>WBMY01005142.1:0-14324 GCA_013397315.1 Donacobius atricapilla
ACATTGTAACCTAGGACAAGCCCTCACAGGCAAAGCGAGATCTTAATTTTTGAATGTTCAACATGAGTCCTAGGAGAGGGCTCTAACTTGTTGAAATGCCACTGTGTTCAGTTTTCAGGGGTATTAAAAAGTTTTACGTCTAATCTCTCTGTTTCACTAGAATGCATTCATGTGTTGCTGTTAACTTCTGCAATACTCAGGATTTGCTTTTAAATCTGACTTTTGGGGTGAGGGAGAAACACTATATTTTTGTTTGCAGAATTGTGATGCAGAAGAAGATTCAAATATAAACTAGCTAGGGCTTGGGAGGCAAAGAGATACATATACTCATATATATCTATAAACACAGTCTTTTGATTTGTGAATCATGTAGCAGCACTACTGATATTCTGAATGGGCAACCCGCTCCCCCCCTCAACCCCCCTTAAGAAAAAAAATCTTACTTTATTTTTAATCCTATAAATAAAATCTGAAGTCTATTGCATCCCTCCATCTTTTGTGAGTCAGCAGGAATAAACCTGCAGTTTACTTGCTGGCAGTGTGAGTCAGCGAGACAATCCTGCCACCCTGTGCCAGACAGGATGTAGACAGGGAAATAGTTTTTACTGTTGTCTTTGGCCACTGGCAGCCCTGACAGAATGAATTTTGATCAGCAGTACCCCAAAAGCAAAATGTGGTCAGACAAATTAAAAATTTACATTCATGACCTTGAAGGAAAAAGAAAACCTACCAACACCCCAAACCACCAGTACAATTGTGTAACTCATACTCGACTCCAGTTAGCATCAGTTAACAGTGAGATTAGGATAGTTGCTATTTTGCCAATCCAGTTCCAGATATCTGTGACAAAAGTCAGAAGCTCACATGTTCTACTGAAAACTAGGCCACAATTCAAAATTTTGGACCTCAAACCCTGTGTGTTTGCAAGTGTGTAGCCACACAGGGAAATAACTTCCAAAGAGATACGGTTGCATGGACGCAGTGGGAGAATCAAAATTTAATGCCTCAGTATAGTTCTGATTGTTTCTATTGCTCTGCTTCCAGTGGATAACAGGCTAAATAACCTTAAAGACAAAATAGTGCTAGGATTTGTATCAATTTTGTGTAAAATAATATTAACAGAAGAAACATACCCTTGATGTTTTAGTAAAACAATACTCTCTCTCATCAAGAAGTAAAATAATTCACATGATTGCTCTGATACTTGCAGGCTTCATGAATCCTTAATAGGTCATGATAATTTATCACAGGTGGCTCCAATAACCTGGTAAGACTTTTCAGTGATTACAATTAGGTATGATTTGTTTCAACCCCATCTCTAATACTTAAACACAGACATTTCAGAACTCAATTTATGTGCGTATAAGACTGAGTTGTTTATGAAAGAATTCATGCAAAATACCAAATGAGAAATATAACCCAAAATTATCTAAGACAACTGGACACAAGAGAAGTAATAGCAGAATTAATTTAAACTAGAAAAAAATGAAAGCTAGAAAATAGAGGAAATTAAATCCAAAGAAGTGAATTTGATACGTGAGAGAAACTTGGAAGTCATCCCCCATGAAACAGGTAGAAAGGGATTAAGAGCAACAAATGTGCAATGCATTTAATAATAAGAATTGTCAGGGTCAAGTCAGAGTTCCTGAGAGTTGTTTAATCAGAAGTTCCTTAATATAGGGCTGTCCTGTTGGCAGATACTTGCCTTTTATATTGTAAATATGAATCTGGATTTGCTATTTAAAAGAAACAAAAAATAACCCTGTGTGATCCAGCTCAGTGATTGCTATAGAGCTCTCAATATTGGTACAACACAAAAGAACTTGACTATGCCTTTAACAGCTTCACTACTCCCAAAATGCCCCTGTTGGGTAGGTGCTCTTTGGGGCTGGAGATGAGAAGCTAGTCAGTAATCCCAGGTACAAGAACCTCTTTGGTAGGCAGTGCAGTCTAGGATTAGGGGACTGTTGTAGGTGCAGTGAAGAGGAAAGTAATAGATATGAGAATCTAGGACCAAAGGAACTTGTTCAGCATCAGTATTTCTTGCTTAACTGTGTATTTTTTAAATTATCCAAAGACTATCACTGTAAGAAAGAAAAACAGAAAATGAAACACATTCGTATCTGTCTGTATCTGTTTCCTTATATATATATTCTTATATATAAAAATACAAAATGGCAAGCAAAAAAAAAAAAATAGTGACTGCAAATAGCTCATTTACTTGAAAGTGCAATATACTCAAGTAGACACTGGAGTTGTTTTAGTAAATTTCTTCATAACTCCCTTGTTTTATAGCTCTGTTTTTCAAATACGAGAGTTAGGATCAGCTGGATTGATTAGGGTCATTACTTGGAATTCCAGTGACAGCCTGGGCAATCAACATAAATTGGTGAAAAACAGAATCATTTATGTGGAAGCATCTGGAACATGAAAACAAGGGGATTATCAAAAGATGTGCAAGTGCAGTCTGTATTTTGCCTTTTATTGTTTCCATGAATATTATTTTCCTATAAAGACTTTCTTCCATTTCTTTTCAAACCCCTGGATTTTTTTGGATTGTTTTCACTGTTCATGTGTGGTAGCAGCTTTGAAGGATGATAATTTAATGTTGGGTTTCTCAGTGGGGAGAAGATTAAAATGTACAGCCTTTTGTCTGTGTGGCGAGTTGTTAAATCACTTCCCACAATATGACACAGCTTGTGGCATTACACATGACATAAAAACTCTTCATTAACATGTGTCCTACTGTGAAAAATGTGCTATATTAGTTGGTCTGCCTATAAGTAAACGTTGTAAGACAACGTTTTGAGATCTTGTGAATAAGAATTAAATATTGAGATGTACTTTATATTGTTTTATCTTGACAAAAAATACAAGGAAGTTGCTTGGAGATTCTCTTTGCCCTCAGTGTCTAACACACTATTTTTATCTATTATTCACTGTTTTTGTAAATATCCATTCTACTTTTCTAAACAATAAAGCCTGGAAAACCAGTATATATTACACAAGAGTAAAGGAAGAAATGCTATTGACTGACAAGGAATTTACTCTCTTTTATGAATTCTCCACACCGTCAGCCAAAGCCCACCATGCCTTGGATTAGGTCATGAACTCCTCCACAAATTCTCTGTTATCTGTCCCCATGACAGAACAGTCTCCAGTGTGTGCAATGTCAGGTGTACTGTGTGTGGTGACCTTACTCTGCCTAGGGCAGAGGTGTGCTGTGCTGGCTGTGTAGGTGCAGGAAAACACCCCACCTGCAGGGCTTTTTCTCTAAAGAAAGGACCATCAGAATTCAAGTGCAGGAGGTACTGGGGAGGAGGGATACAGGGTATAGTACTAACTTAGAGTACAGTCATTTTTATTTTTATTAATGCAGTAATTTCATACTGGACTCTTGTTACACTGTTATTGGAAAGCAGGTTCAAGGTGTATTTGACAGCTGTGGAAAAAAGCAGTTTGCAAAGATTGTGCCAAAGATGCAAAAACTAAGGACATCTACAATCTGGTTAACACAAATTGAATATGCCCTGTAGGCTTCTGTTCCTTCATTGTAACTCCAACTAAAGAGATGTTAGTAAAAATTAGAGTTTAAACTTAATGTCTTTTGCCAACAATATATTACTTTGATATCATAGACCATTATCCAATGGATTTGCATTTTAATGTCAGAAATAATTTTCAGACAATAACAGACACTTGGTACTCTTCTTTGAAACAACACTGTACAGAAAAGGCACCAAAGCTAAAACATGGACTCTTCCAAAAACTATTTGTATGTTACATGAAAGGTGAAATGTAACTCAATAAAATACTCAGCTGAGAACTCTGTATGGGAAGGCACTTCCATGGGCAGAGTAGGAGCAGCTAGAGATGGTTGACTAGAACAACAGATATGGTTGATGAACATCTATAATGCCTTTCCTTTCATCCAAATTACATAGAATTGTGTCATTATTAATGCTATGTCAGCTCTTACGGCATTCTACTAAATGCAGACCCAGAGTGGACATCACTGGGCAAGTATACTTCCTCATTACAATTATGGTAGTGGAGTAACACCAAGAATAAATAAGAATAAGTGTCAAAAATGCACAAAGAACATCGGCTCTTCAATCGTTTGCTGTTATCCCTGCATTCTATGTTCTTTTTTTGTTTTTAGGTAACTCAACTTTTTGCAAAAATGTTGTATTTCCTTGCATAAGGTTATAAAAATGCACATATCAAAGATCAGCTCAGTTTTATCTTCAAAAGAACTGGATTAATTTTAAATATCTTTACAGCCTGTCAAAACTGAAAGATAACATGTCATTTTCTAAAATGAAGTTATGGCCTCAGAAGCTTGTAGTGAAGTGGGTTTTTTTGTTAAAGTAGATGCAATTCTTATGAGAACAACAAAAACATGTGATGCTCTGGGTAATGTGCATTTTGACTAGCTTTTTGGCTGATAATGAATCAGAAATTTGTTAGTGTCACACCTGTCATGCAGCTTCTGCATCATCAGTCTATCTTCCTCCAAGGAAAGGTTAATATGTAGCCCTTCTTTGCACAGTGTGCACTCTTTGGCTCTGCGCAAGGAAGATAAAGCCTGTCAGAAGTGGTGAATAATTGGTATTGTTCTGGTGTCTTCAATATCAGTGTTTTTTTCACAATCATAAGGCATTTTTCTTCATTTGACCTTCAATCCAGACAGAAAACACAGTATTGTATAAACAACTGACACGTCAAATTCAGCCAGTCTTGAGCAATATTCATATATACCGTGCTCTGTTGCGAGCATGGAAGGGTTGGTATATCCCATTTTTGCTATTATTTGTGTGAAGGAAACTTTCCTGTCCAGCCATCCAGGAGCCAGACCTGCCCCACGTGGGCTGGGACCAAAGCCTCTTCACAGCGGGTGGCTCCAGTGACCCTGCAGGTGCCCTGTTTGACTCCCTGCACACCCTTCACGTATAGGCAGACCAGGTTTCCTCCTTGGCTCTCCTACCTTTCCCATAGCAGAGCCTCAGGCATCCCCTGCAGAGTCTCAGACATCCCTGTCCTTAAAACAATTTAATCATGGTAGAGTAACAAATTAACAGCTCAAGCTGATGCCTTTGAGGAGGGACTTCTAATAAAGACATGCTGGGCTTTTATACCCTCAGAGTCTATGATCTCAAAAGTCTGGGGTCATCAATTCCTGCTGTGTCTGATTGTCCAGTCAGCTGTCTGACACCACAGGTTCCCAGGCCTTTTGTTATGCAAAGAGTGGCTCAGGTTTACTTTTCCTGGAGCTCCTGCCCCCCAGAGTACAGTCTGCAGCTCAAACTGCCCTGCTTACCGAGCTACCCACACTAAACCTATCCTTAGCACATCCCTTCTCCCCAGATCCTTGTCTTGCTGTTTTGTGATACTAAGGGTGGAGTACATTTATTTTTCTCATTTTTGTCCCCCTTTCATGCCCTTCTCCATCGATTTTCAGTACTTCTGTGTTGCTGGGATGTCTTTGCCTATTCTCTATCATATGTTCGTAAGCACTTGCAGTCAGCGGGTGCCAGCACCCTGACTGAAAATAAACATCACAAATTCAGTATATCATTCTGGATAGAATTGAAGATTCTGGCATGTCCACTATATTTTAAAACCTCCTTGAGAATGACTGAGATGCGATTTCTCCATTCTGGTCACATGTTCATCTACATCAGCTTTCTATTTTGATAATTATTTCCTTTATCTACTGCTTTCCGTGGTTTTCAGTAATGGCTTCAATAATGATTAAGGGGTTCAGAATTGCAAGAGATAAAACTATTTGTATTAGTCACAATCATGAAGATTTTATGGCCTGCAGGTAGAGCACACCAGAAAGATGAAACAAGTAGAAAAATTTCAAAAGTTGCAAATATCCAGATTTCCTTGTCAATCGAGGAGGAAAGATCCTGAGCTGTTTCTTAAAGATAGTTATATTTCTTTGTATGGCTCCAGCTATTCCTCAGTTCAGTTAAAATCCGGCAAATGTTAATGTGTTCTTTTTATTATTACTGATGTTATTACTAATAATTTCTGATGTATTTCTGCTATGTCAATAACTGGCCACAATCTAGTATTCAAGTACACCAGGACCCTTTGTCTTGTTTTTGTTAAGGCTGCTTCAAATTTTTTACCTTAGTACTCTTTTCAAAATCCCAATTAGAGATCTGAGCTGGGGCTTTGGTTGGTAGCTTTATATATTTTAAATGGCTTGTTTCTCACTAATACTAGATTATTTACTGGAGAACAGATGAAAAGCCTGAGGCCACCTGTCTCCCTGCCCTGCCTGTAGCAAGGTCTAAGCACTGAGTGCAGCACAGCTGGTAGAGAGGCAGATTCCAAATGGCCATAAAGACTGAGCATTGCAGTCATTTATTGTGCCGTACAGAATAATCCTACATATGCCTCATTTTCATCATATCCAAAAGATAAACAGAAAGTGAGTGAGTGGGAGAAGAGATGGGTAAACTCCAAGATGCTGGGACATTCTTAAGGCACATAACCTATCAATATTTCTGGGAATAATAAGAGTTTAGGAGACATATAGGGGGCATGGGAAAAAGAATGCAGCCTATGGTGTACAGCAAAGTGCAGAAAATACTTGCTTGTATGAAGGAGACCTCAGACTCACTCTGTGGAAAAGCTGGCTTGAATGGGAAGTGTGTCAATGCTCCTCACAGACAAGGAGGGTGGGAAAGGATTTTGTGGCATGATTTCATCTTCTGAAAAGATGTGAATGACAGAGCTTCCCCTTACCATCCCTGTCGGTATAAGGGGCTGGAGGGGGCAGTGGTGTGTCTTCCACATCACAGGGTGGAGACTGGGGGAAGGGGGAATGAATTGGGCAATTGAACCCATCCTTGCTTCAATTACAGAAGGAAAATGATGTCTCCTGACAAATCTGGAGAGCAACCCTTCCTGCTCAGAGAAGCATGGGCACTTGGCACACTCTTTAGCAAACAAAGGCAGGAAGTTCAACTGGGGACACTCAACACTTTTGGAAACTCCTCCAAACTCATAGTTGCTTCTCTGATTCTGCCTCTCACCAAATAAATAAACTGAGGAAGAATAGATAACCTGGGCTCCACCTCAGATCCCACCACTACACTGTGACATCTAATAATTCAGCTAATGGACTTCTCAGTCATCATGCTGTAGTCAAGGACAGGAGAATTTTAAGGATTAATCAGTGGACTCAACAGTAACTTCCAAAAAAAAAAAAAAACCAGTTTAGTAGAGATTGCTTAATTTATTTTGGTTTGTATGAAATTTTTTGCTTAGGTTTGAGGGTTTTTTATTTCTTTTTCCTGGCAAGATGATGCAATCAAGTTCATTGAGTACTCCTTTCATAAATCAAAACTTTAGAAGTACAACATGTTTCTGAACTTGCTGGAATAAACACTATACATAGCCCTCTCTGGAGCATCCTTCTTAAGGTGTTTCTCTTGCTGCCTGTGCTTAGTACATAATTAATCTAAAAAGCCTGTAGAAACCAGCCTCTCTATGGTAGGCAAGCATCCTTGGAGCACTTCATCCAAAGAGTGGTGAATAGATTGAAGCTATCTCTAAAAGTTCATATTCCTGGTATACTTGCTCCATGTTTTTACTGAATATATTTGCTTCCCTTCCATGCAGTCTGTGGGTGAAAATACACTAGAGACTATTCCAGGTTAGATGAATATTTGTCCTGGGCATAGATGAATTAATGAAAAGTGAACGTCTGAAAAAATATTCAGAGTAAACTCAAGATATGCCAGCAGTGGGTGCAGCCTGAAATATATTGAGGGCAGCAAACAGGTTTGCTGGTTTGCATTCTGTAGCAGTTTCTCCAGGAAGCAATGCAGTGTTATGCAGGCATGAGTTAAGCCTGAACTCAAGGGAAGATATATCCAGCTGGATCTGACTAGGAGGGGAGAGGCTGCTGCAGCTCCAACCCCAGGTCCAGCCGGTAGTGAGGCTAAAGATCTATATTCCCAGCAGGCCATATGCACATAACTCACAAAGGTACAACACATATATATGCATATACACATGACCATATACGCACACATTGCAGTCAAAAACACCCAGGACCACCCAACGTTCTCCCACGAACACCAAGAGCATCAACATCCTCACAATGCTCCCCTCCGAAAAAGCACAGCATCGAGGTCCACTCATGAGAATATGTATCTGTGCAGACATACACATTGTGGCTCCTTCCATCAGCTGGGCTCATAAACACAATCTGCCCAGTAGCTGCCCCTGGATCCCAGCCTCCTCAGTTCCTGGCACCTGGGCATAAGCCTCCAGTGTTGACATGCATTTTCAGGTTTCATGCTGGACAGTAGGGCTGGGACTTTCTTGGAACAACCCTGGAAGAGACCTGGATGTGGTTTTGAGGTCTTTTTCTGAGTCTTGATTTGGTGACCTGCTTTAGTACACTTCCTGCTCCACCAGGCTAGCTGTCACAGGCTTTGAATAACCTGATGTTTCCCTCAATAGGCCTGAGAGCAGCTAGGGCCAGGATATTATTTGGGCTCTCTCTCCTGCCATAATCTCTCTGTGTTTCTTTTGGATGTACAGATAAGCTTTTATCACCTAATCTAATGTGGACAGTCTGGTCTCCGCAGCAGTAACATCAGAGCAGCTCCCCCATATTGCTCTGTGCTGTCTGCCATGGCTTCCAGCATCTCAGCTGTCTCAGCCAGCTGGGGCTGCGTGTTCCTGAGCACACTCTGTCACACTGTGCAGAACTTGCAAGCTGGCCAAGAGCACACATAGGCCCCGTGCTGCTGTTGCCTATTTGAAGATCTCACGGTTCTAAGATAAGCCAATAGCACTGCTTTTATTTGCATTCAGCAGGTGCTCTTTTCTGGCAAGGGGCTGTTAGAATTGCAGTACAGGGAGAACAAGTGTCATGTTGATCATGGAAAGTAATGGATCCTTGCACTCCTCCATTAATCTGCCTCTCTGGAGTCTATACTTTATAAAAATTCAAGCATGATTCAGGTTTCCTTCCTACCATAAAACCAAAAAGGGAAAATTTAAAGGGTAAATTACAATTGACATACACCAGGTCACTGAGAGTGAGCAAGAACTGCCTTTTTCTGCTTGCTGCAAACATCATCTTTGCCTTTTCATGTCTTCAATCTTCCTGTCTGAAGTTCTTTACAAGGACAGATGTTTGTGTTTTGGATTAATCAGAAACCTTGGACATTTGAAAGGTCATACATGCAAGGAACAGAAAAATCTCTTTTTATTCAAGTGACCTATGTGCTGGCTTTGATGGAGAGTTGAGGGAATCAAAATCTACAGAAGCCAGTAGTGGAACTATATGTCTAATAGAAAACATAACAGTGACAAGCCTATTATATCCTTTGAATCAAGCTGCTGCTGGTGTGATGTTGGGTGTGAATACATTTGGCTATTTTCAGTCAGTTGTATTTTTGTGCTACAGAGTCTTTTTTGAAATGCAAGCCTTTGGATTTGTTTGCAAGGATAAGATCTCTTCTTACTACTTAAAAAAATATAACTAGAAGATAAGACGAAAGATTAAAAAATGTCTATGAATAAAATAAGTTGCTTTTCTAATGAGAAGAATTTGAATTGGACAGATTTGTAGTTGTAGAATGAAAAGTCACATCTGGCTGCAGTAAATGAAGGAACCTTACAGTCTTAATAAAAGAAACTCATGTAAAGCTCTGGAGGCAGTCTGCAAAACATGGGTGAATGAATACTCTTTAGAGTTGTATGATGATATTTCTTCAGGCTATATTTCTTCATCAGTTTATTCTAATTTGACTTTACAGGTTATGTAAGTAATTCTTCCTGTAAAGCTTAAAGCTTTAATGTATATTTTGCTTTTTAAATGTATTTGATTTCCTGCTGACATAAAGGGAATAAATTGGCTCCCAACTAATGATTTTTCAGACCTTAGCTCTTTTAGAGTACTTAATGGACTAACATACTCTGACATTTGAGGTACTAGTATTTGCAAAGTTACTGTGGTGACAAAATGTAGTTCTGGTTAACAAACACAATAATAATTCTACTTCACTTAACCACTCAGCATGATTCCAAAAGGACATTTCTGCTAAAGTGAATTCATGCTGTTCTTTTATTCTGAGAAATGGTATCTTTAGTAAAATATAATTGTGTGGGCAAGTCTGACTTCTTTTTGATCACAGTACCTCACACCTACTCAAATTACTATTATAATAGATTAAAAGTGACACAGTGTCCACTTCTTGAAGAAAAGATCAGGTCAGGCCCAAGGGAACAATCTGTAGAACAAGATGCCTTGGACTGGCATCAGCTTCTTTTTGGTCATTGTGATAAAGTGAAACACTCCTAAAGGCAGTGATCCGTCCCTTCACATTTCTGTGCCTGGCACTGCAAACCCATCAGCCATGGCCTACAGGTTCGTTGACTCATGCAGGGAACTTGTAGGCAATGGCACTGGACCTAGGGTCACAATGATAGCTATAGCAGCTTTTGCCCCTGGCCATCCCTCTAGTTTTGCAGCAAGCAAAGCAGCTGGGGAGATTTGATCCATTTTCTGTCTTTCACTAGAATTAATTGTCAGACCAGATCATGACCTTTTTTCTGACTGTAAGAATTTGCAGACAGGTCTCCACATGTAGATATGATGGCTGTGTTATGAGAAGGCGTCCCTAGTGAAAGTACCCATGCAGTACCCATGCAGACCAGTTTGCAAGACATTTAGGTGACAGATTTTTGAAGCTATTTCATCTTTTGTCAAAGAGACTTTGAGAGAAATGGTCCATGATATGCCCCAGGATCCCTTTCCAGGGCATCCTTGCATAAATATGTAGTTACAGAAGTTAGCTTCTATTCTACTGCCATTTTCTTAAGCACTCTGCATTGTCCAAAGAAGGAGAGAGGGAGGAAATGGTGTAAGACAGGCTGTCAGAAAAAGGTATGCTCTCTGTCTTTTCTCTCTCTATTGAACATATGGAGACAGAAGAGATATCCATATCCCACCAAAAACTTCGAGCCCAGAGCCAGAGATACTTACAAGTCCAAGACAAAGCATAAGTGCTCAGAATAAGTTTCCTGCATCGTGTGTTACCTTCAAGGGGAGGTATTGCTCCCAGTCAGAAGATGGCAACCAGCAGCATCACTCTTGGCTGAACATGGAGTCAGTTGTGGAGTTTTCCTTCCACAGAGCAGATCGGGGTACCAGCAGAATGGTGATAAGCAGCAACTGAGAGGTACCACAAGTATGGTTCTAAGCCACCCATCATCTGCTCAGGTTCAAAAAGAGCAGCACTGTAAGCTATTTCACCATCAGTACTCATGGTCCCTATGGTATTTCAAGGCCTCAGATTCTTCCATTCAACTGCAGTCATGTTTAAGGCTTGTATAATTTAAATGGAAGGTAAATCGGAGTTCAAACTCAGCCCCTGCCCATGGTTTCATGCGCAATGTAAGTGTTGCTGACCTTGTGGTAGATCAAACACCTGCAGAAGAATTTTCTGGAGAGAAACAACAGAAGGAAGACAGACTAGCTCTGGAATCTTTGAAGTTTTGCTGCTAAATTTACATCCTGGTCCTAAAAGTAAATGATAAGAAATTAAATGTGTTGCTGGTTTCCTTTCACAGCTTTGTTGTTAGATTATAAGGTTTGTATCAAAATGTGAAAATAGGAGAAAGTATCATCTCTTCTTTCTAAAAGTATAGGAAAATGTTGATGGCAGGAGAAAATACTATTTTTAGCAAACAAAAGTAAAACCTGTGTTGATACTATCTCCATAATAGTAATGCCTGACAGAAAATCCTTAATTTATTTGAAATCTGTAATTAAACAGAATCATGTTACCCTAGTTGTCTCTTTCATCTTTTTGAAACTATGTTTGTAATTGACTTAAGAGGAAGTTGCTCTGCTTTGACCCCTCTCACTTTCTCTTTTAAGGTCAACTCAAATCAAAACGTACTCTTGGGATAATGCCCAGGTTATCTTGGTTGGCAACAAATGTGACATGGAGGATGAACGGGTAATCTTCACTGAGAGGGGAAAACATCTAGCAGAGCAACTTGGTAAGAAAATACACAACAAAAGCTTTCTGACTGCTTGTGAGAATGCACAAACTAATTACATTAATTGCTACAGTACTTGTAAACACATGTTCATGACACATTCATTGCAAAGAAATACACTGCTTCCCTTTTATTTCTACAATCTTTTTGATATGGAGCAAAGAAACAAATAGATCAAAAAACCCCAAGCACTGTACACTGAAAAAAAAAGAAGAGAGGAAAGGAGAAATTGAGTAGATTTGGGTTATGAGTAGTAATACCAATAATCCAAAACAAAAATATGCTGCTGTCCAACTCAAGTCCCATTGCTAATGCCTCATCCACTGATCTACTATACATTCACAGAAGTGTAGGTATGGACTTGTCTCATAAAGTCTCCCTCTGGGATGCAAGTTCTGTTCACACAGAAAATTGCCAGTCTGTGAGAACCTTTGTTGTTTCTGTTTCTACACAACAGTGTTATCCTTTCATACCATGAAATGTTTTTCAAGTGACACAGGCCACACTTTTATGGAAAATCTCCAGAACATCATTGTAATACTACTATCCAGCCTCTTTTTTCCTTCAAATTTCTTGATCTCTGGAGAGTAAGCTCAGCAGGTGGGTAAATCAAACTCTGTCATTGTTAGAAGTCAATTTATGTACAGGCAATCATAAATTATAGGCATGGATTTGTGACTATTTTTAAAATTGTGTAAAAGCTCAATCTGGTCAAAATATGTGTAACCAAGATCCTCTTTTCACTAGTCCTAAATAGGTAGGTGATGAAAGGATGTTTTAAGAGGGGATCTAATCTCATGCTGGTGGTTAAGTTACATATATTCATAGGTCAGTGATCTTAATTTGTAAAAAATACTTTTTTCTTCTTGCACAATTACTTTTCCTGGTAAACAATTTCATCAGAATAACACACCTTCCTATTACACCTGTCTTAATAAGTGTTACATATGTGTAAAAGAACTCCTTGAAAGAACACATTAAAGATTACTATAAGTTAATCCTTGAATGATGGCAGGAAATATTTAACAGAAGGTTATATCCAGAAAACTTTCCAATATTTGTGAAGAATTGAGTTTGTCAAACTACTTGCAGCTAAACTAGTTGTTTGAGTTTCTCAAACTACTAAAACCATTAACAGAGGATATTTATCTTTGCAGAAATACCTGCTGTATTTTTTCCTATATTTGTTCTTCCCATTTCTAATATTTACTCAAGGTATTAAGAGATAGGAAGGTGTATTCACTGGACAAATAGATCCTAAATATCTAACTGCATACTTTTACCACAAATTCTGAACAAGGTGCCGAAACGTTTAGCAACAACCATAAATTTTCACTTGAGAGTCTGAAGATTTCTTTAAAATCACATTAAAAAATCTGAATTTCTATTCTTTGAACCATATGCTCTTTAAAAAAAAAATAATGCAGTGAATTGACAAGGCATCTCCAAGGACATGAATTTATCAAGACAAGAAGGAACTTTGCATGTTGTTCAGTCAAGAATCCTCAGGTGTAATAACCAATGCTTGAAAAAAAAGAAAAAAAGGGTAATGAGATAGATATCAAAACTCATGTTTCAGCCTTTGAAGCAAATTCTAACTCCTGGGGTTTAAAACTCAATCTTTATGGAAAAAGATTATATTCTATTTCCATATTTATCTACTCAGGGGGTTTCTTTTCCCAGATATATATCCCGTGGCTATCTCCAGGGCAGATTATTGTATTAGATAACTTGTGTCTCTGATCCAGTCATTTACTGTTGTCAGACTGCACACACAAATATTTACATGTTTTCTGTACAGCTGCAATAATTTCTTTAATCTGCCCAGAGACTGGGTGAGGTGGTGTCAGGAACAGTTTATCTTCACTGCAGTAAGCACCCTGGCCTTGCTGGCTGGTTTGGAGGGCGCCCATTGTGTTACACTCATGGGGTTGTCTTTTGTTTCTCTGGCAGCAAGTTGATAACATCTCTAACAGACAAGTTTTAAAAATAACAACATAGATTCTTCTGTCCAGCCAGACATTTTAAAACTCAATGTTGATCAGACAGACACAAGCAAATACAATCATGAGTGCTGTACAAAAACTACACTGTGACAACGTCTGTTCTCAATTGTGGTATTATTTTGAGGCCTTGTTTATTTGAAGTCACTGAGAAAATGAACACATACACCTTCTGGGGTGAATATTCAAAAGGGCAAAATGAGCACTGGTCATTTAACCCTCTGGGAAACACGGTGTTCTGTTGAGAACAATGTTATTGGAAAAAGGGAACCT
>WBMY01005142.1:14346-56408 GCA_013397315.1 Donacobius atricapilla
TTTGGTTCCTAACCTCTCTCAAAAGTGTGGCCTCAAAGTTTATTAACATGGTGTAATCATTCATTACTTTGAATCTCTGTGCTGGCTTATTTCTTGAGGGGTTTAAATGAACCAGCAATAAGTCTCATTACTGTTGGAGATTGACTGCTGAACTAGTCAATTATCCTGTGGTACCTCTGTGTGCCTTTCTCAAAGTTCTCAAAAGAATGAAGGAATAGTTAGGAACCCAGACCTGACCTTGAAGGAAAATTAAAGAATGTTTATGAGGTCAGAATCTGTCTTATTTGCTTTGAAAAGTTTTTTAAATTTATTGTTAATAGCATGACACTGGCAATACCACCATGGATCATAGCTACAAGCAGTGTAGTAGGTGCTTTGTGAAAGATCTGAACTGGCAAACATGCAGTGATGCTTTCTCTGACCGTAGCAAATTATACTTGTGGGTCTCATGAACCAAATGCAATACATTTATATTCAATAGGCCTTTCATAATTTTTTCTGCGGATTTGTACAAACCATATAGAATCATACCACCCACAACATCCTTTAAATATGTACAGTTTATCTGTGTCTACTTCTTTGAATTGGCCCCCTGGTAGTTTTATTTTATTTCTGTACTGTTATATTCTTACAAACAATGTACAATTGTTTGTTGTTACCTACCCTGTACCTATCTGGGTTTCAGAGAGCTCTGTAATATTTCATTTTTCTCCATGTGGCAATTCCCAGAATATATAATTGTTCCAGGTATAAAGACACAAAGACATATATTAGTCATTCCTTATCATCCTATTCAGTACTTTTTAAAAGTGTTTTTTAAAGAAATCAGTTCATGGTTGTTTAACACAATAGTATCATTAAAAGATTAGGTTAGATAGAAAAGAAAATAGATGAGATCACATAACTCTTCCTCATATAAATTTCATTCCAAGAATGTGTAGAAATGTGACAAGCCAGCCAACAGGGAGTAATAATTAATGAAAGGTTAGTATTGATTTGGTAATCACAGCAAACACATTGAAAGAAGTTTATTCATTAATCATTACCAAAAAAAGGGTATGGAATATAATTCTTATATTTTTTGTCTTCATGGGTATTTGCTCTGAGCAGTACCTGGATTGGCGATGAAGTGAATAGAAATATAGTCAGCACTTACATACTTTGAAGTATTTTAGTAAAAAAGAGTTGGAACTTCTTGCTGGCAAAAATGCATGCACTCTTGCCAGCTGAATTACTCACACAGTTTTCTGAGATATTGCTCTTGTGCCTTTTAGCAAAACTCACACATTCATAAAAGTTTGATGTCAATTGTCAGAAGAGAAATAAAAAGAGTGACTCACAGGTAGCTTGATGTCTTGGTTTTCTCTTCATGGTCTGTATGATATATTGATATTGTTATCTACATTCCAGCTAAGGATTAGCAGGTAGAGGTATGCACAGACCTTTGAATAGATTGAATAACTGTACAGGCAAATGGATACTTGCATATGCAATTTGGCATACAATTTCCCCATTTATTTGGGACATTCTGCATGCCTACTAATTAGATACATGATTTTTATATGTTCTTTGGTTTCCCAGGTTCTTCTTATGCTTTGCCATCTAGGATCAGCCATGGCTGGGGGCATTCATCATGTCTAAGCACGCCCTAGGTTGCACTCTCCTGTTTTCTAAATTTATGCTGGCATACTATTTCTCCTAGAGGCCAACATCCAGTGTCAGAAAACAAGATGAAACAGACCCTTTCGGGGTGAGCTCTCACATTCTCTTCTGCAAGGGGCAGCAGAAACCAGCCCTTACACTGTATTCAGGGAACCTGCAAAGGCCTCTGAATATTTTGTGTCATGGTCAGCAGAGCCTGTGACTTCAGTGCGCCTCCACAGATTGTCACTTAGAGAGATAGTCATTCTACCCTCAGATACTTTATCTCCATATTTTGTCTTCTCATTTGAGTGACCTCTTCCTTTAAGTCTTTTGCTTTTCCTCTTTCTTCCGCTTTGAAAATAATTTTGACCAAAAACAAAAACAAAAATTCTTACTTCAAATAGAATCATCCATGCCTTTCATTTTGTTCTTGGCTCATAAATATATGTAGGTAACAGTTTTGCCGGGGAGACAACAGAAACATGATTGAGCTGTGATTGCATTTCTTCAAATTAAACCATTTAGCATGCCAGTAAGCCTGAAAATGAGGCATTTGTCAGTGTTGTTGTCAGGGCTTACAGAGGGTGTATGTGGTCTGACCCAGCCTGCAACAGCAGGCCTGCTGCTGAGATGGAGCAGGAACACGATGGATTTCGGAATCCTTCCAGGGCTGGGGCACAAGGCAGCAGGTCCTCAGCATCAGGATGAGGGTGCACCTCCACTTGCCTTTGGCTGTGAGGCCTGGGGGGTAATGCGTACATCGGGCATCTGTGGGCATGCTGGGGATGCTAGACAGCTGTGAGTTTAGGCACTGAACTGAGGAGGCATTTTTAGTGCTGTAATTTTGGCATGTAAATCAGGAACCAAGTGGGAACTGACACCTCAACACACAGTTTGCGAGAAGAGCAAGTTCTGTTTTGCCTCTATGGCTGACTGGAGGCTGTGGTGCACAAGGTAGGGTCACCCACAGCTTAGAGAGCACAGACATAGAGCTGCATCTAACATTGTATTAAAAATGAAAATAATTGGGTTGTGCTGCAATTGAGTTTGCTTGTTCAAACCTCCATACTTCACTGGTTTTTAGCTCTTTTTAATGGGCAAATGTTAGTTTCAGGGGAAAGAGACAGACTGGCAGCACTGAAAAATACCAGTTACAGCAAAGACACGCTATTGGCAGAGCAATTACAGGCTCCTGTCCCCAGGATATTCTTTTACTTGGGGGAAAGCCAACCTGCCATTGCTTTCATATTCTGGGAACTGCATTACAGCAAAGTTATTTAATACCAATGAGGAGCAAGGGTTTGCTCAACTCATGTCTCCTGTAAACACACAAAAATATCTTTGCCAGAGAGCTAATTTATTGCCCAAATGCACTCATTTAAAAGGTATCTGAAAACCACAATCTAAATCAATACAACTGGAATTTATATAAAACCTTCTGTTATGAAAGACTGGAAAATGAGATGTTAGCTGGAGCATGACCAGTAACTGCCCCTTTAGTCTGTCCGTTCTGCCACAGCTGACAGTCCCCCTTTAGCTTTGTTTTTGTTAATAAATTCAGTCATCCTAAAGACTGGAGAAATACCTTAGCATTTTTGTTAATAATCTTTTATCTTCCTTTTAATTCTCTATCTTGAATGGTGATAATGCACAGCTCTTCACTGAGATAATACTAGCAGAGTCCTATTCTGAGGCTTAATGTTTTAATAATTTTCTTATCATAGTCCAGCACTTGGGCTTGTTAGGACAGCAGAGATCTCATCCTACTAATCTAGAGAGCAAAGCCCAGCAAACCAGAACTGCTGCCATAACCAAATAGTTGCTGATTTAGGAGATACTTTGAAGGACAGTAGTGGTCTCCACTACTTTCAGCCCAGTTTCCTAGGAGAGGTGACCTTTGCAGTCATGCCATGTTGTGTCCTTTTTCTCTTTGACTAAAATATATTGACAGTTCTGAGGAAGTGGACATCTGAGCAGAGGAGAAAGGTCTTGCAATTGCCTTGACTTACAGCCTGTAATGTGAATGCAAAACTTATTAGATACTATCCATAGCAGGCAAGAAGGTAAGTGCTTGCCAGTGCCCCCTCAGAACTGCCCAGGATGCAATTCCAAGAAAATAAGGCCTTATTAGCTCCTCTCCTTTATATACAATGATATTGTTAAATTATTAATTCCCATGACTTCCTGGAGTTTGCCTTTTACATCCCACCCTTACAAGGGGAGCAACCTTTCTTGCTATGATGCTGCAGTTTCCCTCTATTCCTCACAAGTCTGGATTGAACAAGACACTGACAAAAGCAACACTAAGGACCACAGTTCAAGCTTCTCTTCATGAAAGTTTAGAAGGATAGTTATTGAGGGAACATACACTTGTGGACACCTGTAAAACATAACATCAGGGGTGATAAATTGAACTGTCTTTGTTGTAGACAAACACCCTGAAATCAAAAATGCCTTCATGACCAACTGGTGAAACACTAGCATAGGTCTTGTCTGTATTGGCTGTGGAAATGTGCTTAAAATTTTGCAAAAATGTTCTTGAGATCAAATTTTCTCAGGCAGATGAGAGGGTGCAGAATGTTCTTCTCTTTGCATATGACTCTGCTTTCTTGGCTTTTTTCTTCCCTGTGTTTTGAAAGCAGATATAAACAAGTGTTAATGAGCAGTCATGAAGGAGCCAGCACACATGTGAGGCAGAGAAGGTACAAAGTCACTAATTCTGCTTGATTGTATGATTCAGATAAGCCATCTAACTGCTCTGTATGCATTGTAGATCACCAGGTGGGCAATAGCACTGTGCTAGTGCCCTGTCTAGCTCTGCTTCTGTAGTGCCCTGTAGGAGCTGCCAAAAGCTTGACAGCTTTCTTTGAGTCAGTAGGGAAAGAGGGAAAAAATCAACAAAGGAAAACAGAATTAAATACAAAAATAAGCATTTGAAATATGGTATTTCATGTTCAACACACTTTGTACATATGTTCAGGCAACACTTTGATGTTTTGTATTTTCTGAGTTTCAGCTTTCTTGTGCCTTACTTGCCTCTTGGGCTTCTCATGACTGCAATAATCTCCTCTGCCTGGCCTCATCCACATCAGCAGTACGGGTCATCACAGGTGGTGGGAACATGGTGTTCTTTGAGCTCTGCTTCCCTGGGTATCACCAGATAGCTCCCTCGCTTCACTATTATACCCTCATGGAAAATACTTTCTCTCCATTAATAATGAACAGAGGAAAAAAACCCTGAAGAAAGTATTAAAAGTCATAGAACTTAGGCTGTCATACACAGGGATTAATGAAGCTTAGGGTGTCTAAGAGCCATTAGTAAAATAACTGCAAGATGAGTCAGGAGAGAAGGAGGTGTCATGGGAAAAAAGATCTGCAAAATATTCCATAATAGAATGAAAACAAACAGAATTCAAGTGCTGATTCCAGGCACACTCTGCTAGGGAAAGTCCTGTATAGCTCCTTAAAACTGTTCCACAGGCAGGGTTTTGGTTAAACAAATAAACCAGCTAAAAGAATCAGTCTAATTTGTTGGGATGTCTTGCACAAGGTAACACTTTCATGAGAAACTGAATCCCTTGCCCAGGACAGTCAGTTGCTGTTTGGGTGAATACAGAAACCTCTTTTGCAAGAGTCTTTGCCATGGTGTCTTTGGCTGCATCAGATGAGATTCTGAACTCCTGTTCTGCTGAATTTTTGTAATCCAGCTAGTCCTGCTTGCTCAGAACACACCACTATGCTTTGACCGTGATTACCAGAAACTGCACAAAGCTCTTCTAAACTGTCTTAATTGGCTTCAAAAGGCTCTTCCGTGTTGCCATTTTTGCAGCTGTGAGAACAGTTTCCACAGACCATCTACAAGTGTCTTACCTACACACAGCTGCATCTGTTTTATGGCAGGAACTGCATGGAAGGAGCTCACGTGTATGCCCCATTCTCTTCCTCGGAAGATGGAAGTTTATTTACACATTCAAGCATGTAAATAGCACCTACCATAGGCCCATACACAGAAAGAGCTGTCTGGGCTAATTTCCAAGACTGTCCATAATTCCCACCTGTACAGTTCCAGCAAAGAATAAAGCATTAGTTTTGTTGTGGAGGCAAGTGGGTGCTCAGCCACTTTCTCTCAGGTCTGTCCATTGTCTCATCTATACAGTAAAGCCTAGCCTAGAAGGTCCAGGCAATTAATGTCTAAGGTGATAAAATACCATCATAGCCTGATAGCCAAATACACCACTGCTATGACTACAAATTCGTTCTTATATTGAAATAATTTCTGAAATTCCATAGAAATTACCAAAGCTGGATTTTATTTGAAACAATTCTTTTGTGCTTGAGACTCTGTAACCCCCCATTTGAACCAGAGTGAACCAGAATGGGTGCCTTGTAAGTTTTTCATTTTGTTCTAATGCAAAACATCCATCACTGTTTTCCTACTTTGCAGAGAAATATGGAAAGAAAAAGTTTTTATGGCAGTGTATTCTCCTACTGGTGACCTTACCCTTAACACTGCTTCCTGATACTAACAGAAGCTGTATGACCAAAGAAATCCCTGTACAATAGTTGTAGCTCTTGTTATCTAAACTCCCTATGAACACTAGCTTTCACTGGTGCTTAGCTCCTACACATTTAAACATTTTAGTACTTTGTGACACTTCAGTCCAGCACCTTGCATAAATTAAAAACACGAAAAAAAGATCAGAGCCGAGTTAGGTTTGTACATTGATTATTACTTCTTGCTGGGTTATCATGCCAAGCTAAATATAATTTCCTGCAGTAATTCTGGGGTAGAACTCAAATTGCAAAAGCTGCCTGGAGAACAGTTATAGGACTGAATGTATAGATTACATTCTGTTTAGATGGCATACTGAATACATAATACTAATGTGAGCAAAGTATTTGCATTTAAATTTCATGTGGCCTTTCAAAACAGAACAAAATAAAACATTAAAAAACCAAAGCAAACCACCAGACCCACAAAGACCAGTTTCTTTACTTCTGCCAGGAGTTTCAAGTAATTAAAATTTTCTGACAGGGAGTTTTCTCATAATTAAAGATAATGGTAATTGCATATTAATATTCAGATTTAATCAGAAGGAATCAAAATAGTTATGCAAAGGCTAAACCAGACTGCAAAGGCTTCTGTAAAACTACCAGTGGATCAGATGTTTGGTAAACTGTTTCAGTATTGAACCCATGGGTAGTGGAAAGACAGGAATGGAGAAAATTGTGAATTATCAGGGAACAGGTGAGCAATGTCATAACTGGGGAAAAATGTGTGAGAAGTCCTAGAAAACAATAAATTAAAGAACACAAGTGCTTTGCAAAGGAAACAAGCATGTGGGAATACCCAGCACTGGCAGAAGCCCTCTAGGTTTCAGGTTGACCACCAAGCTGCAAACCTGGCCTAGATAATGCGACACACATGGGAGGTGAGATGTGGTACTGTCTCCAGAGAGCTTGGAACAGCTGTCTCTGCTCTATAAAAACTTCCAGTGTCCCTTAAGGGCTAAGGATAGCTCTGGTTTATGCTTTTGGGGTAATCACTGGGAATTAATAGATAAAAATTCCTTCTGTATAAACTAACTGAGATGTTTTCTTCCTTATGTGTGTTTCTGGGTTTTGGTGGTGTTTTTTTTTGNTAACTTCAGTAAATATCAAATTGCAAATATCTTTTATTGTCTTGCTTGTTTTTTTACCTGTACTTTTCCATGCATTATTTTGTATTTTGGCACCACCTTTGTAACACAAATGGAAATGGCTGTTTCCAACTGAATAATGCTCAGAGGAATGTAATAGTTAGAGATGGAGCAGCAGATTCCTTGTTCCCTATGGCTGTATATATAGGGCATTCCTAAAATAATACTCTGACACAAGCATCAATTTTTAGATTAAACTCTGTTAAAGTAGAATTTTTCTAAGGCATTATATTTGGAATGGTCCTGACTTTATCCGGCATTGTATGAAGCCAGTAGCACTAGTGCACTTACTCTGATTATGTTACAATTTTATCTGATCTTCTTTCATATGTGTGCTCTCACATGTTTCTTTTCTGAGTGTCTCTTGCTCAAGAGAAGTTTGTGTATTTTTTTGAAGATACCGAAATGTACCTAGAACATAAACTTGTTGTTTATTTTCTTAGGATTTGAATTTTTTGAAACAAGTGCCAAGGAAAACATTAATGTCAAGCAGACGTTTGAGCGACTTGTGGATATCATCTGTGACAAAATGTCAGAAAGTCTGGAGATGAATCCCACCATTGCTGCCAGCAACCAGAGCACACAGCTAAAGGACACCCCTCCGCCACAGCAGCCTAACTGCAGCTGCTAATGCAGCTATCAGCAAAGGCAGCTCCAGTGTGTTCTATTGCCAACAGAGTATTTATGAATGGTCTATATGCCTTTATTTATACTGCTTTATTAATTTGTTTGGGAGAACAGTCTTGTTTTACATCATCAGCTGCTCGGATATGCATATGGGGATGGAGCAGTTTTTAATCTGAAAGTCTGATCCATATTTTAGCACCTGGCTTTTGCATGCAGGGTATATGTTAATTTCTCTTTTTTTTACTGTTTAACATCACACTTCAGCTGGTGCCATGTCATCAGACCATGTTTGCCTATAATTATCCCTCACTTCATCAGTTTCAAGTTATATAGTTTTATCTTTAGGGTTGTGAACATGGCGTTTGGAGTTAGTTTCCTGATTCCACTTGTATATTTTCCTGACCGAAAATTGATTTAGAAGTATTCCTATAGTGAGCCAATCCCTCATTCTGTCCAGATCATTTGTACAAGGGACATTTCCTAGGGCACACTGCCTTGGCAAATCTACTCTCACTATGTTACACATCCTGGCTGACTGAAAACTGCAGAAATTAGAAGGAAGTTAGATCCTGGGCCTGAAGCCATCCAAATTCCCTGTGAATTTCCAACTGGATGTGGATATTCAGTCCAGACTCTCAGAGATATTAAGTACTTCATCCTGTTTGCAAAGCTAGTGTATTTTCTTCTACAAAGGACTTGCATGTCTATCTAATAATTTTCTGAAACTGGACTTAATTTCTCATTCCCTCATTATGGAGATCCCAGTGTTACCTACCCCATAGTGGAAAGCTAGTTATCTCTTTCCATTTCTGCCTGCATGAGACATTTACCACACAGTCCTATATTATGTCTGACAGAGCCAAATCCATTATGTTTGGTTGTTCATAGCCAAAAGCTGCCTTGTCACATTGCTGTCAAACCAGCATGCTTCAGTTTTCAGGAATTTCATCTCCCATTCAGTCACTGAGAGTGCTACTACCACAGTGGCTTCAAATGTCTATATTTTACTCAGACCTATTGCAGAAATGCTGATTGTGCCAGCGAACTGAAGTTTGACCTCATTTTTTTCCATTTATTTTGCCAAGAGAATTGGGATTTTTAAAACTTTAGGAGTAATAAAAATTGTCACCATTTCTAATCTTAGGCTGAGTACATTGAAAAGATCAGAAAGAGGTTGTGAATATAGCAGAATAAAGTACATGAATTGATTTATGATTGAGTGGTAAAATAGTTATATTTCACAGTTTCTAATCCTCTAGTAATTGGTGGAATTTCTTACATCTGTGTCCTGAAGTACTTTATACAACTGCTTTACTTGCATCACAGTGACCTTTTTTTTAACTAAACAGCATAATTGAAGAAGCACCAATTATTTTATTTTTTCAGTTAGACAGAATTTAAGACAAGGCTGATGTTTTGTAAACTGTCAGCAATGGGAAAAATCTGAAAAATAAAAGAAAAGGAAGAAACACTTAGTACACTGAATGACTCACAACCACAAAGAAACTCTTCTTTACAGTTTATGTTTTTTGAAGGTAATTTATATAACTCCTGACATACACTAAGAGAAAATGGCCACTTTTTAAAAGTTGATTATATAATCTAAATATACTTTGACAAAGTAAAAGTTACTTCCAAACAAAGCATATAGACACATGTAAAATGGATATACCCAGAGGGTTCTGCCTGGGCTGCCTAACTTAAATTAATCAATGCTGTCTTCAGTCTGAGTTTTTAAACCTTGTTAGCTTGTCCTGTTAGCTAGTTTATTTAAGCACTTTTTCCCCTAGTAGACATGGAGATTGATTTACCTCCATGAAGAGAAAGCCCCCTCCTTTTTAGAGCGGAGGACCAGCCAGGTGGAAAAGGTGCATGCTACCCAAAACATGAACCTGTCTCTCTCCAGGGTGCTTTTTTTCCCTCCCTCATTTAAGACAGCATGTTGCTATGTGTGCAGAGAGACTTTCAGGAGTACATTTTCACCCACTAGGTTGCAGCTGATTGGAAAAAACAGGAACGATACACAGTAGAGCAAGCTTCATTTGAGATGGCTGCTGGGCAGTTTTCCATGCTTTTCTTGTTATGTCAGTGATTCCTAATCGAGAAGAAGGAGCAGGAAAGCCTTGAGACAGAATTCAGCTTCAGCTCTCAAGTTCATCAGACACAACTTAGTTTGTATTACTAGTCTGAACGATCTCAGGCAAGGAGGGGAGAGACATAATCACGTTGTCAAGGATCTTGGGTATGTCCTGAATCATGCAGCTTGGCTGTGCAAGTGCGAGTATTCTTCCAGCTTTGCTCTGAGATGTTTGATGTGAAACGGTCATCTCCTGTGCACAGTGCAATAAGGAAAAAAGGCTTTAAGGTGTCCCTTGCTGTAGCCACACTTTGCTTGTGTTCCATTGCAATGAATTTAAGACCCTCCCTCCCTGGTTAGGACCATTTAGACTCTAGTCAATAGTAGAAACACATTATTAGCATATATATTTTTAAATAATTTGAGTGGCAGATAAATGGTTCTTTACGTAATTGGGATTAATTAACTGGTTTTTATTTTGCATCAGGAGTCTGGGCAGAAGAGTAACAGCAAAATCTAAGGAGAACCCCTGCTTCAAGTTTCTGAGGCAAATAACCTGCTAGGCGTCCACACATGTTTGGCCTTTTGCATGAGATGGAGTGGCTGGAGAAAGCAACTGTCGTGTCAGTGTTGTTCCTTAGAGTGCTAAAAATGTGTTAAAGGGAAAAAGCTCACCTGAAATAGAGCAGCAGAATGAGTCAGATCTAAAATCTCCTTGAAACTTTGTACTAACACTCAGACATTGTCACGGAGTTCAGAGTTAGATTTATTTTTAAAATGTTCAATTAAAATATTTGGAGTTTTTCAAAATCAGACTGCCTAAAACCCTGGGAAAACCACTCAGCCCTCTCAGCTGACACTGTTTTGAGTAGAAGGTTGGAAAGTATGACCTGCTATGGTCCCATCAAACCAAATTTATCCTATCATGACCTTCTCTGAAATTAAAAATGTGTGGAAGGTCAAGCAGGCTTTTTCTTTTCAGTCTGGGTTACCCACTGTTGGAAAAGTAGGCTTTGCTTTTCCATCACAGGTTGGCTTTTGTGGTCATATGCTTCACAGCAATATTGAGTTTTCTGCTATAAAGTTGGTCACATTTAGATCATGAGCATCATGATCTCAGTACCTCTCTCAACTAAAACTTGCCTTTTGTAGAGAAACAGTAAAGAGAGAAAAGCTTTTGAGAAGTAACTTACTATGCCTTCCCCAAATATTCAAAGAATTCTGAGGGGACTAACAGTGTTAGAATTTTCATTCTAAGGTTATGCCTTGGCCTCCTATGGGATAGAATATCCAACCAATAGCAGCCTGTGTCAATCTGGTTCAGCTCCTCTTGACTTACATGATACAACTGCAGTTTTCTTAAATTCAGGTAGACTGAACATTTTTGAAGAATCTGTCACAACCTGATTAAGGGCCTCAATTTAAACAATCAATGCCTTGTTCTTCACATATATCCAGTAGTCACTGATTTTGAGTTCCTGGAGGAGACAAACAGGTTTTGGTTATATCCCTGACCTATCCAGTAGAGTGGCACAATTCCTTCAAGTACCAGGCGGCAAAGCACCACATATTGTGATGGCAAGGGCTCAGATGAAAACTGGGATAGCAGAAACAAAACTACTTCAGTCTCATCACAAGTATTAGTGAAAAAGTTCTTGCACAGTTTACATTAATTGGTTGTCATTTTCCACATAGAAATGAGACTGAATGTCCCAGCAAATCATCATTCCAGCCATAGATAGCCCCTTCAGCTGAGATTTATCCACTTGGTGGGATACAGCACTTGATACACAGAGTATGTTAAATTTCTGAGAGATAAGATGCCTTTGGGCAGAGAGTCCTGAGCTCCATAGTACCAGCTGAAGCAGAACTAATACTACACAATCATTTTTCTGAGTTATGATCCAGACTAAAGCTTATAGCAGCAGACTAATCCTGTGCATGGGCAATGCACCAGCCTTATCATGCTCTGATAATGTGTTGCTTGCTGCACCTTCAAGCTACTGGTCAGAAAATACCTGGGAGCACCCAGGAGCATGGGGATTGACTAGTTCCTGCGGTGCCTCTGGCACCAACCTGCCAAACAGCTAGACAGCCCTACTGGGCTGAACATTTACATGCATGGTTTTGATTGTTTTAAGAGTTCATGTTCACAAGTTGCAAGTGCAACTGACTTAATACTGTGTCTGTTATTTTTGGTGGTGATGGTTAGTTGATTCAGACTTGTTCATTTGGTGTTTTAAATAAGTATGAACTAACCTAATTTTCTGTCAAAAATTACTCTTTTTCTCTGAAAAGCGGTGTAAGTGACTGTTACCTGGAATTGTTTATTCCTTTGTGCTTATACTTAATGCAATGCCTAGAGAAATTACCTGAGCAACTACATCTATGTGGCCTTTTCCAGAGCATCAGTCTGCAAGATTTTATTTTCTTCCCAGTCTGCTCAGCTCTGCATATTCAGCTGTACCACTTGCATCTTCATCTTAGAAATGAAGTGCTATTTCAGGATGCACAAAATTTGCTGGAGTTTGATCCTAATTTTGAGAATGCTTTAAATTTTCAATTTTTAGCAAAAAAGTAGCAAATATTCTACATTTGGTGGTTATGCATTTGTTTCTTCAGAGCAGACAAATGACGATGTAATTGCATTCTAAGAGAAACCCCCTTACAAACTCCACCCCTCCCAAGATACTCTTTTCTATATTTTTTTTTTGATATGTAAGTCTTATTATTTACATTTTTACAGGCATCAACTAATTTTCAGTGCTGATGAAAGACTGATTCCTCCTTGGCCTGTTTCATATAGACTCACAATGTATGAGCCTAGTTCTTCTTTAGCATGACAGATTTAGCAATGTGAGACCATGAGTTTGAAGCCTCATAGATACATTCACTGGTGGTTTAGCAACATATCTTCATGTATGCCAAGAGGGGCATAAATTGCGTTAATTTGCACCATTGATCCATACATTCTGATTCCAGATTCTCCAAGTTTGATCACTTGTCCAGTCTCATTTAAAAATGCAATGTATTTCAATTATTTGAATGAACTCTACCAGTTTTATTTAGGGGTAAATGTATTTCACCTTTGCAAATTAAGCTTTCTTTTTTATTTCCTTTTATTTATCCATGGGTGTCCAGTGAAGCAGAATTTGTGACTACACACATATTATATGCACATATATACAGTAGTACATCTTTGATACTCATTCATTTCCCACTGTTATTTATATTCAGTGCCACCTTTCCCAAATCTATCCTTAAATTGTCATTACCACTGGAAATCAAATGTTACATTTGAAGACCATGGGTGCATTAACCGTGGTTCCAGCAGAGGTAGATGGCTTGTCATTTGTACAATAAGGTACTTGGTATCTGAACTGGGGGGGAAGTCACAGTCCTGATTTTCCCATAACTTCATGTTCACCAATAACAAACAAAAGTGAAAGTTAGATAGAAATTGTTTACCACTTCAGATGATAAATTTCTTCTAGTAATTCTGACATGTACCTGCAACTAGTGACATATGAAATGTTTGTGCTGTAACTCCTGTTTGATATTTTGTCAGTAATGTCAGATGTGTTGTGACTCAGTTGGACCATCACAATGTGTAACCTATATACTAGTGTTCGTGTATTTCAAATGTCTTACATGTTGCATGAAAAAGATGTTATAAAAATAGATATTTTTTCTATTTTTGAATACCTCAAGACTGAGGAATCATGGGCCAATAAGTGCAATATTTAATTATTTACTCAGTGTATATAAATTTGTGTGAAAGGGAGAAACATCATGTGTGTGTGATCAGCTGTTGATGATGCCTGTGTGGCTTAAGATTTCTAGTAAATGTACACATCCTGTAGAAATATTCTATAGTAAACACTTTACCAGTGTAGTGTAAGAATATTCTTAAGTAACTTAAACTATTTTTCATATATAAGACTGTGGTTAAAGATATTTGTATGTTTACTGCAAGTGCATGTCAATTTTACTTATAGAGTTCTGAGTGTCCATTTTTGAGAATTTTCATGTTACACCAACACCAGTGGGACAGTCCTTCCATCAGAAAATGCTTAAAACTATTTATGAACTGTCTGCCTATATTTTTCAAGCATGTTCTCTAGAAGCATTAAAAGAACCTCTTAGAGTTCAGCATTTATGGTGAGTTAATTATTTATTCTTAAAGAGTCAGGTACGTGCTCTACCTGTATTGCATAATATCATGAGGACATGTTTTCTTTAATCTGATACAGTACACTCATAATACTTACTTGGAATAATAAATAGGGGTACCCAATATTCTTGCAGATGACTTGTCACACTTTGGTTGGTGCCCTGGTTTAACATGTTTGCAAACAGCTTCAAGGTCACAGTCAGCAGCACAGCAGAGTGGAAGGTGACCTTAACTGGTCACTTTTGAAAATTAAGTTTCTTAACCTCTCTAGGTACTAAAGATGGAAGGTACCTCCTTTAAAGATACTGACCCATATTCTTCACACAATTTTACATGGCCTTCAAAGTTCAGCAATTCCAGTATTAGGTGTAAAGCTGAGGTACAAATGGAAACAAAATGCAGTCCAGAATCTAACCATGAAACTAAAAGGAGACATCCAATAATTTATTTATTCCTGCTTCATTGCAGAATTCTAATGGTTCTCTAAGAACATGAGCAAGGCCATCAGTACTCAGCAACACCCTTGGGTGCATTTGGGACCTTAAACCCTGAATCACTGAACTGCCATGGGTTCCCAGCTGCACCCAGAGAGCCTGCAGAAAAACTCATTCTGTTAATTCTTGCTAAATCTCCAGTTTCAAAGGCATGTGTCATTTGCATTGAGAGTTTACTAAACAGAGACTGGCCACTGAGTCTGGGCTATGGGGAGGAATTTGGGAATTGGTTTTGCCAGACAATTTTCTTAGAAAACTATATTAATTAGTACCATACTCAAAGGTATATAGTTTTTTTTGTTTGATCTGATGCATTTCTGTGACAATGTATGAGGTTGAATAAGTTATGGTTGTTTTCTGTGTTTTATTTACTTTGCTTGATCTGGAAAAGAGTGAAATTCTAAGGCCTACTGGAAATTGGTATCATGGATTTCCTTTCTGATGTCATCAAATACATTCTCTGAGAAAGCAAAGTGCCCAGATTGCATTGAGTAGCACATGACAGTACTTACAATGAACTGAAAAGTCCTTAAAAATTTTTTTGTACCTAATGCCATTAAAACTTCTGCAAAATTATATAGACCAGAGTGAAAGGAAAATGTATGTAGAGAGAAATTCGGGATTGCTTAATGTAAAAAGGAAATTTTTGGCATCATTGTTGCTGAGCAACAAAGTAAGAGTCAGAATATGAGATATCACTAAAATGGAAATATACAGCCTGTTATAAGACTCCCTAAACTTTTTATTGTTAAATGACCTGGCAGTTCAAGGGCTGGCAGATAATTTTACCTAGCTTTTTTATAATTTCTCATAGGCATGTGATTACATGCACAAAAATAGATGCTTACCTTGATAACATGTAGCTGTTCTGGTTCTCTCAAACCAACTTGTTTGCTGAACTGTTTGTGAAGAAAAATTGAAGTATGTGTTTAGGATACCTTTGTGAGGGGGTGAGACTCAAGCTGTGCCTTCTCCCCTGACTCTTACTGCAATATAGCTACTGTGGTTTTAAAAAATATGTTAGCTAAAATGCTGCTGGGTGATAAATTTTGTGAATCTTCTCCATAAATCCATGGAAGCTCTTGTCTGAATGTTCAGTACAAGTTTTATCCACATGGAGAGTTTTAATTCTGTGCAGACGTAGCGACCATGTGTATTCCGTTGGCTATTCTGTTTGTATGTGACTTCTGTATTCCAAGTGGATTTTGTTTGTTTAATTTTTTGCCAAAAGTTTTTTTTTTCCTTTTGCAATTACAATAAATATTCAAGAGACTATATTCATGAATATAGTTGTGGTGACATGGTCTTACACCCCACCCCTCTCCCCTCATTTATTTCCTTTTACTTACGAAAACTGGAAAATAAAAACTTCATTTTTAACTAAATGATTGACAAAGATACCACATCTGCAAAAATTCATTTCACTAATATCCTCTCAGTAAGCAGTGGTGACTGTAGCTCTGTAAGAATTCCACCAGAATTCACTGGAGGCTTTACCCTAACAGTCTGAAGGAGAAAAATATTTTAGACATTTCTCTAGCAAAAGCATGCTGCCTCAATGCTGACCTTTTAAAATAGGGCAAAGTTTTTTCTTTTGATTTTTCACTGTCTAAACTGCTAAACAGTATATGTGCTTTTTGGATGCTGTTATTAGTTGATCATGTGATTTAGTTCAAATGTAGCATGTCAGTTGTGGTGGGTGGTTATTTCACACAAATTATGACATATCACTGTCCAGTTACTGCTTTTTCCACCACTTACACACACATATGTGCTAGTTTGAACACTGCTGTGAGTCCTGAATTTATTTTCCCTCCACATAAATCCTAATCTTCAATCAATCTGTAGACCAGGTTTCACTATCCCCTGTCCCCCAAAACTCCTGCCAGCAGGTGTCTACCTACAAACTCCTTTAGCATGTCCCTTCTCACTGTCCTACTGTGTTCCAGCCAAGTCCCCGCATTTTTTCTAGTATATTTACATCTCATCTGCAAAATATCTTAAGATATAATAAGAGATAATAGCTTAATTGTCCCTCAAAACTGAATGCTTCCTTGCTTACTGTTTGTGGTCCTGTATCTCTAGACAGGTCTTTGCTGAAGGGTCTCTGTGCAGCACACTGCCCTCACTCATAGAGCACCTCTTTGTAGCATGGACTCTTGTCACCAAATCATGTCTGAGAATGAAACTCCTTCATTCCTTCTAGATATTGGCAAGTGTGTCTTTTCCATCTACTTCCCTCATTCTATTGCTCTCTGAGATTGGCCCTAATGTACTTGCTCTGTGTATTAGGGAGAGTGGAAGAGAAGAAAATGAGGTGTATGATGGGAAGGATAGCAGGGAAAAAACAGATGATTTCTGATGGATACCTTAGAATGAGAGAGTTTTTGAATTTATTTTATTTTGACCATGCTGAAACTTTTAAAGAACTAGACTAGGGAAAATCACAGATGGGTAGATGAGAACAGTGATCTACCGAATAAAACATCTCCCAGCAATAAGTATTTATTGCTCAAAGAAAACAATTTTTATCCTATTTCCAGTATAATTTTTATCCTATTTCCAGTCAGAAGGCTGAAGACAAAATGTTTCTAACCAGAAAAAAAAAAAAAAAGACACAGGAAAGGATGCTGGAAAGGTAAAACGTAAAGTGACACAGAAAAGATTCCCAGCTTTCTATGAAAATGTCAAACAGACAGAATATCCCGTGAGGTAAGAGTGAACGACTTAGCAATGTGATCTTCCAAAACTGAGAAAGACAAACTCTAGCTTACACCCAATTTAGGGGACTCAGCAAGGTAATGGAAAACTGAGAGTTGGTTATTTTTTGTATAGATCTGTGCAGCTCTAGAGGTGCAAAGTGAAAAACAGAAGTGCCTTCAAAAATCTGAAGTGTCTTTCTACATCTGTGTATCTGTTGGCACTAATGAAAGATCCTGAAGAAATTAGCTGTAAGACAGAAGATTTACAGCTTAATTGTCTCATGTAAGAAAGGGATGTGCTTTAAACTATGGTGAACACAGGTCATAAGTGGCAGGGACAGGCAGTAGGAAGCTGGTATGAGGACCTGTTCTCCATAATATCCCAGCACGAGGGTCTTCTATTGGGTCTAGTCCTAATCTTCCATTGAGGTTGGAGAAGCTGGAGGTGCTGAAGTAGTGGCAGGATGAAAAGATACTCCAGCCCTGGCTAAGCCTGAGTCCAAGCAGGTCTGCAACCCACTGCAGTGTAATGGAAAATGAGACCAGAGACAATTCCATCTGTGGAAAAATGGTGTGGAAGATCCACAACACACCCAGACTCCCAGTGGTTAGGAAGATACAAAACATTGTCTTAGAGAGTTAGAAACTCTGGCATTACACTCTTCCCAACAGCTGCCCCTGGGCAGGCTATCTGGGGCCTCCACAACCAGCATCATGGTTTCCTGATGAGATACAGCCTTTTCCTCGTGTTGAAGCACATGTGAAGAGTGACCTTGGACTGCCAAATGATCACCCCTATTGAGGCAGTGCAGCTAACCCAGAATAACTTGGCCAGGTGCAGACAATCAGCATTCTCACAGCAGTGCAGCTTCACTCTGGGGCCCCTGCAGGGTGTTCTGAGGCCCCAGGAAGTGCATACTGTCTTGTTTCAAATCAATGCCTGTGGTTAGAAAATAAGCCTATGAATAGCTGTAGAACATCTGGGGACGTCACACAAAATATCTGCCTCTAACCAGACTCTAGAGAGTTTAAAGTTTAGATAGGGTTCTAGGAATAAAATCTCTGCCCTGCTTTTATTTCAAGATTTGCCCTAAGAAATATACCTTCATTTTTACTTTTTTCTTTAATGCTTATCCAAGCAGGAGAAGGCTTATCCCCTGACCCCAGCAGCACCAGCCCCTGTGCAGGCCAGCAGCACACAGCCCAGCCATCCGTGCCCTGCAGCCCTCAGCTCAGGCAGCATCTGCTCAGTGTCTCTCATGGAACCTGCCTTTGGGCCATCTCTTTTATTTCTGCTGGGAAACAACACCATGAATTGTGTGGAAAATAAAGCCCACTTCAAGTTTCTGTCTTCAGTAATTAACAATAGGGAGATGAGTTTTCTGGTGTTTTTTTTCTGCATGGGGACACATAAAAATCCACATGCCACCTGGCATAGCAGAAAAACACCAAGGTTTTACTCTATAACTGTCAACATGGAACAAATGTTATTTTGTGTCTATGCAGGTTAAAAATATCTTCACTAACATTACTGAGAAGCTGGTTAAATAGCTTCCGTTTATCTTGCAGGGAATGGGGACCATCAACCAGGATGGAGGTACTTGGTGTCCAAGTCAAGTCTGCAGGAGGTCATTTAACTTTGAGCGCACACAGGATTTCAGATACAGCCTTTCATTCATTTCAGGTGTCCTATGCCTATGGTCAATAGTCTGGCTGCTCTCTGCTTTTATTATATGAATGCTTTCTGTACCATTAGGGGACATAAGTATCTGGTCCTGGGATGAACATTTCTATCTGGAACTTGTCTAATTCCTCTTATACATGTGACTCCCAGGTTTCTTCTACTAATTATTTTCCTGAAATGTAATAATAGAGATTCCCAAACCATAAGAGGAAGGATTTCGTGCTATTTACTTAGCAGATAATATTTTCATTATTACATTTCAGAGGAAGCCAGAAGGACAATTTATTAGTCTGCTAAGCCTTCTTTCTTGCCTTACCAATCTTGGCTAAAGATAATCCATGTCTGCACAGTCCCATAATGCACAAATCATTAACTCAGAGTGGCAGGTGCCTGGCAACTGCTAACAAACAAAAAGGGAGAAATCACAGAACTACATTTTGGAGATGTGCTGGCAACAGACATCCCTCCTGCACTGGGCTCATTGGTGGTTTGGGTTGATGCTTTAAGTTTTAGCTTTCATATTTGCAGATTCTGTGCTGCCTAGGAGTATAGTTCTGAGCCTCATATTAAATGCCAGTAAGCTCCCTTCACAGAGTAGGTAGACAAAACAAATCCTTTTCCTGCTGAGGACCAAGGACAACTTTCAGCCCAACAGCATAAACAACAGTGGACTGAAGAGAGAAAACAAGAAGGATGAAACCTCACAACCTGAAGCTGTTGGACAATTAAAGCAATTGGACAATTAAACCCCAATGTGCAAATGGACCAAAACTCATAAAAATATAAGATCTCGTGACCAGTCAGCCATTTTGTGACCATTCTTAGTCCACCCTGGCTGTAGCTCTGGCCAGGCTCCTGTCCTGTCCTGCCTAAGGTGGACCCTGGAGACCTTTCAATAAAAACCTACTTTATTCTCTAGCTCTGTCCAGGTCTCTGTTTCAGGTCAGCCTTCCAAGGGATCAGGGTAAGAAGCCTTAGTGTCTCAGTGCTAAGCAAATAGACTCTTTCTCTTCCAATCACCACTTATATTCCAAAGAGAAACTGACCTTTTTGTGCTGGGATTGTGGGAAGTGAGATGGCTTTTTTTTTAATGAGATCACATAACCCAAAGAACAATTCATTGTACCAGGAGAGCTGTGGATAAATGTTAAACTCAAATAATATGCCACAGCATACGTACACGATGATGATGACAGGCAAGCCATAGGGAAAAGGAACTGTGTCTGGATTGTTTTGGTGACCACAAATACCATCAAAAGCTACTTCCAAGCATGAGGAATGGAAACTATGATTTTGTGGACAGCCACACTTCTGGTTGTCTGCCTTCAGCCACCCTTCATGATTCAGGCATGAGGTTTCTGAGTACAGCACTTTCTGAAAGGTGCTGCTTCAGTGCAACAGTGGGGAATCACACAGCTAATGGTCTAACAGTGCTAAAAGAAGGTATGGGGAGAGGGAAAAAGGAGGGTGTGTCTATAAGAGTTGCACAAGGTCTTGGTGTAAGGTAGTACTATTCAAGAATAGGATGAAGTTAGTAGAGCAACAATGACTTAGTCCTTTTGTCCATTTTAGTGGTGCAAGGGGTTTTGGCTAGTCAGAGCCCTGATACAAGCACTTTGTAAAACTTGCTGTGGGTCCTACAGCTATGCATACCTAGGTACAGAGGTCCCAGGCGGTAGTCAATAAAACTTGCTGCTGGAGCCTCACTCTGCTGTGATCCAGCTCAGTGATCCACCTCTGTGATCAGTGGGTAGTTTTCAAACTAGCTGTGTTATTTCAGCATAACTTTGAACTGCTTGTTAATGACAGGCTCATCTAAAAATCTTGCTTTCCTTCTTTTTCCTTGTCTTTGAATTGAAATGAAAATCAAATGCCAGAAATATCTTTTAATTCACCATCTTTTCTGGTCTCACAACAAGAACCTTCCTTTGTGTGATTCCAGCACCCTATATAGATGCTACGGGCTAAAATCTCCCCCAGCTGCCTTCCAGTCCCCTTTCCCTCTACCCCTTTGGGAAGAAGTGGTGGGTGTCTTTCTGTGCAGCTCATGATTGCATTTGATGGCCCTTTAATGTGTGTATGCTGCAACCACACCATGCTGTGCAGTGCAGCTGCTCCCAACCACCAGACAGGGTCCTGTCCTGTCACCTGTCACCTGCCACACGGCAGAGCATTTGGCTTTGGGAACAATCTTTTGTCATTACAGCTTTCATGGGAAGTAGTTTCAGTTTTTAAGCCACTCACTCAACCTCAGGCTGCTGCTGGCCTGGTAAACAGATTAAGCTACCCCATCTTGTGAATCCACTTTTACCATTAGCTTTGTCTCTGTAGTCGAATGTCAGGCTTGAGAATTGAGCCTGACTGCATTTTCTGGCTCTGCATTACCCCATTCATTCCCTGCTAAGCACAGGGCAAGAAGTCATGCAACACATTCTGTTGGTACAACAGGGGTTGATCCCTAAGAGCTGCTCTCCTAATCAAGACAAGAGCTAAAGTGAGGGCCCAGAGAACTTGCAATGCACACTGCTGCACAGTGAGTGATTAAAGTCACTTTGACTGTCTTCCTGACCCCTGGTTGACAGTGGCTGGATACGAGCCAGGCTGTGCCCAGGTGGCCAAGAAGGCCAAGGGCATCCTGCCCTGGATCGGCAATGGTGTGGCCAGCAGGAGCAGGGCAGGGATTGTCCCCCTGTGCTGGGCACTGCTGAGGCCACACCTCGAGTGCTGTGTCCAGGGCTGGGCCCTCACTGCAAGAAAGACACCGAGGTGCTGGAGTGAGTCCAGAGAAGGGCAACGGAGCTGGGGAAGGGTCTGGAGCACCAGTCCTGTGAGGAGCAGCTGAGGGAGCTGGGCGTGTTTGATCTGTAGAAAAGAAGGTGACCCCATTGCTCTCTATAAGTACATGACAGGACGTTTTAGCAAGGTGGGGGCCAATCTCTTTTCACAAGTAATATACAACAAGACAGGAAGTGGTGGCCTCAGGTTGTGCTGGGAAGGTTAGACTGGGCAGTAGGAAAGATTTCTTCACTGAAAGAGTGGCTAGGCATGGAACAGACTGCTTGGGGGAGTGGTGGAAGCACCTGGAAGATGGCAAAAGATGTGTACATGTGGTACTTGAGGACATGGTTTAGAGGTGGACTTGGCGGTGCTGGATTTCGCACTGGACTTGATCTTAAGCACCTTTCCCAGCCCAGCTGGCGCTATGACTCTGTTCTGTGATTCCTGTGCCGTGCCTCACCACAGCCGCGCGCTGGAGGACAGGCTGCACAGACGAGTATATCACTAGACGCCAGGGACAGCCCAGCTCTGAAAAGCAGCGGGCTGATAGCTGATGAAGGCTGGCTATGCCCGAGCGGCGCGGCGGCGGGCCCCGTCCGGGCAGGGCGGCCCCGCCGGCGCCTGAGGGAGCGCCTCGNCATGAGTACCCCATCCTGCTCCCCCCACAGCACACACTTTGGCGGCAGCTGCTAACACTTTTCAGCTCTGCGTTTAATTAAAAACTTCAATATTGTCATTCTTGTAATTTCCCCAACCATGAGTCTGACTCCGGGAAAGCTGTGAAAGAGGCGCCTACAAACCGTATAATGTATTGGCTTCATCCCTCCTATTGTCTGGTACATAGGGTTTCTTGTCCGTACTCCAAGTGCATCTGAGATGTGTGTTTTGCATGTTAGGAGTTGCTGCTTAGGTGAAGGATAGAAAGAGTAAGAAGGAGAAGGACTTCATGCTGTTAGCTCTCAAAAGAAAGGAAAAAAAAAAACCTCTCAGGAAAAACGATCAAAGATGGTCTCCTTCTATCCTTTGTGGGCACTCTGGTCTGCATCTTCCCATTTCAGCTCAGCACCACAGTGCTTCATCTGCTTATGACAACTCCCACATTGTCAGACTTTCTACAAGCACCAAGGGCTAGAAACTCCCTGGAGAATTAGTGCCAAGAGACTCTTAATCAGTTCTTACCAACTATGAGGCAAGAAATTTTAGTTCCAATGCCAGAAACAACTTGACATTGACAAGCTTGGAGGCTTACTCAAAAATCTGCATTCTTTTCAGGCAAAAGGTTAATTGTGTGTTTGTCAGCACTTCCAGATGGGTACACAGGGCCAGCCTAACAGGTTTTCCTGTTCAGGTCCTGCAATTTAGCCAGAAGCAGGAGCTGCTGCTGCACAGGACACACAGCCTGTAGTGGCCTGGGCAGGGGGTTAGAAGGCAGAAAGAGTTTCTCACCCACAGCAGCTACAGGGAGGGTGAAACACACAGCTTTAGTGTGGGCTCCATAATGCACATTGTACTGTTTGTGTGAGCAGAGCTTTCACGTCTCTCCCTAACATGTTTTTGTCCCCATCTTCTGATCCCAGGATGGGGGCAGGGCAGAGCAGGTTCCAGTGGTGAAACAGGAAATACCCTCTGCCCCTCCTTGCAACTTAATGTATCTCATTTTCTAGTGGAAAAATTATCATGACATAACATAGGAAGAGGATTCAGCAAGATAGCAAAGCAAGGAAATTCTACCCAGTGTATAGGTTTAGCACACTATGAACTACTTTTGCTTTGCCATATGGCAGGCATGAGGTACATGAGGCGACAGTCTAATAAAATTATGTATTCTACTGCTAGTTCACATGATGTTATTGCAGTTCATACTTTCTGAAGTTTCTTTTAAAACTCTGACTCTAACACTAGCTACTCAGAATGCTCAAAAAAGTGTTGACATTTTCCCAAACATTTATTATGCAGGTAAGTTCCCAAACTTCAGTTTTTTAAGGCTACCCCACAGACCCACTAGAGCAGGAACACCAAAAGTGTTTCTTATTAACTCATTGCCTAGGAGAAGTGGGTCTGCTCCTGATTTGTGCTCCTCTAACTGGGCAGTAGACTGCATGGGGATTAGAGAGATCAGGGACAGTCTGGCCCTACTCTTCACTACGCACAGACTGTGGACATCTAAGGCCTCCTCATCCTTTTATCAACCCCAGATATAGGGGCCACCAGGTTTGCAGGCCCTGGGCAGGCATTTACATTAAATAGAGGTTTACAGCTTTGAGAGAGAGCAGAGCTGGCTGCAAAATCTCAACTCACCACCTACTGCCCCATTCCTGTGTGGGAGAAGCAACTGATGCTCTACTGTCATCCCTTATACCTAAAATGTGCCCTCAAGCAGCTAGAAGGCCAGGTGAGAAGACTCTCAGTTCAGACAGATGATGCACAATTTTCCTGCCCTTACTAGTGAGCCATGCAGATTTCCCAGCCCCAGTCTCATGGTGTCAGCAGGAAAGGTAGCTAAGAACACAAAGTCTCCCCACATGTGGTACCTGGGGTAGTGCCCTCTTAACCTCTCTTGCATACAGTGCAGAAAATCTCTTAACAGAGCCACATGCAAAGTGAGTCCCAGTGTTACATTCCAGAGCCATCACCTCTGGACGCCAATCTGATTTCTGAGGGTTTTAGGGGAGGAATATGTGCTCTTGCCCTTTGTGACTAAGTGGAAGAGAAGGATGGTTGAGGGAAAGGCCACTTCCTGTGCTGCTACTCAAAAATTTGCTCATGGAGGGGGAGTAGAGCGCAGAATTTATGTTCCATGCAAAACCTACAAAAGCTATGGGTTTCTCCCTCCCAATATTCCCCATCACTTCTCATTTAAAGATTCAACTCCTTCTATAATCCCTTTTTTCCTAAGGAAGACATCTTGGCACAGCATTCAACCCTCAGACAGCTTTGCTGTGCAGGGTCTGTGTTTTCAGATCACAGTATTCTGCCTTAATATGCCTGCAGAAAGCAATTAGGAGAAATACTTCATCTCTAATTTATATAGCAATGGCAGTAATCATTGTTCACAAGAGCATGAAGCATTAAAAACAGGAAAATAAAAACCCAGAAATGGAGGCAGAGCAACTCATTTGAGGCATGAGTTGGCTCTGCAGGGGCTTCTCATGTGAAGGGTTGCTGTGACCTGCCAAGGGACTTGCCATGCCCACGTTCACTCTCTTATGCCCTTGCTTTGTCTTGGCTGTCATTTGCTTGCTCTACAAGGCTTTGTCTCTGAATGGTGTGTCTGAGAGAGAGACCAGAGTTATAAAAATCATGGTTTCCTAGCAGGCCAAGAGCAGCCTGGGATGACTCACCCCTGCTCCCAACAGACCCTGTTTCTTGCATCTCTTACAGTTTCCACCCTCTCTGTTTCTCAGTTTAAACTGTCTGGGGAAGTCCCACAGCAGAGCAGGGTCCCAAGTGTCAGTCAGGAACAGGTGCTTGCAACTGTAAGAGGCAGCATGGCAGAGCTTGCAAATTTAGACCTTACTGAGACATCTGGAAGGGAATAAAGCCATTTATTAAGTGGTTGGGTGGAGGAAATGGCATATGAGAATTAGGAAGTATCAGTTTCAGAAGAGATTTTGAAAATTTGCAGATACTGAGTGAAAAGTGAAAACAGTAAGAAAAGCTGAAACAGAGAACATGGATGCAATTTCAGACCATGGAAGCATCTTATCTTTCCTACCAGGAAGTTCTGCTCTTGCTTCTTTATGAGCAAGAGAAGATACTTCCCTGGTGCCCTTCTCAAGGAAAAGCAGAGCTTTGTAGGATGGGGAGGGCAGGATGATCAGAGTTAAACATTGTGTGACCTGTAGTCATTCATATCCATGTTCTGCACCTGTGTTTGATGGTAGTCCCTACCTTGTAAGCCTGCTGGTAGTCCCTACAGCAAACCAGCCCCAGGGGCAGCAGCAGTGTTCTTATGGGGTCAGTTGCTCCTCTGCTGCCTGCCCTAATGCTGAGTGAAGGCTCCTTTTGCTGCAGAAATGAAGAGGCCCTTTAGGGACCACACAGAATCCTACAACATGGTCCAGTGATTCAATAATATTTTTGGACTTGGTAACCACATCTGTAATGGGAGCATAGTTTGCTTCTGCAGGTATGCCATTGTTGATGGCCAGAGGGCACTGATACAGTCATAAAAAGTCTTCAGTCATCAGTCCCTCCCAGCAAAATCCTGAAGGGAGGGGAGCCTTACAGAGTGAGAGATATTTCTTGTCATATTAGTGGAAAATCTCTTCCGCAGACTCATGGATTTTACTGTAAGGTCTCCCTGATTCTCTTAACATTAAATCACACACTGACATATGGAGGAAAAAGAAATGTTTTGGACTTTCCATGGGGATCACAGAATTGCAGAATAAGAATGGTTTGAGTTGGAAGGGACCTTAGAGATCAGCTAGTGCCAACCCTGACTCATCAGGATCAGAGACACCTTGCACTACACCAGGGTGCTTAAAACGAATCTGGCCATGAATATTTCCATAGATAGAAGAGCTAATGCTGATTCTTGTGCTGGATCCTCCTAGTTACTTCCAGATGCACAAGCAGACCACACCCCACTCCACCCCTTCCCCCTCCACTTCCAGCAGATAGAATTTCAAGTGACAATTGTCTAATGAAAACAAGGCTACGACTCTCCAAATAAAAAGAATTTCAAGTATCTGCTTGCAATCTTATAAATATTCTACAGTCTTTTATTCTTCAATACCCAGGCTAAAACCTCTTTCCCAATTCATATTTTAGGCTTTTGGAGATTAAAGTTTTACCTGTATTATAGCCACTTAAGTGTCTCAAAAATGCCACTCTTTTCAAGTTTGAAACAGGAGGAACTCTACAGTAAAAATATGTTTTCACTGTCAAGTAACTGTGATGACTATCTCTAGAGCAAGTTCACAATTTCACCCTTCAGCAATGCAGAAGAGCCTTCCAGAAGAGTCAACTTCTGTTATGCTGTGTCCCTCTGGCCCATCAAAAACTTTTCATGGGGCCATGGTGGAAACAAGAAAATTATCATATCATTTAATAATATAATTTAATATGGTATAATTAAATATTTGTTGAATGACAAGCACTTCCCAATTTTTTACATTGCTACATGGTTTTTTTCTCCAGCTGATTTCTGGGTTTTTTAAATAGTTTTGGATCAACAGAGCAACAGAAACTAAAGTCTGCTGTTACAACGTGCTATGAAAAGTCACCTTGCTCCTGAAAAAGGTCAGAATTTGCACAAAAAGAAGAGAAAAGCAGCAGCATGTATAAATAGATGTGTTCAACAAGCAATAGCAATTAACACAGTACAGCACACATAAGAGTGCTTAGTAAATGTGTGAAGCCTGATTCACCTTTTAAACAATGTTAAACATGAGTATCTCAATAAAACTTCAAAATTATCTACTGCCGTGTTGCCAGTTCACAGTGTGTTATTTTCAAAAAGGGCATTTTAGTGCTGCTGCATGTAGAATGAATCCAGCATGTGCAGGCCAGTAGGAGGAGAGGAGAGGAGAGGAGANTGCAAAAGCAAAGAGGGACACAGAGAGAAAGAGAGAGAATTGCAGGTGGGTTTGATGAATCAGGTTCATTTTAGCTTGGTTTAAAGGAGAAGGAGGAGGAGGATGTCAGTAATAGCAAGGAATGACTGCAAGAAGTAATTTGTGTACTTCATACTCCTGTACTTATTCAGTCTTCAGCTACTCTTGTGTTGACTAAAACACTGGTATCAGGTCAGCAGCTTTCCAGACAGGTGTCCATGTATGATAATTTGAGAAAAAGATGAATCTATTGGTGGTCTCATATTATGTCTCTGATCAGCCAGAAGCAGCTAGATTGGTATTACTTTTCAAAAGTTTGTTTGGTGTATCAGCTCTCCTCTATGTCATAGAGCATAGGATCAGGTACCTGCACCATCCACTTCTTTCCTCAAGACCATTTACACCAAAGCATTACCTGTATATGCTCAGCTGTGACCCTCTTGCACTCCAAGGCCTTCTAAGAGCCCACACTGTCACTGGACTGTTACTTAGTTTAAGGTCCTCAAAGATCCTTCTCCTTCCCACACAGAAATGCTTTGTCAGATTTAGGGGGGGTGTTGACCATGTCATATACTCTTTATACGAATAAATCTGTCTCTAATGGGCTGCTAGGTAGCACTGTGACAGCTGCACTGACTGATTCTTCAGTCAGCATAGAAATCTGGACAATGTCTAAAATAGAGACTTGAGGTCTTCCTCAAGGAAGAGCAAGGGCTTCCTTGTTCTCAGAAGCATCCTTGTGCCCTTGCTCAGACACCCAGGGGCCTTCTTGTCTTATCAGCTCAGACAGAGCTCCTGCATATAAGCAAGTTTCAATTTGAAATTATGATTAGTAGAAGAATGAATTATATTGCAGCTGGGAAGCCTGTCAGTTCAGCTCTGACAAAAATTGCCCTCTTGAGAAACATTTCTCTTCAGAAGAGGCAGTTTCTCCAAAAGAAAGATAAGGTCATGTGGAATAAGAGCTTAAAAGGAAAGTATCCAACTACTTGAATATAATACTGGAAGATGTTCTATTTTTAGTCAAATCGCTTTGAGTAACTACATGTAAGTAAATGAGGAGGGAGTGGGGAATTTTGGCTCTTCTTAGCCTAATTACACCAAATCCAGAAATAATTCCTGCCTCCACTTTACTATCTACAGTGCTTCCTTCACCAGCTGACAGCTTCCTTCCCCATCAGATCACGTCACTGACTTTCACCGATAGGTTCACATGTTTACTGGTTCATATATGTGAAATGCTAACTACGGACCTTCTTTAAAACAGGCATTTATGAGTCACTTGCTATTCAGTTATGCTATCAAAAAAACAGTTTGAAATATGTAAGGGCATGAAATAAAGACTCTTAAAACACTGAATAATTTTCTCTCACATTATCAAGCTCAGATTGAAAATGTTGCAGTTCCTGGAGCAGTGCAACCTTGTTTTATCACCACAAGCACATCCAAACACAGGTCAGGGCTATTTTATATTCCTCAGCATGACAACTTTGACCAGTACCTCTGGAAGCACGAATCATATCTCAGGACAGAGTGCCCAGCTTACCACTGCTGACTGCCAGGCTGGAAAACTTCACAGGTTTTCCTGCTTCAGGAGCTGCTGAAAGGTAGGGATATCAACAGAGAAAAAAAAGGGAAGAAGAAAAATACAACTCATGCCCACAAATGTGTGTATTTTTGCCTTTCAGCTTGTTTCCACATTAGAGCATTTTCAGTGTTTAGAGAAAACAATTTCTTTCATAAATGAATTTATGGCTGTCAGCTTCCTGAAAGCAAGCTTAAATCAGTTATCTGTGGCAGGCATTTAAAATTCTACATGTTTCTAAGCCTGCATAGCTTCAGGTAGAAGAAAAAAAGCATCCTTTAGGCATGTAACTGCACATGCACCATGATGTCTACATAGCAAGATTTTTACTTTCAGTTGACTAAATTATGTTATGACCAGGTGGCACTGTCATTCCTTAATGCAACATGTGATGCTGGCTGCGTTGGAGGTGAATCAATAGAGGCAATGAACTAAAATTATAGCACATACTCTCTGCTTCCTGTTGTTCTCATCAGGAGCCTGAATTTTCAACGTACATTTATGATTCTAGTTATAGGAGAGCTAGATGCAATTCACACCTGCGTAGGAGGCACAGGAAGAACGGTGCTCTGATTACGTCTCACTTTTAAGCAATGTTTTGAACAGCTTACTAGTTTGTACTGATTCTTGGAAAGAGTCACACCTATTTTTGAAAAAGCAAAGCCACTGCACACACGGTGGTTTACAGTGGTCTTGCCAGGTGACAGGACAGATTCAGACCTAACCACGGCCTCCTCATGAATGTGGGAAAGATGTCAGCTTCATCTCCCTGTTCTGTTCCAAACATCTTAAGTTGCTGGGTGGAGCACAGGGCTGTGGCCAAGCCAGAGACTTCAAGCTTTTGCGGGTTATCAAGAAAAATGTACACATAAACCAAAATATCTTCTTGCTTATGCTTGTTCATAGCATCAAGTCATGAAAGAAGCAGGAACTTACGGTTATGTGTTAACCTCATCCCTTTGCATATTCTCCATCCATTTAGAACGTTCAAGCGCTTTAAGAGAAAGTTGTGAAATAGCCTCTGGCAGAATTTTTGCTTTCATACCAGAATACCTCCTGTGTGGCTGAATTAAAAGCCTGGATCAAGACCTAATACTGCTAGGGGAAGTGAAGTCTGAACCTTGTGAAAAAGGGATTTGCAAAGTTGGTCAATGGATGTCAATACTGAGGGGCTTTGGGAATAATCTTTTCTCCGCAGCAGAAGAAAGCTGGGTCTGGCCAGCACCAAGTGGCCTGGACATGAACAACCCAAGGCAAAACTCTGCCGTGGTGAGACTGATAGCCATATGCTCTGGAAAAGTGGGGAAGGGAGGAGATGTAATTTTGGCCGGGACAGGCTGGTTTGCACTGCTTTAATGGGAATCACACACACTTACCTGAGAGCTGTGCATGACCTGTGCAGGCAAAAGGAGGTTATGCCTGCTTGCCTTGCCCTGCTGCTGCTGCTTCTATACAGATATCCATAATCATCAGATGTCACAATGAGAAAGCAGAAAACAGGGTTTTGCAGAAAAACACTACTTTGTTTTTCCTACCTATAAAAAGGCGTGAGTTCATTTGCTTTGTTTCATTTCCCCTTTTTTTTGGCATGCTACATGTACCCGTTCAGAAGCTGGAGGTGAGAAAAGAGGATGGAAGGTATCAGTCACTGCTTTGAATGGTTTGGCATTAGCATGGCACCATTGTCTCAGGGGATTCATCAAAGTCAAGAATAGCAGGTGACTCACTGGCAGTGTCTGTGCTTTTGTACATGCCTGCTTCAGGTAACATATTTGCTCATTGGATTTTGTGTGTCATGTAAGTGAGATGGGGGATTTGTCAAGGCTGAATCTGTGTTTGGCTGTTGGAGTAGAGCCTCCACATGGTGCAACTCCCTGAAAAGGCCCTAAGGTGTGTGTCCTACTTGCAGTTGTGAATACCTGCACCTAGGACACTGAAGGACATAGAGTGCATTGTCCTAGGAGGAACAGCCAGGCTCACAGAGCTGTGTCTCACTGCACAGATACATCCTCAAAGAGCTTGTTCAATGGTATGTGCTCCACAATTCCCATCCTAATACTTGGACTCTGATCTGGTCAGCAAACTTGTTATGGTGGTAGCTGAATGAGACTGTGAGAAGAACTTTGTGCCTTGCAGTCACTGCTTTTCTACATTCTTGAAGGAAAATGGAATATATTTTCTCTCCCCCACCCTCCATCTTTTCTGCTTTCTTCTCCAAAGTGGCAGAGAGAATCCTCTCAGAGACTGACAGGATTCCCCAAGGAGTGCTTTGCTCTGTATCAGGTGTGAGTGAGTTATTAATGTCCTGGGGGCCTGGTGGAGTGATCTCTGCCAGCTCAGCAGCTGCCTGTTCATTTCAGCAGCAAAGAACAGCATGCTGTTTTCAGTCTGTCTCTGATTAAATACTGGAAAGATGACCACGACTTGCACTAAGGCACACAGACACAGTATGGCTACTACCACGTTTCCCCCTGTTCCAGGTACTATCCAGTCTGCAGAGGAAATTCCCTTGCTTGGGAGATCCCTCTATGGGATAGGGAAAAGCCCTGGACAGCTTACACAACAGTGCTCTTCAATTTTTATTTACTTTTCTATTGCTTTGCACGACCCCTCCCCATGGAACATAGACTGAAGCTCCTGCCAGAGCCTGATGCCCTGTGTCCAGGTCAGCCACTGCCCTCAGACATTGCTCTCTGAAACATTCCTGTGAAGAGCTCACTGAAGCTACTCAGTGGCTCCACCTACATTTTTGTACCACATGAAATTACTTGCTCAGACCTAGCCAATGGACCCTTTTGCCAGGCTAGCAAGTGAGCCTGGGCTGACTCCCTGCAGACACCAACTTCCCTCGAGAAGGAGAACAAGCCTCTCACCTTAGTCACGCTTCCAGACCCGGTTCTGGGGAGCCAGGGCACGGCACTCCCACCTAGACAGCCCACAGTAAGGCATCCTTTGGGCATCAAAACTTCTTTTTTTTCCCACTCAGCCCATTTCTGGTTGTGGCTATCTCTCCAAGTGCAGTATGAGGAGAGGTAGAATCAAACAGGCCTTCATAACGTGGTCCAAATCCTATAACCTTAGGTTTAGCAGGTATCCTTGCAGTTAGTAGTAAACTGCTGCCCTGTCTCTTCCAGACAAATGGAAATAGCTTCATTGCAGGCAGGTGTTCTTTACAGAGATACAGCTCAAAATATGGGCTTGAGGCCAGGTTTCATCCTTTTCTGGTTGGATCACGAGGCACTGAGAACTAGTGTTTAAAAATTTTTACAGTGCTGGGCTTCCTTGATCCATCCCACAATTGTACCTGGGCACCTGGGTTTGTTTAACTTTTCTACTGTGCCAACATCTGCCAAGCTCAGCTTTTTACCTTGTTTTTTGGTTGTTGTTTTTGTCACACTTCTCCAAGCAGAGAAAAAGTCTGCTGGGTGGTTCAGTGCAAGATCCCTTCCTCCTGATGGACCACAGCCTCCTGATCAATGAACAGCAGTGACCCTTCCCACTCCACCCTGAACAAAGATGGGGATAGATTCAGTGTGAATGCAGCTACACCTACCTAGGAGGGTGTCAGTATGTGATGACAGCACACCATTCACACTGGGCTGGCTGCTACACTCTCCGATGAGCATCATCACTGTTTGTGAAGATGCCTTTCCTGTGCAGAGACACAGGAAAGGAGCAGGCACCAAACATTACTTGCTTCAGTACACATTTCTGTGTCTTTGCACAGCTCCACATTCAGCGTCAGTGTCATTGGTGATGCTGGGCTTTGTGTGGCAATGGGTGAGTCATGGGAAATGTTCCCTGTGGGTGACTTTTCTCTGGGAGAAGTACCTTCCCAAGGGGTACAGGAAGCAGGTCAGAGACCCCCACATGCTCTGTGTGTACTTCATCCAGAGTCATCGGAACGAACCAACCACTTCCTGCAATCTGGAATGAGACAGCTTATGCTTTAAGGAGAGAATGGAGCCAAAATCCTTTTGATTAAAATCCGCAAGGGTTTATTTTTAATGAGGAATCAAAGATACACTTTATAGTTGAAAATACCTGCTGTTAAATGACGTTTACCAGGAAGGAACATCTGAGGAGGTTGTTTCTGGAAACTCAGAGCCAAGAGAAGAATGTTTATCTGTTACGTACCAGTATCACTCACTTCAGGTATCCATTCCAAACAACATAATATGGTAGAGGTGAGTTGTCCCATCCTATCAATAACCAAGAGAGCAGAACAACAACCTTCACAGTGCTTCACCAGAAAGCTGAAGGTGTGAGATTATCGAGATGATGACAGATGACATACAAAGAAAGAAACCCCATGGGACCAGGGAAAAACAATAGAATACTCCAGCCTGAGATGAAAGGACTCATGTGCTCAGCAAAGCTGTGAGCATAGAGCTGCTGAGGGGAAAGATGTGAGAAGTGATAATGAAATGTGGTGAATATGATGAACTGCACTTAAAATACAGTTGACAAGTGGCTTAGCTCTGTAAAGCTGTGAAAGAAGTGGATTTGGAGGGTGGTCAGTCTGAGGCTGTAGCCCCTCCTTTGACTCTGCAACCTCTTCCAGCTCCTTCCCTCCTCCTGGAGGCTGAGAATCACTCTGGAAAATCGGTTTTGTTGCAACTTAGCTACTGGAAGAGGAGATTTTTTCAGTGCCTGGCAGGAAAAGGAGGTAATAGGGTTGTGGATGGGAGTGTGTGAGCTAGGAAGATGAATATGCTGCTAAAACAGCCACAGTGGTAGCCCTTGACCTCTGTTCATAGCACAGGATCAGCAGGACAAAAAACCACTCTGTTTTTAAAAGTACTCCAGCTAATATGCATTATTTGAGCCCAAGTGGATTGGGGTAAATGTGGCTTGGGCAGCAATGTTGGCAGCAATTTCTTGGAGAAGGGTAGGACAGGTGTGCCAATGTCTTTACCACAGTTGCTGCTGTAAGTTCCAGGCTTGCATGGGATTCCCACTGATCTCCAAGAAAATTACTGAGTATTGCAGGTGAACAGAGATGAACAGATGCAGATTTCATGTTTTGACTCAGAGTTTTTAAGATGGGCCTATCCAGTCTTACTGCCAATAAATTTGTCATTAACAAAACCCATAAATAAACAGTGACAGAATTCTGCAATTTGGTTCTGTTTTTATCAGAGAGCCAACTCTGCTTTCTCTCTTAATTTAGATTAAAAAAAAAAAAAAAAAAGGAAGACGAAAAGAAAAAAGAAAAAAGAAAAAAAAAGGAAATAAATAAAAAGAGGAGGCAGGTTTCTATCACCCTCTCTAGCCTACACAGCCAGCCTCTGTGACTACTTGTCCATCTCACTTTTTCTGATGCTAGAGTGAACCCTGAACCAATGGCAGTGTGAACTTACTCAATTTTTCTGAGTGTCAAATTAAAAGTCTGTTTTAATAGTTGAAATGCCACTACCTTTTTGATCATTGAGAGCTTCCTGACTAGCTCAGTGTAGAGTATATGACACATATGCTTTTAAAGTGCAGGCAGAGTTCTCCCTGTTGCACGATTTCCTGTTGCTCTGTTACTGTGAGCTGTCTTAAGGGATGTCCGAGCTGTGCTCCTCATATGTAACACAGGAACACCTCAGCTTGTAAGAGCCTCTGTGAGTGTGTGTATTTGTTACTAACTGTGCTTACTACATAACTGTCCTAAGTCTTGCTTCTAAGCCGTGTTCACTTTACTGCCTATATCCAGAGCAAGGGGGATGGTGCCTCAGGACGGTGTTCATCCCCCAGCCCTCTGCCCCCCTGCAGCAGGGTTGGAGCTGTGGGACCAGCTACATCAGGGCACAGCTCCCCACTGCAGCCTCTCTCTCCTCCTGGTAAAGGTCAGGTCAGTCAGGGCCTGCAGGACTTGTATTGCATCTGCCAATAAACATTCACAGGTTCCCTCTTGCTGACGTTTATACAAGGGATGTCCTTTCTTACAGGCAGTCTGACCAGAGGTTCACACCTGGTTACTGCTGGAATTGCTCTAGGCCAGACCCACTAATTGGCTATGAAGGGCTCCTGTTTTCTGAAGAGCACAACTGCTGCACTAGAGAAGCATATTCATCCATGCATTCATATAAAATTTCCTCTTTTCAACATATATCTATATCTATATCTATATCTATATCTATATCTATATCTATCTCATCTATATCATCTATATCTAATCTATATCCTCTATATTTACTTTATCATCCATATCTATCAATATCTATGTCTATCGATCCATCTATATCTATCTATCTATCTATCTATATCTATATCATCTATATCTATATCTGTATCTATTTCTGTCATCTATATATATCTATATCATCAATTTTTCTATACGTGTCTGTATCATCAATCTGCCTATATCTATCTTTATCATCTATAGCTATATCTGTATCTGGGTACATATGCATCTATATGCTTTTTCACACCAAGCATAGATTAGAAACACAATTATCTTCCCTACGGAACTAGTTTCAAAAGCTCACCTAGGTATTACTGATTTCTGTCCTGTAAAAGCTTTTCAGAAAGCCCTAACCTGCAGACATGCACAACCACCTCTACTGAACTAAAGCTTGTTAACTGATGTCAAACAACCAGCCCACCATCTTGATGTGGATAATTGCTCAAAGTAATCAGACATTAATTTCCCTCAGTACTGGAGGAAGTTGCTACGTTATCTTGGTGAGATGATAAAATAAGTTGTAGAGGAACTAAAACAGGATCCTAATCTGCCATGCCAGCATTCACCACAGCTGTTTTCCAGGGCCTGATTTACTTACTGACTGACAGCTATCCTGCAGACGTTTCTCCAAGGACTCTTTTCCTCCTTGTGCCAGGAGTGTGACAACAGAAAGTTCCTCCCTCACGCTGCAAGTATGCTGTGGCCCCGGTCTCTCAACGCTTGCTGGACGTGCAGCTTTACTGCTGCCCTAAAGGTGCTCCCAGCATCCCTTTGGCCACCATTTCCCTCCGTGCTCAAATACTTACTGTAACGTGATTCCTCAGCCACGATTATGTCCTTGTGCACTTCCCTGCATCAGCCATTCCTGAGAGATATCTGAGTGGGAGTTTGGGACCTGGTAAGCAGCAGAGCCAGGTACCTTTGCAGAAGGGGACCAGCAGGCTGCAGGGTGCCAAGACCTGGGCAGTCCTTATTTTGTAGCAACCTGCCTCATGAAAAACTCAGGTTTTTTCAGCGTTATTTAAGAGATTCTCAGAAACCTCATGTTTCCCTCTCTAAAAAACATGACTGTACTGCTGTGCCAGCCGTACTGCAGTTGTCAAGGTCATGTTCCCTATTGTGTGCTTGTTCTCTTGGAGAGCCTTCATGTCACCTTCACTTCACCTTGTATGGTGTCTTCACCTTTTGTCATCTACCACTGTTAGCTACAGCAAGCAGCACAGATTTCTGTTCACTTCTCCTGTACACCAAGCAGTCCTTCCCTGGGGCAGGAGCAGCTGTGTGGATCTGCAGACACGCCCTTTGGCTGCGACAGAAGATAACGCGGCCGAGCCCCGCTTCCCCACTGTATTAATTATTAATGAAGCTGAACATAAGAGCAGTTCATCTGAAGTAGCACAAAGAAGAAAGGAATGATTCATACCTGCACTTGCTAATGCTTTCAGATTTGCTGGATTTCCAGTGGCCCAAAATTAAGTCCCCATTCCCTCCCTTTTTCTTTCTAAATCGGGTACAAAGCTCTCTATCCAGCGAGAGGGAATTTCAATTTATCAGAGGCAGAGTGATCTCCATATGACAGCATCAAGTCACATACAAAACAGTCCAATAGTGATACCTGGAAATGCAACATGGGGTTTTGAATAGGAAGTCTACTTCAAAGGGCTTTCTGATCTATTTTTCACAATAACATGCTGTTCTATACAGAAGTGAATGTGTAGAGATTAGCATGTGCCCAGAGCAGCGTTTTCCTCCCACTATGAGTGTAAAAAAATCCCATTGCATCAGCTAGTGACTGGCTGAGCTGCTCCTCTGCAGTTCTGTGGCAGCAGCAGAGCAGCAGGATGTGCAGCCCAGGGCTGCGGCACAGCCAGCGGCACCCCTGCATCGAGGGTCCCTGCAGGGGCACCACCTGTCCCCAGAAAGCAGTGGGAGTGCACTGCCTGCCGCTAGGTAGCTACTGAAAGGGGAGGGAGGTCGCTGGGAATTCATTGGCATTCCTCCTGAATCCTGTGCAGCAGAGGAAAGTTTGAGTACCACCATGAGGATAACATTTCCTAAAAGGAGCAAAATTCTAATGTCTGCTCCCCAGGGAAATAAACACCACTAGTGATGCCAGGGACAGCTGCAACTACAAGGAGAGCTGCAGGACTCTGCAAGAAATGCGTCAGAAAATTGTCCAATTTATCAAAAAATTTAAATTGTTCGAATTTATCTAAAAAAGACCCTCCAAGTTTTTAGGTTGGCTGTGGGAAACAACAGGTTGGATATTCCAAAATATCACCCTGGCTGCTATTCTACACCCCCCACACTCATCCTCACAAGAGAGTGCCATTGCTCTTGGTTGTGATTTCCACCACTCTCCAAGCACAAAGCCCTGAGTACTCTGCAGCACATCAAAACTGTCAGAGAAAAATTCCGCACCACTATGCACAGTTTCTCCAGCCTGGAAGCTTGTGCAAGCTGATAAGCAGAGGAGGAGCTCCAGGACTGCCATTGTAACCATCTCACAAGGAACCAGTGCAGAGGGCTCCCACTCCTGGTCGGTGGAGCACTGGAACGAGCAAACCCTGCAGACCAGAGGGTCTGAGGCTTATTGCCAACTCACTCAGACACAAAGGCTGAATGGTTCTGCAACCACATATTTTTAAAGGAAATCCCCACTAGTCTCTCTGGACAGCAGCAGGCCTGGGAGAAGCACCAGAAGGTATTAATATTTATGGAGGGAATTCTGGTGAGATAAAAATGGACAATGATATGAAACATTTCTAATGAAGGATGAACCTGTGGGTTTTACTTAGCTGCAGGGAAAAGACACCAAACCATAACTAGCTGAGTTAGAAGTTATCCTGCTGAAGGCTTTTTCAGCTTGGACAGAATAATGAATAAGTTGAATACTAATGGTGTTCATTATTACTAACTACTGACCGTGAAAGAGGATGCTAGGAGACAGCCTGTGTCCTGCTGGGGACACTGTCTGTGGGTCACATCTGCCTTGAACTTGCTGTGCTATTGAGTGCTACAGATCTGAGGTTCCAAATGGTGTAGCACCCCATTCACATTTGGAAAAACAAGATTTAAAAGCCTTTGAAATTTAAAGAGTGAGCCAGCTACTGCTGGCTGGCCCCAAGTGAGGGGGCCCATGACAACCCCCAGGAACACAGCATGGAGATCTCTCTCCGGGGCACCTGCTCTTGGCAGCACCTGTGAGGGTTTTGAGAGTGCATTTCAGCCTCAGAGCACTGGCAGTTTTCAGGGACACCCACTCTTCCAATGACTTCAGAGCAGCTGACACCTCAGCCTGCATGCTGCATTGAGTGGCCAAGCTGTGACTCTGGCTGCACCACTGTGCGGGCAAGGAGCAACTGCACAGCCCAGAATATCAGTGCTCAATCTTCTCCAGAGCAGCAGTGGCTGTGGTTGAGCCACTCCTTGAGTGAGGGCTTTTTTCTTGCTTTCCTCATGTTTCTCCCTCTCTGCCCTCACTTCACTAGCCCGTTCACTTTCTCTAAGTGTGAAGACCTGTATTCCTACTGCATAGGAGAACTTCAGAGGACACAGCTGGAGGTTGTATCCCTGCTAAGAAATGTCAAAACCCTGAGCCACAACCTCTTTTTCAAACTTTCTTTTTTTTTTTGTAATTTTTTCCCCATACATTTCCTTCAAACATTTTATCATTCTCTCTCCTCACTTGTGTGTTTCCCTGGGTTTCATACTCCACTTCAAGGCAACCCCAGATAGACCACTTTTGTTAGGTTTCAATGAGATTTACACAGCTGCTTCCCCACAAATGGGGCTGGGAGGGAATCAGAAGGGTAAAAGACGGAGAACTCATGGGTTGAGATACAGACGATTTAATAGGGAAAGCAAAAGCTGTGCATGCAAGCAAAGCAAAACAAGGAATGAATTCACAGCTTCCCACAGGCAGGCAGGTGTTCAGCCATCTCCAGGAAAGCAGGGCCCTGTCACTTGTAGCAGAGCCTTGGGAAGACAAATTCCATCTCTCCAAGTGTCCCTGCCTCATCCTTCTTCCCCCCACTTTGTATGCTGAGCATGATGCCACATGGTTTGGAATATCCCTTTGGTCAACTGAGCAGGGGTCATCTGTCCTGGCTGTGTCTTGTCCCAACCTCCCAGGCACCCCCAGCCCCCTCACCAGTGTGGCAGCACAAGAAGCAGAAATTACCTTGATTCTGTGCAAGCTCTGCTCAGCAATAACAAAAACATCTTCAGATTATGAACTATATGTTCAGCACAAATCCTAAACCTAGCAGCTGTGAAGACAATTAACTCTACCCCAGACAAAACCAGCATATGGTAAGTAACCAATTTAACTTAAGTTCTTAAGACATTTGGCTATTAGTTATCTGGAGTCTCAGTTTTAGAAGATCCAGAGGATTTTAAGCTAACTTTAACTCTGCCTAGCCCCATGCAATGATGGCTTACAGGTATTTTCTGCAAGCTGTCCTACACATGTGTAAAACATGTCACTGTAATTTGACTACAACGTGCTGCAAAGCCTCTATTTTGTTTTCCACACTTCTTCAGATAAACAAAAAATGGTCTCTGCTGCAAATTAGATACACTGATATTGTAGGCATCTAAACTCAATGAGTGTTAGAAAATGATGGGGGTACGACTGGAAGTAACATGAATGGTAAGCTTCTGATCTCAGTTTTTGCTGTCTTCCCAGCTCATCGGCACTAGATAATTAATACTGTCTGGAGTCCTTTGTCTTCTCGCTCTTGCTTTCACTAAGGGCTGTTTACTCAAGTGTCATGCCTCCCATGCAAAGGGTTTGTTTATCTGAGACAGTCATCCCACATTTTTGGTCTTTAAAGCTGAGATTAACTTTGCATTGTATTGAACAATTTTTAAATTTATATATATACATCTTAACTAAATAAACAGTTTTTACCATCACCACAGGAACTTCAAAGAACTCCAAATATTTGCTTTGCAAAAAGGCAAAATAGGTACAGCTTTGTACCAGACAACTGAGACAAAAATCAAACTCAAACTCGGTTCTCCTATTGTCCATATTCAAGCTATGGGATGTCTTTGATGAGATGAGATTATTTTAGTTGGAGAATATTTCTCCCTGCTCAGGTTTTGCTCCCAGTTTGTTACTCTGATTTCTGTTTGGGCTTCCAAATCCCCCTTAATTACTTCTGCAGATTTATCAACCAGTTTTGACAGGAGGAACCTAGAGATTTTCTTTATTCTTCAGACTAAACTAGATTGAACTAACTATTATAGGATTTTATAACATCTTTGAACTTTTTTTATTTTTTTTCCTGGAAAAACCTAAGCATAATTAGTCACAGCTGGGGAGAAATTGGACTGATCATTCCAGTAAACACTACGTGTGCTAGTAGCTGTGACTTTCATTTTCCACGTTGCGGAGAGATTAAGCAAACAAAGCTGCAGCTATCCAGACTATTTGTCTCATTAGGAAATAGAAGAGTAATCTGTTCATAAATATATTGAATTGCTACAGCAGCAGCTGTCTGCGGTGAAACGGGATACATTTTGATTTTGCCTCGAAACTTCCCTATTCTGATGCATTATTTCCATGCACAGAAACTGACAAAGAAGTGCCAGAGGATGTAGGAAGGAAGCCTTGAGCTACTGCGGCCAGCTTCAGGCTTGTGGACGGCTGTGGTACCTGATCTGCTTACTGAAAAGGTTTTAGTACTGTCAACAATAATATGGGACTTCTTTTTCCTTTTAATAATAGCCATGATGTATGCAAGCCATTTTGTTATTAGGGCTGATGGGAACATGCAAGGAGGAGCCTGACTGGAGTGACAGACATCATCTAATTTATCCACCCACTGCAGCATCCTTTATCCTCCCCACACAGCACTTATCAGCATTCTCTGACACAAAGGTGTGAATAAAAAGGAATCCTAAGAATTTATTTTCCTTACAAACTAACCCCTAAACCCAAAGAAGGATCTAAGAGACTTAAGGAAAAAAATGAACATAGTCTTTTGTTTATCAACCAGGAACTATTTTCAGTTAAGCAGTGTCCCACAAAACCTCACACTGGTCCTGAAAGCCAGGCACCTAAAAGGTGCTTGAAAACCACTATAAGATTTGGATTCAAACTAAGACCATATTTCTTCCTCAAGAAAACACTATAATTTATGAATTTTATTTTTAATAAAATGATTTCTTTTTGTCATCTATTTCGAACAGAGATTGTGACAATGTTTAACTGTGGTACACTTTTTTTTTTTGTTTGCTTTGGTTTGGTTATGTTTCTTTCTGGTATCCCAGCATATTGTTCCTCTAGACAATCTCTAGACATCTAGTTTCATTAAAGCCATTGAAGCCAGTGGTAAAATTTCCTTAAAACCAAGATTGTATGTCTTTCCATTATAACTGTGCATCACAACTTTGTGGATTAGGTTCCTTAAGAAATACCATATTTGATTGACTTTTCTGGCTCACTTTTATTTTGTATTATCTATGTGAAACACTGTAATGGGTTAAAATTTAACAACCGGGCGGAAACACCAAAAGATGTAGTGGTTATCACATTCGCCTAATTTTCATTTTAGTGGAATAGGATTAAAAGAAAAGCAAAACAGGTTTAATTCAAAATAGAAACAGTTAGATTTATTAACATACAGTAAAGGTAAACAAACAACAAAAAAAAAACTACGAAACCCTCTCAAAAACAACCCCTCTTCCTCCCTAGCAACAATCCACTTTTCCACGAAAAAACAATGCAAAGGGATAAAACATCAGAACTCTTAAGTCAGCATCACTTAATAAAATAGTCTTTCATTCAGTCTTTTGAGAGAGACAAGTCCCTCCTGATTCTTCTGGTAACTTTCCACAAGAGACACAGTCTGTT
>WBMY01005142.1:61478-104068 GCA_013397315.1 Donacobius atricapilla
AAAAAAAACCACCAAAACCACAGAGAAAAGGGAAATGAAAGCGAGAGAGAAAGAGACTGCATTTTCATTGTTATGTGTCAAGAGAATGCTCTTCTACCACACAAGGCTCTGCTGTTTGGTTCTCCTCCTCTTCCACTTCTTCTCCTACTTGCTCATCAATAGGAATTTCGGTGGATTCTGAATCCTGGGTGCAAAGAGTCTTGGAGTCACTGAAGCTGGTGTCTTCTTCTACTTGACTTCCACTGTCCTTTTCGGTGTCTGACTCACCATCTTCCTCCAGTGTTAATTCAAACTGGAATTTTTCAGTTTGACTCTGCTTTCCCTCTTCCTTTTCTTCAGGTGCAGGAGAGGGACTTCGAGGGATTGTGCTCTGGTACCATTCTCGGTTGTCCTCCAGTGTATCTAAGATATCCTGGGCATCTGGGTGAACAAGATCTGCCCATGTCTCCCACAAAGGATGAACAATGTAATCTATAAAACCCACCTGTTTCAAATAATACAGGAATATGATTATTCACAGAGAAATTAAAAAGTCATGCAAAGTATGAAAAATATAATGCCAGGACAGGACAGATACATTGTCCTTAAAGGTGGCTGAAAGGAAACCATACTAGTCTATATAATAAATAAAGTCTTTTACTTTTCAAAAGTCTGATTCAGGATATTAGATAAGGGCACGGAAAGGATTTGTTTTCAGGTGAACTGCTCATTCCAAACAACTCCACTGCATCCAGTGAGCCAAATACCTGCTTTATATTTATTTCTGTTTTTGAAGGAAACCTCAATCAGCTGTACAATAATCTCTTTCGATGTGTATACCGCTTTTCAGATCAGGACAGTGACGGAATCCCTTCAACAAACATACACCATGCACTATGTTTTAACAGTAGAAGTCCCAATTTGCCTCACTTACTACTGAAGAGCTGAATTAATCAACTCAGAGGAAGTAAAGGAAAAAGTGCATTCAGAAATTATTGAAAACATGACTCCGTACCATACATTCTTCTAAAAGATTTAACTATCTTATCAAATCAATTACCTGTGATTTTTCTACAGATGCATTGTGCTTATCACACATGGGACTTATCTCCATTCCCCTCTCTCTTTCCCGGTCTCCCTGACGGAAAAATTCTTCCATTATTCTGTCTGTCCACTGGCGGTAGAGATGGAGTGGTTTGGTAGGGTTGCTCAGATCTGCACAGTGCACCATATTCTGCAGAACCTAGAACAGATTGAACATCTGTGGTGTTATTACACTGAAGAAAAGCAGCTCCTTTTTTATTTACATTTCTGGTGACTGTAAAACAAAATCTTGAAAATACAGGTAATGCCAGATTTATTCTAAACAGCCAAAACTTACGTGCTTGTGTGCTTTTCACACTTACAATAATAGCCATGAATTACCTGGCTTCTGCTGCTTCTGCCACTATAAAAGTCACAAAATCCTTGTGAGAAAGGCAATCACTTTCTGATAATTTGGAGGAAAGGTCAAAGCCTCATTTAGTCCTGAACTACCCTAGTACTTTGTTAGTCTCCCAGAGAGTCACTTAGACCATGCCACTCAGACCAGGGAGAAAACAGAGCGAAGCAGTGAATCATGATGTGAAAGAGACAGCTCTAATCCATGCTGGAGAATGGGGAGGACAATGTTATTAAGTACATAATATAAGTGACCATTTTCAGGTGCATTTCCTTACCTGAATCCTGTCTGAATAGTTATCAAGAAGCAGGACACCAGAACTGGTCACTTTTTTAGTTTCAACCATAGTTTTTAAATCAGCCAGTAGATTCATATGCTTAGACATATCTGTTGCAAGTACCTAGAAACAAAACCAAACAAAAATTGGACACTATGTAAATGATTCTATTGGGCTCTTTTGAAAAATAATTGAACATATAAATCAACAGTTTTGGAAGGAACCTATAGCTTCTATGTCTGAATACATGATACAAGTATGAGTTCTGTAGGTTCATAATAGTAGGTTCTCATATTAGTTATTTTAAGAATATGACAAAATCATTGTTCAGCATTGTTCAGAATGAACTGATCAGCCCAAATTCATTATTCATTCAGTAGCAAATTTCTAACTGTGATGGTAAAATGGCATATATGTCACTACAAAACCAGCTTGAAACAGAATTGTATACCTTCTAGAAATGCACAGAAAGTTAATGAAACTTAAAAGAACCCACTATTTATGTTTGGGTAAGACATGACAAAACTTCATTGTGACTTTCACTTCATTGTTTACAGGCCTGATGACATGTAATTGATCATAAAATGCTTCTGTGCTTTATTATTCAATGTGCTTGCCCTGTGGAAGATGGAGTCTCAAAACTCACAATGTCAATGACCATTTTCCTCAATGATTGTCTCTGTTTTTTGGTCAGATTCTGGAAAATGTCACAATTTTCTTCCTGTAGCAGCTTGAAACCCACAGCTAAGTGGTGATTCTCCAGTACTGATGAGTCATTGTACATCAAGGCGAGTTCAGAATCTGTAATAACAATTGCAGGGCAGAACGTTACTAAAGCCTGTGCTTCTACCAAATCCCTTAAGATCTCTTTCAAATTTACTACATGCACACAAAGATTTACAGATAAACTTTAAGTAACAGCCCTGAAAGTTACAGAATTATTGACCAAATATCTTACTAGATCAAGCCAAAATATGTTGAGCAAGAAAAGGCTTTGCAATGATGCATGTACACGTGCCTGAAGTGACAAGTTAGAAAAAATATAAGGAAGGTAATAATTTTCAGGATAAATTTCCATATCTGCATGAGTTAATTTAGAAAATATTATATGCATAATATATGCATAAACACACCTCAACTAAAACACACTGATGTGTTGTCTTCTCATGCCTCTCTCTGTCTCAACATCTAAAATTCTACTGTTAGTAAAGTTTCAGCTTTCCAGCACTTTGACTTGGGAATACTCAGCTGAGGCTTTTCTGCAGGTCTGATGCAGAGCACAAGCTTCTTGGTTTTCAAATTGTGTCTTTCTGCAGTTATCTAAGATGCTCAAACGCCTAGTGAAGTAGCCTGACAGTCATTAGTCAGCGACAACAGAAGGCTGGTTGGAAGAAGCTATGCTTCTGTCTTTTTCATGTAATGTCATGTGGTGTGAAACTGCAGGCAGTGGCCTTGCCTGCTGCCTTGTGTTTGAGCATGGTCAGTCTCTGAAGCTGTCCATGATACTGTCTTGACCAACGGAATTACTCTTACCTCAGTCACCCCATATGGCCGTGAGAATAACATACACTTTCCCAGACATGCCTGTGCTAAGGCACATCTGTAAGGTCAGCTTAGCCCTGCTGAACACACAGCTCTGAAAAATCGAAGCAGTTACGAAACTTTTTGCACAGCTTTAGCTTTAACCCATGAAAACTGCACAGTCAGCCTGCATATGCTTTAAGATACAGCTTTTAAATAAATCTATCACAAAAAACTCAAATACTTTTTATGCAATCATACCTTTCATGTGTTATATTAACTTCTATTTATTACAGCTGTTCTAGCCTAAATCTAAACATACATTAGTCTCTTCCACTCTTTGTCCTCTTTTCTTCTTTTACAGCAGCTATGTTTAAAAATTACTCTGGTTCAATGGGAGGTCTCTAAAATCTCTGATCTTCAAATCTTCAGGTTTCATTAATCTCATTATCTATTCTCCTGCTGTCTTCCTCTCCTGTCTTGAATAAACTGATCTGTTGAAACAGGAAAGTCTTCCTCTGCCTTTCCTCATCCCAAAGGCAGCAAACCCATAACAGCAGAAGTAGAAAGAAGGCAAGTTTGTAAAATGATCTCTCTTTTGTCTTTCACAGATCACATACAAAGCTTGCATACTTGTTTTTCTTTTGCAGAAAACAGGCACTAGTTTATTTTCCTTTTGATGCAACAGCAAAACACTCCACATTGCCAAAATACTTTGGAAGAGCTGGAGCTACAGACACAGCTAAAATGCACTCAACATCAAAAAGGATGTAAAAATGGAAGAAAGTTCCCCTTGGTAACCTCTGTAACACATTATAGGATTCAAGGCCATCTTTCTGGAAGGACAGAGTTACAGTGGTAAAATAAGCATCTCCTCTGATGCTAATATAGTTCATATTTGTTTGCTCTTTAATAGCATTCAAGAGGGATCACTTTAGTTGAAAACTCTGTAATAGAATTTAAATAGGAAAATAATAGAAAAATCACAAGACTTACGATAAATAATAAGACGAAAATATGACAAATAGGTACATACTTAAAGTAACTGAGTCCATTATTTTTTTTTAAATGCATTCTTATATTTAGTGAAATCTTAATACGTTGTTCAGTTTACTGGAAAAAAAAAATTAGAAGGAAGAGAATTATCTTCTAGAGGTTAGGAAAATTTTGGATTTGAGAAACCAACATTAGATGGTCTTTTTCTGTCTCTGTCCCTGCAGTTTATTCCTCGTACACAGAACAATTTAAAAGTAATAAAATCTTTCTGTTTCTTTCAGCCTTGCAACAGCAGTTCCAATCAGTGTTTTTACTTGACTGACACATAAGCCTCCTTTATCAAAAGCTGAATTGAGAAAAACAACATATAATTTCTAAGCTGGTAATTATCAGCATGAGTATGACTCCTACATTAGCTGAATTTCAATCTATCTAACTAGAAGTAAAAGCTTTATGCACCACTACTCATCCCATCAACTAAGTCAATCCTTTTAAATCTAAACAGTTCATTGGTTTCCTCATAGAACCTTGGTGCAACCAATACAACCTGGTACTAAATTTCTGACTCAACAAGTAAAAAAAACCCTTTACTTACATATGCCCACTCTTAAGAATTCAGGTATTATACACTCTTGTTTGCACAAAGCTTGATTAACTCTCTGCCTGTACTACACTGTTGAACTGTAGTCCCCAGTAATGCACAAAAATATCCAGACAATCTTAATCCTCTTCCATACAGCTGAGTCATCAAATTAAATTTCATTATAGGGTGGCCCTTAGGCCATTGAGACAAACAAAACTAGGTGCAGGCTACACTAACGTGCATGTCTTTGAATATACAGCAGCAATGAGTCAGAGGGGGAGCTCCCTTCTTCAAACTCTACTTCTGATTTGGGGTCATTCCATTTTAACACCTGTAAAATAAATTCACCCACATGCAGAAGTTACAGCATCCATAAATGTGCAACCAGATGGGTCAAATACACAACCCCAGGTATGTTTCCATTTCTGCTGCTTTTTCTTCTTTTGTGCTTGGATTATTAGTATTATTTAAACTTTGTACTTCTGGGTCAGTTATCATAAAAGGAGAAGTTTTCCTCAGAGAGCACAGGAAGATAGTATGATGGAACTTTTACTGATGTACATAGTGCTACCCACTGATAATAGTGACATAAGTCAATGAAATCCAAGCAGGTTGTCACTGGGTCAACAAACCATTGAGTAAATATGTCATGATCAGGCTCAATACAGTTAACAGAGTTTTCCTTTCAGCAGATGAATAAGGAGGGGATAGAGGTTCAGCAATGCTGCAGACAAGAGCCTTGAGGAATGCAGAAGTAGACTGGCTTTCAGATTTGGAGATGCCATTAGGGTCAGGAAAAAACCAAACAGCTTTATCACAGCTGCAGAAACGGGGTGAGGAAATTCAGTCTACAAGGTATGAGGGATCAAAAGCCAAGTACAGGATCCAGGAAGAGATTGTACTGACTCTCTGTTTGGCTAAAAAGAAACTTGCTTTTCTGCTTTCTGAATTTCTGTCCTTGGTCATGTCACATGTTTCCAATATAAACACATAAACTCTTGTCTTGCCTTTTTTTTTTTTTTAATCTTCCTTCATTCTCTTCCTAAAACATTAGCTATTCAATGTAAATCAACTATATTTCCAGGAGAGACAACATTTAATACATTGAAACAATGCCAGGTTTATAGTTCAATATCTTAGTAATTCTTGCAATGTAAATTACTTCTAAAGTACTACCATGTCAATTGTTTCTAAAGTTACAAAAAATGCAAAATAGTATCAGGTTTTAAATATAAACATCTATCTATTTACTGAGAAAAGCTGGAGATAGAAGCAAACAAGGAATGAACTGTGTATTTTTCAGGTGCTATGTGCAGACTCTACAGCAAAATCTTTGAGAAAACCACTAAATATCAAACTTACTTGTATTGATAAGAAACTGGTTTGAAACCCCAGGATGATCTACATCATGTATGGCACTGGCAAAAATTGCTGCAAGAATCTCCAAATCAGTGAACACCGCCTAGAATATAATGAAAGAGAAATGACAATCACCAACCAGTGAAAAAGTGTTTTCAATAAAAAGGATTCTACTTTGAACCTGGATGTAAACAAGCAAAACGCATCTGAAATATACCATGATCTCTAGAGACTTTACACACAAGCTATCAAACTCTTTGTAAAATCATCAGTTATGAAGAATTTCATAAGTATTTCAAGTTTGGCTAAAGTAAAGTGAGCATACAGAGAGCATCGCTAAATTCTGTCAAAACTGAAGTATTTTCAGCTTCATTCTGTAAATAAATTCATCTTTATTAGACAATTAAGTACAGGTTTCTAACTTATAGCACAAATTAAAGTTAAATATTTCAGCTTGACTCCTCTTTATTGTCCTGTACTTGAAAGACACACATCTCCTACATAATGCTAAAGGAAATAGCAACAGATTACAAAACATCTCACTTGGCATTTACTGATTTTCCATTTGTATGACATTATTAAGAAGTCAGGAAAAGAGGACTGCGCTGGACCTGGAACGTCACTGAACGTAGTGTCCTGTTATCAGAAGCACCCACATGATGCAAATGCTTTCAAAATTGACCAAGGACAGCTCAGAAGCGCATAGACCAGCAGTGGCACTGGGCAGACATTGCCATTTCACTGGTTAAAGCTGATCTGGAAAAAACCCCCAAAATTTTACTGATGACTAGTTCAGCTGTGTGGTAAAGCCAGTGGTGTTTTAAGAGCATTACTTGACCTCTCTTCTTGAGAGCAAGAAAACTTTTCTCAAGTGATTTCCAAGTCTTTGAGGATACAAACCTGCCAAGAGTCTCAAAGTCCACTTACAACCCTCTTTTTAAGAAGGTAAAACATGCATTCACTAATATGAAATACTGAATTATAGAAAAGAGTCAAAATGCAGCCCTCCTTAAAAATGAGGGTAATCCTTTTGAACTTTCGACTGCTTTCGATAAAATTCGACTGCTTACTTTATCTGAATTTTTCTAACCGTTTGTCGGGATATATCAACATCAACATTTGCTATGTTAAGACCTGAACTGTGCTTAAAAGAGGGAAAATCTCAAACTTTCACATCCTTCTACTTCAGAGATTTAAGAACTTTCAAGAAGAGAATTGCTACAAAAAGAACAGATTAATTTTTTTCCCAAACAATTTTGAAATATTTATGGGAAGAGGGGAGGGAGTGGGCTAAAAAAAAGAGATAGTCCAGGGAAAATTTAGTACATGTTCCAATCTGTCTTAGAAATAAATACAAAAGTAGTCTTTCTGGATAAGAATAAACTTTCCTTAGAAATTCCATTTACTGTAGTTAGGTAAAGACTCACATGGGAAATTACTACAGAACACGATGTAGCAAAAATAATAAGATGGTGGAACCAAGATATGCATTTTGTTACAGTGAAAAAGGTTATAACAGCAAAAAATCTGGATGATTTAAACTGAAAAGATGTGATATTTTCTGTACAATATTTACATACAACTTTGATCCTCACAAAATATCTTTAAAGGAACAGAAATGCTAAGACTTCTTTTAAAAACATTGCAGAAACTAAGATCTTTAATATTTAATTTAGAAGGCTCTCAATGCACTCCCTTCTCTCACAACTACCACTTTTTCCTTCAGTGTAGTTTACCTCTAATGCTGGGGTTGATAGTAGGACGTGGGTTGACTGAACAACATCTGCAGCATGTATGTTATTGTGATATGCCACATCTGCATGGTAATGGTCTTCCAGGGTCATCAAGTAAGTTATTAAGGTATCTGCTGGAATCTTAAAAGTTTTTAACAAGTCCCGCTCCTATAAAAGTAAAAACAACTAGATTTCAAAGCACAGAACAGTCTCCAAGATAAGAAAAAAAGCAACATGATTGCTCCTACTTGCCTGAAAAACAGTGTGCATGATGACAGTCAGAGGTCTGTTTCCAGATAACTCTGCTACTCTGAAAACCTGAAGGCCCCATTTGTTCAAATCTTCAAGTTCCTAGAATAGAATCAAGAAAGGAACAGGCTGAAACCCAACACAAAAATTCCTGCAGTTTTTGAGAGAAGCAATTATAAACAGAGGACTCATTTAAACCTAGCCACTGTGCAAGTTACATGCTAAACTTTGCAAGAGCTAAACTCTAAACTCTGCAGCTGCTACTAATCTTGCAATATCAGAATTTACATCTGATATTACCATTTTTCAGATTTTACTTGTCTAAGCAGGAAAGACTGCCTCTTAAGTGGATCCTTCCAGAGGGAAAAATTCTACATTAACTTGAATGAGTTTAACTGACATAGTTTGGTCTCTCACTGTCCATTGACAACGAAGTTCAGTGAGGAGAAAACCCCCAGAAATACTGCAATTCTGCTGTTCTCTCCCTGGTTCTCAGAAACACTCTTAAAATAAGAGTCCCGAAAATGTAGGATAGGCATATTTTAAAATGCAAAACTCAATCAAAAATCCCTTTATACCAATTTTCTGTTATTATCAAGTAGTTAGCTGATGGTGCAAAAAATAAGAAGAAATTTCACTAAGAAATAAGATAAAGGATGTACACAAAATGATACAGCTAAAAATAGGAAGGGTAGCTCCAATGTTATATATCCTTGTGCATTCTTAAAAACGAAGTTTTCTATCTATACAGTTTCATTCCTGTGCCATTATAAAATATGTTTATTCTTCAATCTTTAGACACTGTTTATGAATAGGCAGCTCTCTTAATGCATGCACAAATTCCATCTCCACATTCCATGTCTGGATGAAATTGTCTTCATGCTGGAATTAACCCTTATGATCTGATTCTGATTTTACTTGATATTCTTCCACTCCAACAAATTTGGATTGTTTCAAGTGATATCAATGCTTGGTCCTAGAGCTTGAAATCAATGTGTATAAGCAGAAGACAGAATAATACTGAAGAATTCACACTCTGTTTATATAAATTCAAAGATATATATATATTCTCTACCTTGGCAAGGCCATCTTCTTGGTCTGTTTTAACTCCAAACCTAGGAATACTGGAATTAGTTAGACTGGAACTGTGCATGAGTTTTTTGACTCCACTGATTTGGGACATTGGCCTCTTCTTTTTCTCTTTCTCTTTCTGTGTTGGAGAAGGGATTTCAACTTCATGTTGCTTGTCTTCAAAAGAATGAATAAAAAGAATAATTTATGAAAGAATTATAAATATTAGAAAATTCATCGTTGAGTTGTAGACTTTTTAATACTTAGAAAATTTCTTCTAAGATTTTGCTATAGATTTTTTCTATCAAGACCACTAAACCCATGAAAAGTTAAATATAGACCTATACTTCAGTACAAGCAGATCTCTTTTACTCAAATTGCCTCATTATTTCTGAATTGGCTTTAAAAGCAACTTGTGACTGTCTGATTACCTCTTCTGCCATATCCCTAGTGCTGAAGAAAGGGTCAATCATCTCAGTACAAAAAGGCTATTACAACTGCACAGGAATACATTTTGCAAGAAAAAAATAACTTTGTTTCTTTCATTCAGGAGAAACATTTCTCTGAAATTTTATTTCAAAACCTGTCCATGTGTGTCCTCATGTAAACTTTTAGAAAACTTTTTGAGAACTGGAAGGATCTAATACTTGTGGACTGGGACTGTCTATTAAGACTGTACAACTTGGAAAGCTTTTGCCGGCCACTTCCAAAACCACTTTGGACTGCTGGCAGTTCATGCCACAATGCAGGAATTCTGCACAGCCCAACTAGAGTCAATAATAATGACAGAACGAGTGCTTTGCTAACCTCTGAATTTTGATGTAGGCTTTTGCCTCCCCAGCAGTATCAGCAGCATCACTTAATAAAATTTATCAACGTATGTGCCAGCAAAACTTTAGAAAAGAAGTAAACTGAGAGTAAAGTATATTTAGGCAACTGCCACACGATTGCTGCAAAAACAGTATGGGGTTGTGGAGCACTGCAAACATCTGCCCCAAAGAAACCGAAGTGCAATGAAGGGCTGACAAAACTACTAGGAACATTAATTATTTTTGTTCCTTTTATTCATACTGCATTTTAATATGGAATTTAATTACTCCTTTCAAATTATCTCTTTTCTTTGTTGTTGAAATGTACCTGCACCTGTTCTAAACCTCAAAGAATATATCAGTAAAAACACAAAAATCCAGGAAAAAAATGTTTCTGACACAGGAGATGAGCCAAAACAGCTAAAAAAACCACCTTAAACTAAAATAAAATTTGAAAAAAGTAAGAAAATTTGGGATTTTTACATGACTACTTTTTCCTTTCTACAATAATTCATTTCCAGTACAGACATGGAAACCAGATGAGGTTAGCAAGTCCATTTCTAATTACCAGCTTGTTACATATTTGCTTCTTTACTTTCTTTTCTTATTTTTTTTTAATTATCCTGTAACAGATACATTTAATGGACACCTCAAATTCCAATCAAATCACAATGAAGAGGAGAGTTTGGAAATGTCACCAGGTTGTAGCCTGCAGCACTGAGTCCCTCGACTATGCCATCACACTTGACCACTCTCCTTGTAAGGAGAAGAGGGGGGGCAGAGCTCAGCAGCCCTTGTCTGGTGCAAACTGACAACAGATGAGGAGCTGTGACTTGTGCTTGTGCTTTGATGTTTATGGTTTCAGACACATGCACTGAGTTTAGACCCATCAAACAGAGGTTTGTAAGCTGAGCTGTCAGACTAACTCAAGTGAAAGGAAGTGTCTGGCTGGATGACTCCGGATCTCCAGAGAAACTCTGTGGGACTGCTTCTGCTTTTGTAAGTTTGAGCACACAGTGCTGCGACCATCTGAACATCCTGAAAAGACAGCTTGCCATTTTGACCCTGTTTATGCTACGCTCAGTGACAGGTTCTCAAACATTTTCCATTCACAGAAAACAGGTTGATGCTGAAAAAGAAAAACGCTGCATAATATTATATACAACGTAGGAGCCTTATGTCCTATACACAGATTATGTTTCTTGTCATTATAAAAAACTTCAAACATTCATGTAGCCCTAAAGGAAAACAGTTTGGTTCTGGGTTTTTTGTTTGTTCGTTTTTTGTGGGTTTTTTTAGAAGAAGAAGAACAGAAAACATTGTTTGCTCATGACATCTTCCTAACTTACAAATGTGAGAAAATTTGTAGATATTGAGGAGTTATAAGTCAGGTATTTAAAAAAATAAATTAGATAGTTAACTCAGTAAGTATTTCAGGGAGAGAAAGTTTTATCTTTACATAGATGTTCAGAACCTATAAACTGAGACTGCATATTTTGAAAATATTTAAGCAATATATCTGTAGATGAGGTGTTTTCACTACTGTGATGCTCTTATACCTACAATTTTAACTATCTAGTTTTTCATGCAGACAGAAAACAGTACCCCTGGCTCAGCAAATTAGAAGAGATTGCCTTTCCAACCCTCCTTCTGCTCAAGACTGAGCTCTCATGCGAAAGGCTGACAGATGCATTTCTTTACCCTGTCAAAGTAAGCCTTAAGCTTTCAAGTGAAAGCAAGCAGAAGCTGGCATCTCAGTCTCCACAGCCTAAGTGGGTCATCCTTGCAGGCAGCTGCACACTGTGGCTTTCAGGGCATCTGAAGCTGGGCAATACTGCTTGTCCGTGAGAGAGGCTCATCCCTGTCCCCCTGTCAGCAGTTGGCACACTGCTGCTGCCATGGGCCAGCTGGACAGACACATTCAGCCATCCATTCTGGACAGGGTGACAGGACAAACTGCACTTACAGAAATGCCACTGCTTTCAAAAAAGCCACAAAAAGCACCAGCTATGGTATCTCACACAGAATAAGGTGGATCTTGACATGTATGACTGTCACTTTTTAAAGTATTTCTTATCCTAATTTAGATGTATTTGACAGTGCCTCTCTTATTACACTCTCTTCATGAATCAATGGTATTTTGCTCAAAACATGTCTTGAGATTGATATAGTATCTTTATCTTCATGTTCAAAATCAAAAATATGGAATGAAGGTTTCTTGATTTTCATGAATTTTAGAAAAAAAAAAAAGCGATGGTGAAGGAACCATATTCTTTGTAATATTGTGTTGGGCTTTTGTTAATGCTCACATCCCAGCATGCCAAGATCTTGAACTGCAAAAATCTTCCTGGAAAAAGTGCAATCAAATGTTTATTTCATCACATGCATGTGCAGGCAGGGATTACCAAAATATCTATCTTAACTGCATGCTGTGAGATTTTATGAGGTTACACGTGCTTATGTGCTTCTAGCAACAACAATACGCTAAATACACAGTTTCAGAAAGCAGAAATTGATATGGAAAGCCACTTGTTTTTAGCCTCCAACACAGCCCAGAGAGAGATAAAAACTCACAAAAGGCAAAAAAGTTAACTCTTCACCATCTTACCTAAGAAAGTATTTGATATATATTCTGAGACCTGATTGCCTGACCTGCTCATTTCAGAGAGGTGGGTTAGCTCACGGTTCAGCATTCTTTTAAACTGGAAAACAAAAAAAAACAAACAACAAAAAAAAAGTGTAAAGTTAGTTACATCAAGATATATTTTAGTTAGGATAAGAAAATGCAGTGACTTTGTAACTGGGGAAAGAACATGGCATTAAGAATATGTACTAAATTAAGACAACTGTGAAAGCAGAAATCACAAGTACCAAGGATCTACCCAACCAACATTTTCATGGATTGGACAATACCATTCTTAACCTTCTAAAATACACCACAGTGATTCAATGACTAAGGTACAGTATCCTACTGGTAACTGAAAACTCTAAGGCATTTGCACACACACAAGTTACAATATTGTTTTTCCAATTTTTCAATTTTAATTTGGAAAGTAAATACAAATGGATTTATGCAGGAGCTGTTCTTTACTAGTTGTCTCACAAGATTTGTAAATTAATCTACTTTTGCATTTTTTGCAATTAATTTCAAGCCTATCTTACCTCTTATCATTAATCTATTCAAAATTATTTGACAACATTGCTCCAGACAATCTAAATATATTACTGCCAATATGAAAATAGGTAGATTTTGTTGTCTCTGACCTAAAATTATTATATTCAACCAGTCCAATGACTTGACCATTCCACTATCTCAGAAAACTGCAAGCATCTCCAAGAAACATTGGGGCAGAAAATACCCATCTGTGGAAACACCCTCTGTTTTCCCTTTTAGTTAGCAATTCACTCTAGGTACTCTAAAGGATAAAAACAGATACTAATATTCCATGAAATGTATAATTAATTAGGTACACATCACTGAGCCTTTCTTGATTCCTTCTAGGCTCCAGGGTGAAATGATATCCTGTGGTATTATGCTTGACAGGTTAATTGTATAATACAGCTCTCACTGTCTTAGACACATTTTCATTGACTAGAGCTCTGCCTTAATATTACCAACAAACAGAAGGCAGCAATACTGACTAACAATTCTTGCCAATGAAAATTAGCATGCATCTGTCACTATTGAATTTTGCCTCCTATTGTGCCATCCCTTCATTTTGTTGTTAGATTTCTCAGTCATCTTTTCTCTTAACAAAGCCAAATGATTTGTGCCACTTTCAGAATCACCTTCTACCTTGTTCAGGCAGTCATGACTATGTATTAGGGAATGGCTACCCTTAGAGTATATACATGTAAACATTCCTCTATGTTGAAAATTGGTAATTTATAATTTATTCTTCTTCAAAGAAGTTAAACCACTGTAGTAAATATTAACCATCCTATTTCCATTCCACTGGAATCATCAAAGCTATTTCTTCAAAGTGGCCTTGCATAGTGAAAGGTGTTATTTTCTGCACAATATCGTTGTAAGCCACCAATTACCCTATTACTCACAATATGCCCAACAAAATTACCTTTAATAAAACATTCTAACCATTAGCCATTGCATTTTCCTGCCATCTTGATGTGTGATCATCTCAAGGAGTTCCAGAGCCACAAAGACTTCATCCTACTTTAGTCACAAGCCAAAGACTCAGCTTTGACCTCAGATATATGCATGTGCTATGAAGAGTGCTCAACACGTCTGAAAATTAGAACCATACTGCAAATACAGCTACACATACTATGAGAACTACAGAGTTATGCATTCTAGACAAAACCAGTCCCAGTCTCTTCAGCAATGTCTAAGGTTTGTCACAAATGTCAAATGTTGAAAAATCAAGTTTACCAAGCAATAATATGACTCGTCCAAAAATCCCAATTCTGTTTAAAAGTCTGTCTTTAAACTTTTAAACACTTAACACACTTAAGTCATGTTTACACACTTTTTCTTCTGTTCCCACAAAAGGTGAGAAACTGTAATATATGAGACAAAAACAGAAGATATCATGGAATAACTTGTCTCCAGATCCAGAGACTTCCAGAGACTGCAGCTTCAAAATCAATATTGTGTATAGGGATCTTAATAAATTTCAGGAGTTGACAAAACCACATTAACTTCCAGGCATTTCATCAGTTTATCCATTACTACTTCAGTATTCTCTCTTCCTTAATTTAAGTAGCTGGTTCACTGGATCCTAACTTCAATAGATCCTCATCTGCCTGGTTGTTTCCTAGTAAACCCTTCTACATAATGGCCAACTTGGTGATGCTGTTTTTGCTGTAGAAAAACAATAATTGTGTCATGTTCCACACTTAGGAAAAAAAGACCATCTAGCCACCACTGGCATGTACACTTCAGGATGTCTTCTTAAAAGTTTCCCAGCTTTCAAAGAGGAACAAATGTTGGCAGCTACCTGACACAAGAAATAGGAAGGATTTTTTTTTTCACACCCCAAATAATAAATTTAACTGCAGGGAGTAGGTAGGAAGGTTTGTCATTGCATACTGGGAATCATCTTATGGAACTTACGGAGCATATGTGCTCCAAGAATTTTCAGCTCAGTATTTGTTGTATGAATATCTACAACAAATGGAGGTACATAACAGTGTTTTCTAATGCTCTGCTCCCCACCAGTATGATGCAAATCCTCATCTTCCCACATCCCATCACCCCACAAGTCAGTAGAACATGAAAACTCAACCATCTGCATGTGAAATGCAGAATAGTCTGTGTTACTGCTGAACAAGGGTGTAAAATAAAACAAGTCCCTCAGCCTTTGCAAGGCCCTCCTGCTGAGAACAAATTCAATTGGAGATGCCTTTGGCTTTGAAGAACTGTAGCTGCATGATTTCCTCATATTCTTTCATATGTTGCTGACGCCACAGGACCAAGACTTTAATAGACATTTATTTTGAAAACTTCTGGACTAAACAGGAGTTTGGAGAACTGTTTTGATTTTCTAATTATCTGACAAAGCCTTACAAATGCCATTGCCATTGAACCTGATGAAGCTGAAGACCATATGCAGACAGCAGTTTCTGATGCAGAACAATAATGCTCTTTGAGAACACTAAAAAAATAAAATGAGAGACAAACAGCAACCAAGATATTCAGGCATTTTTGTTGTTTATACTCTGTTTCACTGTAACTGTACATTGCTCACACCCCTTATGTCTAATAACTTGCCTTTTAAGGAAGAAATTTCTTTTTCTAAGGAAAAAAAATGAATCAAAACACCAAAAACAAATTTAACCCTGATAGTTTTTATAATTTCTTTTAATTTCTATTAATTTATTTTAAAATTAATTTATACTTATTAACTGTTATTTTTTCCCAATTTTACCTATTTCTCAGAGATTTAATTTGGGCCCAAGGGTACCCATACATAATTACTGTTTCAAAGAGCCACACATTTACACAATTCTGCACTATGACTTTATAAAGAAATTTTGCCTCTCACATGGCTCCCACAAGCTCTTATTGCCAACCAGATAAGCTGGTTATATCCATGAGCCAACACTGTTTTACTTATCCAAGAAATACCCCTAATTGCCTGAAACTTGGCTAGAATCCACAATCTCATCATTTGGCCTCCTGAAGTAACACTTTGCATGTTATGTTCAAAACAAGTCAAACAGTACATAAAACCACCATGTTCCTAGCAGCAGGAAATGTTAAATATGATATTTTGAATACGAGTTTTAAAAATATGAATGTCATATACTTTCCAAACTCAAGAAAATAAATCATAAAGATCAAAACTCTTGTTATTAATCAACACTTAAAGCATACACTTTAATTATGATATTGTGAGCTCAGCATGGGAAGGAAACAGAGGTTTTTGGCTGATCTATGCATATATTGTATTCTTTTTCAGAAAGAAGGATTTTCATACATCCCACTAGGCATTGTTAGATTGGAAAAATGACACATAAATCCCTTTGGAATACCACAGTCCTTGACTGTAGGCTTAGAAAATCCCCCTGGAAATGAACTGGCTATAAAATGTCCATTAAGCCAATTATACAGCTCTTCACTGCCAAATACTGATATCAGAGCAATTGAGCCATAAATTCTTTCCTAAAAAACATCCTGAAAATATTTCCTTGAGCAGAATTTTCAAAATTTCATTTGTTTCTATTTATTTTAGATTTTAATCTCAGCTGGGGTTAGGGGGATAAGAAGATGCAGAGCCCTCAACACAAATACAAGCAGAGCGTTCCAATTAAAAATGTCCATTGAGTGAAAAAACTAGATATGCACCTTTATCTCCCTTTATAAACCTAAGAAAACTGCTGTAGCAAAAACTGTAATATGTGAGATTAAAGGTACATGCATTAATGATAATGAACTGAGAACAATTTCCTAAACTGAGCTAACTTCCTAAGAAGGGATTTGTAGTTTAGGTCTTTCTGGGCTGAAGACTAATGTGTGCACATCTCCGCACTTGTAGTAATGCTGTCAGCCTATGATAAACATACATGGAGGGGTATTTTTGAAAAACAAGATACTTTTTTTCAGCAAAAATACACAGAAAACAACAAACTTTTGGAGTAACCATGTTCCCAGATGGCAACCAGAGAATTGATACATTTTTGGGAAGAATTTGAACGCATGTTAGGAAGAAGCACCGACTCCAATATCCAAATAGAGTTGATTCATGGCCATGAACAAGTTTGGGTCACATGCTTTATATATATAGGGGTTACTGTTTACAGTTTAGAAGAATTTACAAATTTTGTGTAAAGTTCTTGACTCAATAAGAAAGAGCTCAAGCAAGGAAGCAGCCAGCAGCTAGTTGTGTCGAGAGGAAGCACACAGAACCACTCTTGCTGTAGACGCCCTGCAGCAGCAGGGTCTCTTCCATGCAGACTTTCTGTTCCAGCACAGAAACCTGTTGCATCCCAGGGACTGTAAAGAGGCTGCCTCCACCACAGCCTTTGGAACCAACACTGAAGGTGAAGCTAGAGCTAGAAGGCAGTCCATGGACCAAAAAGCCCAGTCCTGCCTGGCCTTCAGCCTGAGCATTTATCAAGTTCCAAGTACAGCGGAGGCTGGAAAAGAATGCTCAAGAGTGACAGGACACTCTCATAGCACTGGGAGCACTGGCTCCCAAACCTACCTGGCAAAGATCCCAGTTTCAGCCTTTCTGGCTGCCTCTTCTCCAAGTAACACTTCTAAAAGCATTTCTATTTCTAAACACATTTCTATTCTATTCCACATGAATAGAATACATCCATCCATTCAATTAACACTTGGAACATTCAACTTACATAACTATATTTTGTTTCTGAATGATATTTTTAAAATATGCTTGTATCTCAAAATGAATAAACTACATTATATTACTAGATTTTAAAAATTGTGTTCTACAATAAAACAAAGAAAGAATTTTAAACAAGTCAGTCAAATTAGCATAAGGCTTCTACCTATACTGCTTATCGATGCAAAACTATTTTTGATTTTAGCAGCATTCTGGATACATAAACAAGTCTCTTAATAGCTAAAGATTGGGGTTGGAAGCCCATGGGTTTAATTAACATCAAGCCAGCACTGTTTTTTATAATAAGCTCCAGAAAGGCAGCTATCTCTAAGGCTGTCATTGTGATAGTGGTGCTTTTTTTTTTCAAGAAAAGATACTCAATAAAACACAGGGGTAAACATTCCCTTTTTCCAAAATATAATTCATTGAAATATGTGAATAATAAGGGATAGAAACATATACAATGTTATATCCAATATTGCAGACAATGTAATATCTGAGAATAAGATATTTCAATCTTCAGAATTTCATGAATACTCTGCACAATTATTTTGAATGTAATATAAGACAAAATATCTTTTCTTCTTCTCATATTTTTTCTCTCAAAAAGCACTGTAATAAAATTGTGCTCAAGCATGACATCCTCTTAACTAAAATGATTGTAGACAGTATAGGACACTCTCTATATAAAGGATGGTTTTTTCCCCATGTGTACTCAATTACAGCTACCATGGTCTCTGCTAAACTTCAATTAGAAAAAAAAAGTTATCAATTCTAAAGGCTAAACAGTAAATTTTTCTCTTTTTTTAATTGGTGATTGAATTTTTCTGATTCAGCAAGGAGGAACATAGCAGCTGCCTAGAAATGCAGGAAATACTTTATAGTAAATCACAATAAATTACTTTTAGCTGAAATGCAAAATATATTCATCTTATTGTTTTGGTAAATAAGAAAGGAATCTACCTAGCTAGCATAATGGGATGAAATTTCTTCACAGATGGCTGATCAAAATCCTTGATAATATATTGCAACAATTCAGCATTAGCTGAGAATACTTGTAATTGGACATAATCAGGCTTTGCATATCTGTTTTAAAACACATATATCTATTTAAAAAGTAGCTATTAATAAAAGAAAACATAAGAGATTCAATTGTACAAATATAATGCTTGCGTTATTTTTAGAAATTTAATTCAACATATTCATTATTTAGCTCAGGGCAAATCAGAATTTCTTTAAAGAAGGATGATTTGGTACACTTATATGTCAAGCACAGGATGATTTTCTTTTTTTGCACGCTCAATAACAATCATAGAAGTATAAAAGCAGCAGCATTTTTCTTAAGCACAAACATATTTTTTAGGGATAAACCATTGCTCAAATGTGGTTTTCTATTAAGTGGATTTCAGATCTGTATCTGGACAGGCATACTGATTTAACTCCTTGATGCAAAACTTTTCCATAAAAGAGATAAAGCTTATTTAATTCCATTTTCTAGCAGTCCTGCAATTTCAATCTAGTTCACACTTTGCCACATAACAATATAGATCAGCATTAGAAAATGGCAATTTCCAGTGTTTTATTCAATAGGCTGTCACACACACAGAGGCTACCAAAAATGCTGTTGAAACACAGTGTTCATAATTTCACCTTTCTTCAGCTATTAAAACTGCTATGAGTCATGAATTCACCCATTATCCTCAGCTTCATGCTCATGCTGTCTTCTGTTGTATAGTATCTCTGTTTCGAGGTATTTTGAGTTTTTAAAACCTTTTAGGGGCTAGAAATACAGTTTTGTAGCAACATTTTTCTGAAAGAGCACAAAACTGTTCTGAATTTCTTTGGCTTTAGGCTTGGTCTAAACATTCACTGAAGCAATATTATTTTAAAAGTCCCAACACAGTTTCTAAAAAAGACTATACTGTGCAGTTCATTCTTCTTGCTGAACAAAGGCTTGTTGTCTGATTTTTTACCTCAAATTATTCCTAATCATATCACTCACAAATCCTCACATTATCCAGTTATCATGCAATCATGCACTATAAATCAAAGTTCTTAAAAGGTAAAACAAAATCCTACCTTTATGTAGCCCCAAGAAACTGAGAGTAAATAGTTTGTCTCAGGCATTTTTTATTTTTTCTAAGCTTTTTCTACCAATCTAAGCTAATCAGTTCTTTGCTGTCTGGCACTGCAAAAGACTAAAGATGCTTTCTTTCCTCTCCTAATTATTTTTGCTGGTCTTCAGGTTCTCAGCAACTGTGTGCTCAGGAGGCATACTGAAATGAAATCCAACCGTGTGGTCTTCTGACTGTATAAATGCCATTTGTGAAACTCCAAGCATTCAGAGGCAATGTTGAAGACACATATTGTACGAGCTGAAGAAATTTCTGAAGAGCTAGGGATATGCATATTTCCTGAACACCAGGATTTAATGAATAATGTATGTCAAGATGCTCAGCTGCTCAAAGACTTGCTCTATCAACAGCTACCAAATAAGGACCTGAAGAGGAAGCCACAGACAGTGGCACCGATCCCTCCCACAGAGCCATACTAGCAGCCAATAGTGTGTCACCCTAAAAGATATAAATCCACAGGGCTGCTGTCATGATGTACGGTGATTTCCAATTGGCTGATGCTGGGGACTCTCCTGGGCATGGGATATTTCTTTTCGTTTCTTTTTTTTTTTTCTTTTTTTTTTTTCNNNCAGCAAATGCCCTTTCCTAATGGCATCCCTGCCTGCAGCATTCACATGCCATTCAAAAATAATTGGGCCAAGGTCTCGTCAGCAGCATTTACCAGTTTTCAATGGACGCACCATCCAAGCAGTTAAAATAAGTATTGTGTATATATCCGTTTGGATTGCCTAGTTGGTTTAATTTGTAATATGGAAAAAAAATGTTTTAAGGTGTTCCTTATGGGGAGAAAAACCCAACATAAATAAATCTCTCTCGCTTCCTGAGTAGTTTATGATGTACTTTAATAAGGGAATTTTTTTGACTTTTACGTCATCTACATTCAACGACTAGGCCAGGCTGCTACTTTCTAATGGTTTGGTTTTTTTTTTATTTAAAGAGATAAAAGCCGTTACTATTAAGCCAAAGCAAGTCACATGTCTTACAATTCCCAGTAAATCTTAAGCTTCCATGGAGATATAAGAAGTGAGATAATAAAAGTCCTCAAATTCCCACTGTATTTATCCAACTTTTGCTCTTTCTGCCTCAGCAGATTATTATAATCAATTATAGCTATACATCATTGAAAAAAAGAAGGGATTAATTGAAAGTGGAGTGTGTCAGTGAGCTGACTCAAGCATTAAATAAAAGATCCCACCATCTGCCACTGAGAGACCGAAACTTGAAAGGAGGAATATATTATGCCCATGGCAGGGGGGTTGGAACTAGATGATTTTTAAAGTCCCTTCCAAGCCAAGCCATTCTATGGTTCTGTAATTATATATCTTGCTCCACTCTGTGCAAGACACATGCATTACTTCAGATTTCTTAGTCTTTGTTGCATCAAAAGAAAGGAAGTGTTACCTTATATGACAATGGGCAAATACCTAAGGACAAGCTGAATGAGGTGCAGCAATCAGCCTAATCCCACACTGCTGATTCACTGGAAGATGCTGACTGAGAACAGTCATAAGAGAGGTTTTGGCTGAAGTTGTCAGCAACACTAAGTGCTTCCAAAAGAATTGAAGCTGTAAAAATCAATAGGGCAAAATATGATACCAACAAATCTCTCCCTTACAGGAGAGAAATCTAGAGCAATGTGGCAACTGGATACAATCAACAGCTCATGAGTAAAGTATGAAAATTCATGTGGAAGGCATATGGTTTGCCTTAAAATAGATAATACAAAACATTTCTGACACATTTTAATATTCAGTTATACTTGGTCTGGATCTATGAAGCTAGATGTACACAAAACAACTAACTTTTGAAAACAGACATGGGGTTACTAGACACTCAGCAAGATATTAAAGAGTGCTTAAAAAAGGTACTTGTAAAAATATTTCTCCTGATTCTTCCAGCTCAGCTTCATAATGCTGAATATAAACCTTCTCTACATCTGTGTTTCATTGTCTTCTGATCACCCACAAGAGAGCCCTGCTGCCACGTACCCAGCATCAACACAGGGCTGGAAATATGATGCCTTTCTGCAGGAGGCAATTTCAAGCATGACTTAGAAAATGCTAAAATGACTTTTGGCTACTTTAGGAATGAAGTGTGTGGGTATGACATTTTGATTGCAATAGGTAGTATGAGAAGACATGGGAAAGTCAAGTTTTAAATTTTTTCTTTTACTTTGCTACCAAAGGCAGTTTCCTCATGAAATATTAACAACCCTTCCCAAAGAACTGTTCCCAAAAGAACTCGATCCAGATAAGGAATTTTTAAAATGGCTGGGATGTAAACTACACCAGCTATCTGACATGTATTAAAAAAATCATCATTTTTTCTTCTTCCCCACTAATGTATGAGACAAAGATAAATCCATAAGAATTACTGGGTTACAGTTTGTTGAATTTATTGAAGGATGGTGTTTATGACGTTATTAGGTCATTTTGATATAAAAAACAGGAAAAGCCCTATTTCCTTCCAACATAAATATATGTTACATTAATTCACTCTAGCTGCATATTAACTATACTGATATAGGAAATTATACCTGATACACACTGCTTATTGCTGACTTGTATTATTTTTTCAAGACTTATAGTCTCAACCTCATAAAATTAATGATTGCTGCCATAGAATTTAATTGTACGACTTCACTGATTTAGAAAACATATACCCTGACTTTGGCTACATGTAGTATGATCTTAGATGAGGATAGTTAGGAAATTCACACCAGCTCTATTAACAGGAATGGTTTTGGCTGATTTTCCTCCTGAATTCCTAGGTTGCAATCAGTGAATAACTAGCTTTACAGGAGGTTATGGTGGGTAGACGAGTGCATGGCAAATAGCTGCCACTAAATAAATACCTAGAGAAATTCAAGATAAGAAAAACAAAATTTTGAGATTTTTGTTTTTATACAGATATACATCCATGAAGATAAAACATGGGGGAAGAAGGACATAATGGAATATTCTACCATTGTTCCAATCAAGCAAAGTATATGGAACTGGAAAAGTTGTAATTTGAAATTATAGTAAGTGAGTAATAAAATAATTCAGGAAAAAAAAAAAGAAGAAAGTTTTTAATGAGAACTGTTATGTGTTTTGGAAGAATCAAGACAATGACCTTGAAAGACCGAAAGATGATAAAATCCCTTAATACCCTTAGCAAATGTAAGCCATTATTTAATCAATGATTCTGGACAACTTTCTCCAAAGAAGTCATAAAAAGAGGTGGCAGAGATCCCAGGAGCTGAAATGTTCAGTTTTAGTACACTTTTAAAGACTTTAAAAATGGTAATTTGTGCTAATTAAAATTTGCAAGCAGGATGGATGGGTAAATTCAGGCCACTTCATAAAATCCCAGTCTTGGGTATAATGACAGAAAAGCTGATATACACATATTTCATGTTTTTCCTTGATACAGAACCAAGACATAAGAGTGCAATTAATGCCAGTCAATATAATTTATGTTTTTGAACATGTAAATTGTTGTACTGTCATAGAGCATTTGCTTTATTACTGTAAAATATTCTGCAACACTGCTTTCAATGTTGAGAGAAGACATGTTGAATGGGCTAAGAATCTGACTGTAGACTCAATTCTAACGGTCATAAACAGTCTGTCTTCATCTAATGGGACTATTTTAAATGCAGTTTTGCAAGACTTGAAACTGTTTTATGGTACTAAATTTCTTTGTTGGTGATCTGAAATTAAGTCACTACCATGAAGATTTCCGGTGTGAAAATTTCCTGAGAACAGAAACAACTGCGGGGAGGAGTCGTTCATGGGATAAATTGTGAGAATGTGAAAGTTACCACCAGCAGCCTCACTTGTTTAGAATGTTGACATAATTCATATAAACTACAGTTCAGGGAATTGCAGGGAACTGCAAAGACACCAGCAATGAGGAACATGGTTCATGACAAGGTAAACTACACAGAAGAAAGCAAGAATCCTGAAGAGTTTGTAAGGTCACAACAGGGAATTTCACAGTGATACTGTTACCCCCAAAAATCTGTGTCTTCTGTGACTAAATAAAAAGAGAGGCTCCAAGCCTCTTACTCTGGCAACACAGGTAATGGAACAGTGCACATACCTTTAGTGTATCTTTTCCTAATTGCTATTATGTACATTGTGTAGGAAAAAAACTTGCAAATATTATTCATGTGGCAGAGAAAATCTGTAATAAAAAACCCTCTGTCTATATAACTTATAAGACCACAGCCACTATGGGGAATCATGACAATAAGAAAACACAGCACACCAGATCTGATTCTCTAGCACCAAGGACGCAACAAGAAGCAATAGAAGGCAGCTGAAACTGCTTCAAACCAACTGAGCTGAAACCAACACACACTACAAACCAGACACTGGGAAGGTCAGTGTGATCCTGGCTCCAGCAGGAAGAGCATTGCCAGCAGGTCACAGGGGGTGATCCTGCCCCTCTACTCAGCCCCTCACCTGCACTGCTGTGTCCAGTTCCGGGCTCCCCAGGACAAGAGAGACATGGGACTCCTGGAACAAGTCCAGAGCAGGGAAACAAAGGTGATTTGGGGACTGGAGCATCTCTTTTACAATGAAAGGCTGAGGGAGCTGAGCATGTTCAGCTTCAAGGAGAAAAGACTGAGAGGGAACCTCATCAATACATACAGTATCTGAAGGGAGGGTGTCAAGAGGATGGACCAGGCTCTTTGCTGTGGTGCCAAGCAATAGGACAAGAGACAATGGGCAGAAACTGATGCACAGAAAGCGATGTACAGAAACCTCCCCCTGAACATGAGGAAGAACCTATGTGGGTGACTGTGCACTGGAATAGATTGCCAGAGAGGCTGTGTAATCTCCCTCACCAGACATATTCAAGCACCATCTGGACACAATCCCATGCAATGTGCTTCAGGATAGTCCTGCTTGAGCAAGAAGGTGGGATCAGATGACCCACTGGGGTCACTTCCAACCTTACTCTCTAATTCTATGATTCAGTCACAGTACTTTTATGAACTGTCACACGGGAGACTTATCACCTCAGTCTTTCCTACTACAGATAAGTGATGGGTAATACAAAAATGTACTTAGCTTTGAGGGAAGAGCAATGCCTTCAAATGCAACCCCTTAGACTAACTAAGAAGTTGCACCAAGAACATTTTGAGAGATGTCTGAGCATCAATTCTGAATACAAGTGAGCTGGATGTAGTTCATATTGTCTAGTAAGCAGCCAAAAGTAAAGAGGTAGACATCTAAGCATATCACCAGTTTTAGTTTTCAAGGTTGTATGCATTACAAACAAGAACAGATAGCTTGAACACATCTCACGAGCCAAATGAAGACCCTGTGAAAACATGGAAAAACAAGGCCTATGGCAGGTGGCTATAACTAGGTAGAGTTTAAGGCCCCTTCTAACCCAAGTATTTCTGTGTTTCTATGCTTTTTAGACTGACCTTCACACACCAGAGAACAGCAATAATCACCCATGTCAAATCCAACTCCTACTCATTGCAACTGCAGCACTGTTTCTACACCATTAGCCAGCTCCATCTGTGAGTTGTGCTGGTATGTACACCACCAACAAGCTTCCCCACAAAGTGGAGAGTCTACTCAGCACTCAGACCACAGCCAAAAAAAAGAATGGCCACTTCTCCCAGCAAGAGCATGGGGATGGACTCAGCCAAAACCCACAGCTGGACTAGAGGAAGCAGCAGGACAGCCAGAGACAAGAAAACTATGTATTAAGTTTTTCTTAATAATTTTTTCAAATTTTTCTTAAGTTTCTTTGGTTGCTTAAATCAAGCAGCCTCACTAAAATTCTCTGGGCTCCGCATAAGGCTCCCTGTCTAGGACAGAAGCTGTGGGATTTTAGTAAAATTCCCAAACAAACAATTAGTAATTTTACAAATATGAGAAGTTGCTTCAACTGTAGCAACCAGATGCCACACACTAAGTGAGCTTCAGGGACAGGGACAAAGCTGGGTCTCATGCTGATATCAAAAAGAGATGAACTTCACTGGTGGCTGAGAACTGATGACTGTAAGTGGAACACATCTCCAGCTCTTTTAAAGGAGTCTCGGTTTTAAGTGTGATAACTCTAGCATGATTTTAATGCTTTAAAAAGATTTTCTTGGAAGCCACCGACCTGTCAGAATTACATTTGTTAAAAATTATGGAATGGCCTATGCTGTATCATTTTATAGATCTTTTTTATTTGGAATATATAATTCTTATGCATAAAATACAAGAATTTTATGTAGCTAAACAGACTGAGATGACAATGTTCTTCTGAACTATTTTAGAGGAAATGTAGTAAAACCCAGGAGCTAAGGTGTTTAATAAAGAGTTAAGTTCCCTTATTATTTTAAATTAAAAAAAAAAAAAAAGAAAAAATAATACTTTCTGCTAAAATACATCATTCAGTGTTTGTATTTACTGCCCTCTAGTGATAATAAAAGCATTAGCTATGAATATGTAGGAACATTAACCTTTTTTCAGATAATAAATGTCACGATGTGGTTCACTAATTTTCAACCATACCAGAGCAGCGTCTTTACACGTATTCTCTACAGCTGCAGTATTTTCAATAGATACTCATGAGCAATTGCACAGGTAACAGAAACGACACCCAATTTCAACTCTTATTTTGCAGACCACCGTCAATCCTTTAAGACACAATATATATTAATCATTCTCTTGAAAGTTTTCAACATAATGATAGAGTACATATGTATGTAATAACCTCTAAAAAACACCCCACAGTAAATGGAGTTCAATTTCAACAAATATTAAGTTTTTTAAAATGTTCTGCTCGGCATTTATTTTCCTCTGAATCTGATCCTACCAAACTATGTAAATTCCAACGAGGCTACTGTTAAAAACTAATTTAGATCAGAGAAAAGTCGACCAGAGTGTGACAACAGCTGCAGTTATGACAGCAGATTTGAGGAGACACAAAGCAGTAAAGAATAGTCCAGGTGGTTATTGCTCTGACAGAATATTGGCAACTGACAAATCAATGACCCTAAAAATGCAGACTTATATGAAAACCTTATTTCTCTTTTTATATGTAGATGCATCCCACAAGTAAATAAGCACCCTATAAGTATTTACCACAGCATACCCACAAAAGAACTTAATACCCACATTATGCATTTTTGCAGATAGCTGTATCTAGGAAACATGCAAAGAGGCATAATACTTAATTCAGAGAGCTGCAATGGCACACTTACCCTAAGACTGATACAGCTATACCAGTACAAACTAAGCTTTACAGGGATTCCAATTTCATACAGAAAGCTGGTTTGCTATGTAAGAACAAACCTCAGTTTTTTACAGGGATTGCTGGATTAATCTTGCTTCTCCTGTAACATGGCATTCTTATTTTAATGATATGTTCCTACTGTAGACCTCGCCAAAGTCAAGCTTTAACAGTTCATCAGAAATACTGCTGGATAGTTGTAATTTCATGCTAAAAGAAACTAGTTTTTCATCCACCTTTGTACAGCTGTGAAAATAAAAAGATTCTACAGACAAAAGCAGAGATTCATGGAATAGAAGTGGTTACTAACACTGCAGCAAGCTCAATACAGCCCTGATAAACATGCCTTAGCAAATGCCCATAAATCACACACTGTAGATACCAACATTTTGAAAGCAAACTGCAAGTTGTTTCATGCAATTTTGTTGGTTCACACTCAAGTTCTTATTAAACCATGGGTGTTGTATTTCTTATTAAGGTGCATGTGATAGCATCATTGTTCTTTCAAGGAAGGTTATTCACTAACACTCATTTCAATGTGTCCTTCATACCTTTCATTTGATTATTTATTTGGGTTCTATAAATATGCTCTACACCTATAGAGATTCACAAAATAATGAACATCTATTCATCTGTAACAAGAGAAACAACTAGTCTCATCCATTACACCCTTGTCTCATGCATACAGGGATACAAAACAAAATTTCATGCTTGCTTTTCTGTGTAAATGAGTGTTTCACCTGAATGCCTCTAGGTCAAATCAAACAAACAATCACAAAACCCAAGTGGTTTCCAGTCCCACAGTCAGGTTTACCGTGAAGTTGGGCTTACGGGTCCACAGGAGGGAGATGGAGACATGATAACATAACCAGGCTAAATCCCTCTTACAAGAAGTCTCAGTGTTTTCATGAGGCAGCTTGTGGTATACCCAAGTTTCCTTTCTCCTGGCCCACTGATACCTGTGATTTGCCTCTCACCCTACAGACAGAAACTGAGTGCCTCGTGGGTCTCTGCCTCCCGGCGCGGTGGTGGCAGCGCACGGTGGGTCCTGCCGCATTCCCGGCTGCTCTGCTCCTTTGCCTGGTGCTCCCCTCATCAGTCACGGATGACTGCACACACAGCCAGGGCCTGGCAGGTTCAGACCAGGCCATGCTGGGAGATGTTGGCCAAGTGCTGATAAGAGCAAGCGACGCACCCACGCCTGACGGCGAACACTTCTCTGTCCCAAGTCACTGCGTCCCCTTCTGAGATTGTTCCACCTGCAGCATCATGCCACCCCGAGAGCATTTTGCTCCTCCCTACTCCACAGCGCAGGTTGTTGTGAGACAGAGGTATTATTTACCCAAAACCATTCTTGTGCTACAAGGCTCACACCTCACCAGCTCAGAGTCCACGGGCCAGAAGCCCTTCCAAATACAGCAAGTTTTGTGCCGGGTTTTAGCTAAGAGAGCTACAACTCACACAGCCCCTACATCTATTATTCTCCAGCACAGTCATTACAACAGTAGAAATTGTTTTGTAGGAGCCCTCTCACCTGCATGAATTTCTCCTCTTTTTGTGAAACTACTCTAACACCAAAGCAAGCACCATCACTATCTCAGGTTGCACATACTTATGAGTATGAACATTCACATTTCTCACTAACATTGTAGAAATGGCTTTTAGGTGAGAGGCACCTGTTTAGTCCTCCTCCAGGAGTCTTTTTTCAATATTTTTATGTTATTCACAACTGACTGTTCAATTGTAGAAAACACTCTTATGCTAATTTTTTCTACAAGAATGTGTTGCTCCTGAGAAACCTCCATTTGATAATAAATCCGTATTTGCAAGTAAACAGTCTGATAGTTAAATCAATATTTTCTTTTAAAATACTCAAATGTGTCTTGTTTCCACTTGTAACAGTTTCCACTATGTACTGTAACACCATACAGTAACCCCTTTTGCAAACACTGCTTTTACACATGGTTTATAATCAGTTAATGCTTTGTACTTCACAATCATTAAAAGTACATTCATAATAAATTAATTAATATACATTAGCTTTATTAATTTACATCACTTATGAACTTGCATAGCACAGAAAAGCCTTAAAGGAAATTTAATTTAAAATGAATAACTCTTGTTTAATCAATGATAACCCATAAATTATCACTTCTTTTCTGAACAGTAAACTAATGAATCTGACCATTCATACAAAATTTGAAGTGAAAAGTAGATTAAAAACCATGAAAGTAACATCGCATACTGAAAACTGATTAGGCACCACTAACTGAAATGCAAGATTAGATTGAGATATAGTCTCTGATGGACTTGCAATATAGATACAAAATACACAGACATTATTCAAGCAAAAGATTACCTATTAGTCTTTCATTATTATTATGTATTTTAACAAGAAACTATGCATTTTTCATATTTCAGTCCTCTTAGATACTCTTATGTCTCTATAAAAATCATCCCTAATTTGAAAAACATCTTAAAAGCAAGAAAAACCAATAAGGGCTAAATAGGTATGGCATCATGATCTTTGGCACACATTTTCGTTTGTTAAAAAAAAAAACCAAAACAACCCGGGAAACCTTGTCCGCTTTTTTGCCTATTTAAGGTATTTGGCGCAGCTCAAAAGGCTCTGAGCAGCACAAGAAACAATGGAGAGACCTCGGCAGACGCAGAAAGCCATCAGCCTATCCAGTTATGTGGGCACATAGGCAGAACCCCACTTTTGCCCTGACAAGGATAGAAACATTAAAAATGCTCACAGACCGCCTCTAAATAAGCTTTCTCCAGCTTTCCAAAGAAGCTCCTGTGTAACAGCTGATTCTATCAGGTCTTTACCAAAGTGACAACAATGACAAATAAAACCAGTGCTGGGCTCCATTCCCAGCCTGATGAAATAAATGTGAAGACTCTCACTAGCTCCAGCTCGTTGAATTCACACAAAGTGTTTCAATGTCCCAAGCAACAGGAAGGATGCCCTAGTACATAAATCCTGCCCACCCCTGTCCAATGCCATATTTTGCTCAATCTCCAAACCAGAGGAAAAAATTGAAAATGTGTAATAAGTGCAGTTCATCTCTGCAGGACTGTAAAGTCAACCAGGAGTTTATGCTTCATCTAAGGCAAATTCCATTCAATATGAGATAATGCAATATTTGGTAACTTCAGTGAATATTTAATTAATTTTCATACTCACTTCACAAGATTGATATGCCTATATTGTTAATTACTGCTTAATTTACTGCTACATATGTAAGAATTATAATCCTATGCTTTAAAAAACAAAACGTTTCTCACATTTAGACTGTTTTCTCTATGCATTCAGTGGTGAGAATTCCCAGTATTACCCAGTCCAGAGTAAGCACAACACATACTTTTCATGACTAAAATGAGGATTTGCCTTGGCAAATTGTCTAGTGCACCACTATATTATTCACCTTGTATTAAAATATTAGTACGAGTTACTAATACCAATTAAAGTCACACGTTTTGATTAGAAATGAGAGAAAAAAGACTATGAAGCAAAGCAGAGCTATTTATCTATATCTGAAAACAGACTTCTCAAAGACCCCTGGTAGTCAAGAAGTATAAATCAAAATGGATCTTATCCCTTCCAGTGCTGCTACCTATAAGTCTATCAGCAACAATCAGCAGACTCAGTACAGGTCAGCGTGACTCTCACCATTCAACAAAATTATGTGCAACACCAAAGGTAAGACATCACTGCTGTTCAGGATGTGGAGGTGAAAAGAGACACTGGAGAACAGACAGATTTGTATACAGCATGCTATTTCACAATAGCCAAGAATCTGTAGAAGGAAACAAAGAAAAAAAACAAAACCAAACCCCATAAAACTCTTCCTCAGGAGTAATTAAGGTATGGTTTCATACTTAGCCACACTATTGAAATGACAGATTGAAATAAGATTTAAGACTCAACATCTATCCTCTCATTCTGCCTCTGATCATTAAGGCAGCTTTAGTTTTCTACAACTGAGACTTTTTCAAGCTCTGATAAGAATTGCAAGAACAAACCAAAACTGCCTATGTACATCAGCATGCTTTTATTTATACCACAACTATACAATCTAAAAGACACAAGAGCACAGAAATAGTATCTAGCTGAAAAGACAAAACACCACAACAGAGTTATCAAACTCTTTTTCTTCCTGGAGATTTATTTTATCCCACAGCACAGTTTTATCTTGTATTATCATTCCTATAACTTATCTATCTTTTGCAGGCCTGGGAAAAAAAGATCAAATTACAGATGTATATTCCTGACCACTAAAAAAATTGTTTTAAGCCTCCAAATGCCAAGACTTGTTTTTCCACAGTTTTTTAGAGCACTTTATCATCTTGTATTTAAAATTTTGCTGTTGCATTTTTAAAATAGATCTATGTACTGAGAGCTGTGCTAGAAATGTCAAGCTCTGACTACATATCAAAAACTTCTTCATCCTGAAACCTTTTCATCAAACACCAGAAAGAGCTCCAGAAAATCCATCCTAGATAGAAAATGCACATCCGTTTTTACTGATTATAAGAAAAGGAGGGAAAAAACTAGTGAATTTTCAAATGCAATCTTACCTGGTCCAACATTCAGGCATGCAAAACTTTGGCCATGCTTCAGAGGACAGAAAAAATACCATCATTTTACTGAGAAATCTGCGTATTGGGTTTTAAAGTTTATGCAGCCAGATATTCAGTGATTTCTCAAAAAATTCATCACATTAACACTTTTAGAACTAAACATGCTTATAATTTTTCCAGCTAAAGCTTCCATTGCAAGCAAAAAATATTTAACTTAAAGGCACTCTTACAGATTAAATTTCATTTTTTGGTTTTTGAAAGCCGTTTTCTTGCAAGCAGTGTATAACAGAAAAACTCTGACACAGTACACACAGAATAGCTTTGTAAAAGCACCAAGGATGCTTTCTGGCTTCTTGCTGAGACACAATAGCCTACATTTACTACAAAATGCCACCCTCATCTCTACTTGTTTGGCCACAGCACAGGTCAAGCTTGCGGTTTTTCCCCCGGACCTGTTTGTTTAGGACAGGCCCGGGCAGTTCCTATCATGGTGCCTGGATCAGTAGGGCGAGCATTCACAGCAGCAGCAGTAGCAGGAGCCGGCACCCTCTGCCGAGGAGATCAGCAAGCAGCAGAGGGCAGAAATGCAGAGGAATCCGAGCACTCTCCCTGCAACACCAAACACAAGGTCTGCTTCGACACACGTTACATCTCATGCAGAAAATGCATCCGGATTAGGCTGAAGTACTTTTAAGGTCCAGTTCTCTGTGGCAGCAGAAGCTGAACAGGGGTGAGCTAAGGCTAAGAAGGAAGAATCCCAGACAACTACAAGTTTAGAAAGCAAAATAAACACTACATTTTGCAAGGTCTCAAGTACATATCTGTCCCCCTGGTTCTAAGATGCTGCTATTGAACCGTAAAGAATTGAGAAGTTTCACTCAAATAAGAAGAGCTCAGTAAAGAAACATCCTTACAAACATGCTCATAATTACCCAACAAATATAATTATTTAATAGCGTGTTTCATTCATTTCAGCTACCAAACTGGAAACATTGTTTCATGTGTACTTGTAGAGGAGGTCCCTTTGGGCTTGGGGAAAGCATAGCCAAAACCAAAGTGTTGGAGACTCTCATGCTACCCATGAACCATTTTTAACACGTCAGGATGTCCCCACTGTATAGGAGGTAACAAAGTCACCAATGTCATTATTGTGGCCACAAAGCTTACCAACAGTAGCCAACACTGACATACTCAATAACACCAACCACCTGTGAAGCCAGCAGTAGTACACCTGCATTATCATTTGCGGAAGCAGAGCAATTTTTTTTTTTTTTAAATTATCAAATCTTTAAAAATACAAATTCAAATGTTCCTTCTATTCGCCATTACTTATCACAGTGCCAATGAAGTTTGGCAAACACATCAACTACTCAAAATATGTGTAAAAAACCTCTGTTTTCTAGCCTGTCTTGGCAATTTTTCATTAAAACATACTCAAAGATGCTGAGGTCCACAGCATCTATGCAGTAGCCGGCTTTTTATTTGTTTCTGTTCCATAGAGTCTTTTTTACTCTATTAGTGAAAGGGCACTATCCTGCTATTTCTTTTCTTCTTACACTAAGCTCCATTGTGCCTTCTACTCATTGAAGTTGCACTATTTTTCCATCTCCCAACAATGAAGTTTGTAGAAATACTGCTAAAGAGCATAAACTATATGAAACCTAGGATGTTTATCCTTCCTTTGTTATGATCAGCTCTGAAAATAATCAAGTGCTTCCTTATGTTAGCAAGCACACATGAATCACATCCTCACTTATTAAAAATTGCTCTTCATTTCAATGACCCTTTAAAGCACCTAAGGGGGGGCAATATGTAATGAAAATTGTTTCTACATAAAATAATTCTTCCATTTATATTTTACAATGCTCAGTATAAATCACTACATTAGGAAAGAGCAGGAAAAAATATCTGGTACCTTCAAATCTAGTCCCTGTAACTGAAATAACTATTTAAGTACCAACCAGTGTAGGGGTTATGAATTCATTGATGGGTATCAGTATAGAACAAGAGAACCATATTTTATTATAAAATTCTACCTACCCAGTTGAGAATCCTCTTAGACTTTGATTTATGGTAACTAAGGCATCATTATTGCTATTCATTTTACTCTTGGTCATCAGAAAAAGACAGGTCTGTTATAACTGCTAATTCTGGATCACAAAAATTATGTTTGTGAAAATATTAGTATCTCAGCTGGCAGCGTGAGGTTGTCTGTAACCCTGGGTAAAATTACCGCATTAAGGCTGTACAGTCAACCTTGAACACAAATCAGATAGCTTGGTTTAAATACATTAATGCCTGCTTTTACAGGTCCTCTAAGTCATGTAAACAAATTCAATTAAAAAGCACATATCTTTACATGCATCAAAAATACTTCTGGACTTACATATCTGGGGAAGATGACATGTAGTGGAATGGTTAGGAGGTTGCAGTTAACCATCTGTATTTCCTGTAAGGCTTGGCTGTTTGTTCCAGAGTAAAATTAACATTTTGCACAGACCAGCAGCCTTTCTTATTGCAATTCTGAGTGGAAGGTTTAGTTGACAGCATTGTCTTGTGGGATCTTATGCAAGTATTCAACCAGCTCATTTTCTATATATTAGTGGACTACAACTTAATAAAAGCAGCAAGCTGTTTAAATTTTTTTTTCTAAAGGATCTTGGAAACAGGCCCGACACATTAGCTTCATTCAGTGCTGCTCCTCTGCTGGTGATTGGAGATGGTGCTATTGTCTGTGCAGCTCCTTTTCAACACCTGGAGCAGGCAAACCGAGGGAACAACAGGCAGGACTTGAACTTGCCCTAGCACAGCAGTGTCTGCCTTGGCTGTAGATCCAGCAGCCCCCACCACAGCACATCGTGCCCACCAGGCACATAACAAGGCAGGCACAGGGCAGGTTCACCTCTGACCTGCTCAGAGGTGCACAAGATCAAGAGGCAAGTGCTGGCCACTGCCCTGCTCACATGGTTTCAAGGCAGGGTGAGTAGCATCTCTTTCCATCATGCCTTAGCTTGCCTAGATTCAGTTTTGCAGCTCACATGGGGACCAGTCGTGAGTTAACCAGAACTGGGATCAATTTCTACTGAGATAAGCTTTATTTATAAAACAAAAACAAAAACACAAACACAAACAAACAAAAAATCACAGACTGGGAAATACACATCTACAATACACTTAATCCTGTGGCGAGTCTCCTATACATGTAAACAGGCAAATATTCTTGGCTCTAAATACTGTCACAAGGAACCACAACTATTTAGATACTTCTCATGCCTTTCCGTTGTCATGAATACCACCTTATTACTAAGAAGGAAGTTAATAGATACTCATTCCCATGAAGAACCTTTCCAAGCAAAAGTTTTGGAAAAAAAAATAGATTTGTAAATGCCAAAAGAAAAAGGCACAATTATGTCTGCATTTTAACTAGACAATTCAACTCCTGGAATAATTTCTTAGTTTTAAAATCTGTTATTATGGTGGTTGAAAATAATGTTGTTAATATTTTGTCTGTATTTTTCTGTCCCATTATGCTAAAGGAAAGAGTCTTTCATACTGCAGTGTTTCCTATAATTAAAGTGGCTACAAAAAAGGTCTGTTTGTATATTGACATGGATCATTTGCTTATATTTATGGAAAAAATTATCAAGTTACTAGGGACTGGGAAGCTCTGCAATCTTAGAAGCAGCTAAAAAGCTGAAATGTGTTAAATAATAGCAACCCTCAGAGAGGCATAATGCCTCTTTTACACACCTCTTACATCCATGACCTTTCAAAAAGCAGTGAGTGAGAGATCCAAAAACCTATTTTTCCTCTAAAGTTTAACGTGCAAACTGAATCTATGAGATTAAGAGTTCCTACCTTGTTTTTGAGCCTTGAAATACCAGTGTTCTTTCTATTAACTGTAATGTCTATGAACTCCAGGTTCCTTTCCACCGGTGCAGAGCTGGATAGCCTGTGCTGGATAATTCTGTTGGAGAAGAGTCCCAAAAAAGTGGAAGAGGCTGATCCCACCACAGATTTAAGATGTTTTGAAATCACAACTGCCTGCTTGTCACGGCCCAGGGAAGCCAGTGATTGCCATCATGTATGCACAGAAACTGCTTACAGCTCAGTTGCCTTGAGCCTCACTTACCACATTTACTTCACTATCCTAGCAGAAAAACTATGCTTCCTGATTTTTCTCATTTGGCAGCAACCCCACAACCCCTATGGAAGCAGCAGGATTTGTACAGAGGAGATTCAGCCAGAGCTGAAGTGGCATCATTACTCCATCCACTTGTTTCTGAGAAGATGAATGATAAGATGGGGCTTGTGCAAACCATCTGCAAGAAAGCAAGTTTTGCCCTTTATTTTGCTGTAGCACATCCTCATACAATACAGCATGGAAAGTTGTATCTCCTTTCATTTTTTTATATATACATACAGGTACACCTCACTCATCACTGCAGTTACCTGAGGGTAAGTCTGCTGCTCTCCAAAAGCTCGAGTAGTCTTACATGAGAGCAAGTAAAACTGTGTACAGGGAACTGCACTCTAGCCCAGAGGTCTTGAAATCCTTTCAAGCTGTCTTCAGTGAACAGAAGGTGAGCAGTCATCCTAGAAAACTAGTCCTTCCTTACCTCCACAATACCCTTGCCCTTTTCTTTTGCTAGAAAGTACAACAAAACTGGGGAAGCCACACAAGTATGCATTAATTAAAATTCAGGCTTACCACTTATCAGTATACCTTTGTCACTGCACAAACTGAAATGTTTAATGAATAAAAAAAATTCTGACACTGCACTGAACAAGAAGTTTCTTGCTAACTGCTGCCCCTTAATCATAATCTTTATCACAAGCAGCACTCTAAAGAGCTAATCAAATCCTCAGATTTTCTTAGAGAGGTTTGATAATTTAAGGCCCAATTAAACTATCAGGTCAGCCAGTGAAATGCAATGGCATTGTCAGACATTTATATAAGAGTACTGTTACATAACAAACCCTATATTTACTCATGAAGACAACAAATTTCTTTTCTACTGCTATGTTTCCAGTACCTATTTTTCATGTGCAGTAGCTAAACCAAGTGAATGACTGATGTTTAAATCCTAAGTGGATATGACATATTATCTTGTCTCTTAACTGGAAACAGGTCAATCTAACCAGTGGCTGAGAAAGAGGAGACAATTTTACTCTGGCTGAGCTTCCACATTTGGAAAAATTATTGCAAAAAAATTATGCCTTTACATACAAAAGGTAATTTCTGAAGAAAAGCTCCTTACTGTGCCAGGAACCTGACCCCAAAGCTGGAAGCAAGAACACAAAAAAGACAACGCTAAAATCTAGCCTGTTAACAAAAGACTGAGTCATGTTGATTAGTTCTAGACACAGCCTATCTAGGACAATACAAAAGTACTGGCCACCACAGCACTTAAGCTTTTTCACAAGAACAAGACAAAGATAAAACAGATGGATTGACTAAATCAGAAGTCAGTCTGTCATCAGCTGCCATTATTCTGGGCCTGGTTAAACTAAGAGAGCTACTGTCATCCCGGGGTAGTACAATAATGCTTCTCCTTTCAGTGGGGGCTTTTGTCAAGAGCAGCCAAGGGGCTCAGGCCCTGCTTTTTCATCCCAACGAGGCTGGTGCTGGAATGCTGGCAGTGGGGCTTTCCTGGGAAAACACGGTGAAGGTAACACAGCACCACTGTTTGAAGCATTTTAGGGTTTACACATGGTCCATTATTTGACCTAAGTAATAAATTCAGCCTCACTCTTTCCCCAGATATTATGTTAGTCAGCTCCCCATTATTTCTGTGAGCTTTTTAGTGCTGAAAAGATGAAAGGAAAAATACTTCTTAGCAGCAAGAAAATATGATTACAAACCAGTTCAAATCAGCAGAGGCGGAAATGTTAAAAAAAAAAAAGTAACTGCACAGATTTCAAGTTGCCTTCAAGTATCATTTTGCTTTACATTAAATACTTACACTTTTTTTTAATAAAGTGTTTAAAAATTATTTTATTTAAAAAATAAGACTATTGTTTGAATGTACAAGGTAGCTGACAAGTATAGGACTACAAATATAAGCCCTGTGTAATATAAGGGTAGTTTTTGGATGTTAGCTGGTTGATAAAATTGATGCTTTGGGTATTTTCAAATCACCAAAAAAAACTCAAAAAAATTTTAAGAAGTAACTAGCACTAGTAACTGTCTGTAAATAGACTTCTCCTCTAATCTGTAAGCATTTGCACACACTGGTATACAAGCTGGACAATCATAAAAAAGTCTATACTTAAAAGGTAGATTTGTAGTTAACAAATGGTCTGATAAAATGAAATCAAAATTTTCTCAGCTCTGATACCTAAAAGAGATCCCTGGAGAAGGGTATTCACTTTTGTAGTGGGAAAGAATTAGCCTGTAAATGACATCTTCTAAACTCTTGCTCTTTACCAATTATTAGCAAATCCTACAAAAACCTCATCTTCAGGAGCACTAAAGCTGAAACAATAATGACTCAGTTTGAAACTTTTCCCATGTCTAAGTTCAGATACTTAGACACGTAAGAGCACCAAACAAGAGATGCTTGCAAAATCATGATTACAGAAGTGAAAATACACTTCTGCAAACAAGTTTCATTATACGTACTCCTCCATGTTTGACTAATCTAAAAATAATGCTATCTAACAGAGAGCAGTTGCTACATCTTTACTAGTGGAATTTTTACTTTGTGTATTGTCTATCACAGAATAACTCTCAGATCCATAAACTAGGTAGTGCTAAACTGCATGCTGGAAGAAGACAGTTCTTCTCCCAGAGAATTTAAAATCTATTAAATTTTGCTTTAACCTTATCTAGCAGAAAAAAACAAAACAAAACAAACAAAAAAGAAAACAAAAAAAGCCCAACAAAATAAAACAGGATGCTAGTCACTTAAAAAAAAAAAAGAAAAATATTAAAAATGGGAAAAAAGGCAAAAAAATCATCACTCTGCAACTTGGAAATATTAAAATATCATTTGTTTGTATATGTGTATCAAAGTGCAGCTGTATCTAAAGTTAGAAATCACAATCAACAACTAGTAGCCTCCTAAAACCCATATTTTTCAGGAAATATTACTCACAATTCAGTTTAGCAAAAAGTGATACGGGCTAGGATCTGTGGAAATCTGAACAGTTAAATAGTGACATCTAATTATGTCTTGGGATCCTGTTTTTAATGACTGAGATTTGTAAACCATCTCCTAAAATTATTTTTTGTCTGTTCAAGAAAGCATTACTCAGAAAAACACAACACTACAGTCCACTGACATTAGGCAATATTAGGAATACATGGTATAGAAAATAAGAAACAGTTCTCCAGAAATGACAGACATTTTAGCTAATTTTCCAGATTTAAGGTGCTTCTTATCTGTTTGCTTTGGAGACTTTCAAAACTTTAAAGGGTTTCTAGAGGAGAACGAAGATGACAAACTTCCTGTGCTTTTAAAAAGCTGGGTTTCTCTTGTTACTACCCAATTTCAGAAGCTAGCAATTTAAGTAAACACCAAGCACCTTAAGATTCATAACAACACAATGGCAAGTGACAATACAACTGCGTACTATGACCTTACAAAATCACATTCATTTACAAACTATGCCTATGGGTGCATTAGAGATCTATCCCCCAGTTACTTCACATGCAATGGCTGCAGGCATTTGGAAATCTTTGTATCACAGGGATGGCTGGGAAATGGGAAATCATCTGGATATTACAGTCATACTGGTGTAATGTAGGCAGCCAAGCATCACAACAGGTTTGCTATAGAACAGATCTACAGACTGTTTTCAAAGTTTTTAGGTAACACGTAGTCCCACAACATCCTGGGGCTCATCCAGAGGTTGTGGATAGCACCCTGTCACGACTGCTTTAACCAATTTTAAGCAGGGAGAAGAAGGATCTTCTTATGTATCTGCATCATTCTACTTTCTGCCATCCAAAGCCATGAGCTGGCATGTCATAGACTACTGCTAATTGATCATGAGGGGCATCTAAACAAAACAAATATCCCTGGATTGGGATATGTTAATACTTGTCCTATGAAAGCACTAAAATACTAAAGGGATTCCAAACAGATGAAGCCAACAGTTCACACTGTCAACCCAGTGCACAGAGAAGGACTGGAAATAATACTCGCTACCTGGATTACTTCAAGCACTCAGGGCATGAAATACTGCTCCTACCCTGTTTTTTTCCTCTATTATGGCAGCCTTTCCACAATGGGCAAAAGTTCTTACCTAGTGCAGAGTTCAATTCTTACGCCACCCTTATGTCTCGCATGTGTTCACATAAACAAAGAAAACTAATACTGATGAAAATGCTATTGCATACAAAATAAAGAGGAGAGAAATAAGTAAGGTTAGTAGCTGAAAGTCCAAGAGAAAAAAACAAAACCACACCAACACTCAGTTCAGTCTTGTGGGTTGTTTTTTTAAGATACCCAGACAAATGGAAAGAGATAAACACAGTGACAAACTATGTTCTTCCATACCATCAACATTCCTTTTCCTGACTTTCTCATCTGATTTTACAAGACCCACTCCTCAGACAGAGAACAGAGTATACTTGCATGTTCACTTCTGTACTGAAGTCTGTTCTCCCAGCCATGATCAAAGCTTTTCTACTTCAGTTTCTCATTAAGCTAAAATAGTTTAATTTACCTATATGTCTCATTGAGAGGTCAAAGTTTGCAGTTATAGTAAAATAGGAGGTAATGTATACATACTGGGTATGTTTCAGTAATCAGAATTGAAATTATGCTTTAGAACAATCTGCTGCACCCGTGAAATAAAAATCCTCCAGCACTATTTTTTCTCACACTATTGTATGGGCTTGCTGGTTTATATTCAAGATTGTTCACATGTTGACTAGTGGCACAGATTAAGTTTGTTGTTGTTTTTGTTTGATTGGGGTTTTTTTTAAATATCTTACTAAACAAAACAAAAACCTCCCAAATGAGCACTGAAAGATGACACAAATTTGTATACATGGAATTAGATTTCCAAAAAGAGAGTGAAAATGCTTGCTTATTCAAACAAATACAAACTAAACATAGTATCAAACTCAGTAGCACCTCTGAGTCTACTTATAGATGCAAATCAGTTGTCAAATTTTATTTTTTAAATGTCCTCTTTTTGTAAAAATCCGAAAATACTTGGCAAAACTTAAAAAACATTGATTTGCAATTAATTTTACCTCATTCTAGAAACAGCTTACCCTCACTGTTCATCAAATACAGTGCATATCTTATCTATTATAGGGAGTTAAAAAATAAATGCTTGAAGAAAATGCATCATTTTGGGAAAGAATGGTTATACAGACATCACAAGTCAGGAAATCGACAGGTGCTCAAACTTGTTAGCAAGGATAGACCAGGTTTCCTGGGTCGTCTGATTTCACTCCCTTTGAAAACAAAGTCTCAGATTCATATAGTGCTGAAACAACCTTGGAAACTCTTGACTTTGTAACTTACCAATGCATACACAATAGGTACTGGGAAACAAGATCTTTCAGCTGCAATAAAAACTGAAAACACAGTTCTGAGAACAGTGTAATACCAGGCAGGTAACTCTTAAAATACTGATCACATTGGTGTGAAGAGTCTCTAAAGAAAAGCACAGGGAATATTACATTGTAGGATCAAACTGCACAAGTGTAATAATCCTTAATATCTGACATGCACACATACCTCAACAGGAACTTTAAAACAGTCAATAACAAATAGCAGTACTTGGTAAGAGCGAGTAAGATACTTGGTAAGAGCAAGTCAAAGCAAAGCAGTAGAGTATTAAGAAGGTATAAGCTGAGTCAAAACTATTTTCCAAGTTAAAATATTAATGTCAACTGAAATGGTTAAAAGATGACAAAATATCATCAGCTGCTTTTGCAGATGTAAGAGTAGGAAAATTAGCCTGTTTAATTAAAGCTTTCTTCTCATTTCTAATTGTGCATATTGCTGTTCTAGTACTCAATTGATGAAAAATATAAAAATAAACTCTGAAGTAACACAGCACTTACACTAATTCACCCTAAAAAAACTAACTCCAGAAATGTACCTGCATATTATTTGCAAATCAAAATCAGGAAAGAAAATTTTCTTTTGACTGAAGGATGTGGAAACTCAATTTCAAATTGCAAAACCAAAGCACATACAGACCATAGCAGATCCCGGCACAGAGTTCCCAGATGATGCAAATCCTCAGCTTCCAGGATGCGAAGGAAGTGCGCACTCTGTTGCAGAAGCACACCTCTGGATGTAGGTGTCTATTGTGATGGCACTTTGGTTGAGAGCATGTTCTTTCATAACAAATAGCATTATGAAAGCTGTCATCATCATTGTTTACAAATAGAATCCACCACACAGCTTCTCTGGACTCAAGAACTATCTTTATCACTTTTCAGGCTACTTTCTACACGGTTTCTAGGAAAGATCCCTAATTCTGTATGGGGTTCTGTGAAAAGAATGAGCAACTGAACAGATTATTGCTAGCAGCCCTGAACAATCTCTGTTTGTTTTTAAACTGACACGCACAAGAAAACAGCGTAGCTTTATAGGACCTGCATCACTTTCACGACTTGCGCTGCAATTCAAAAGAATGGTGCATAAAACCACAGGAGAAGCCGTTCCCGCTCCCAGACCCACGTTTGGACGCTGCTTGCCCATGTCAAGCTTCTCCGCCCGGGGCCGCTCCACGCCGGCCCCTCCGGCCGCCCCGACCCTGCACAGCCCCGGCCCGCGCACGGCGGGGAGCGGGGAACGGGGAGCGGGGAGCGGGCCCGAGCCCGCGGGC
>WBMY01005142.1:131481-179931 GCA_013397315.1 Donacobius atricapilla
GAGAGAGAGAGAGAGAGAGAGGAAGACACTACAGAAGAAATGTATTTCTGCAGCTGAAATACCGAAATAGATCATACATACAGAACCCTTTCTGTACATACAGAAATGTCAGAGAAAGGGCAGTATACAAAACACAATTTAGGAGTCAGGTATCACTTGCCATTGCTTGTATTAGCTGAAATCCAGTTCAAAATAATGAACCTACACAAAATTCTGATTTTTCTTTTTCCCTTTGAAAAGCTGAGTTCAAACCCAGTAACATGAATAGTAAAACTAAACACATCCATAATACTGATAAAAAAAATATTAAAGATTCTTCCCCAAACAAATACCATTTTCTTTCCCATTAGTTGCCTACCGTCGTCTGTTGGTCCTTCCCAAATCCTGCTGATAACTTTTAGTTAGCTCAGCTTTCCAGGTTTTGAAACTCTTGTTTGATTTTCTCCTTCATTTCTATGGCACAGATTTCTTCCTTTGTTTTTTATTCTAGTCATCTTTGTACTCCTTAAATTGAAGACTAATTAGTCAATAGCTCTTACAGTATGTGCACTAAGTAAGCTATTAGCATATGACTTACTTGGTACAAGGGGAATTAGTAAATGCTTGTTAATCCAGTAGTCACTTCTGTAATATGCTCCTGATTTAATTCACATTTTTTTAGCATAGTAGTAAGTTACATAGTGGCAAAATTCACTCACTTGGCTATAATCCTACCTTGCTCATTATAATTAAGAAAATAAACCTTTTATTTTTTTATCATAATAGACTATGATTTATGAGATAGATCCTAAATTTTTTGTCTCTCATCTATATTTTTTATTTGGTTCAACAGTCATCGAAATTCAAATCTAATTTAAATGTTAAACATAAATATCCTTGTAGGAATTAATTCAAAATACTATGTGCAGAATTAATAATTAATCAGATTGGCAATTTTATACTAGCATTTTAATGCAAATATTTGGGAAAAATTTTAATATTTCTTAATGGCTAAAACTATATGCATGTGACCACAGCTACTTCATTAACTCAGAATATCATCATAATAGGAATAAAATCAAGACTTTCCTAGCACAAAAAAAAGTTTGCCTCTACTCAAGATAGAGATAAATCTTCTTAAGGTGAGCTGATTGAGGACTGTGACAAAAGCACATACAATTTACCGGTCTATTAACAGAAAGTAAGAGTCACTGAGCTATGAAAACCAGGTTGAGAACTATGGTTTAGGTTTAAATAGGAAATTTTTATGTCATGCCCTGGCACATTTAACATTTCAAGTGAAAGTTCTCCAGTAAGAACAACTGGATCTTTCACTGCCCCCCATCACTCCTCCCAAAGTCCCGCAGCCAAATTTGGTAAAATTTTCACTGCAGCTCTTTCCTGACAGGTTTCTGGTAGAGAATACTTCAGAATATTTGGGACTATGCTTGGCTGCCCACTGATGGTGTCTCTCATGGATAGTGACACCAAAATAAAGTCCATTGGATAACTCAAGATTTTGCACAGGCAATGTGGAGGTTTAGGGCCTCTCCAGAGCATGTGGACCCCCTGAGACACCTGCTTGCCTCCCCTGACTATAAAGAATGCATGTGGTTGTTCCGAGAGATTTGTTACCAAGAGAGCCAAATGGAAGCATGAAGTACAGGAGCATGTCTGAATACTTGACTGTATTCCAGTCAGTTGCTTCCATTTGCTGACCAGCTCCTGCTACCAAATATTTTCTGAGTTTAGTTACCTAACATTGGAAAAAGAGGTCTTTTTGCATGAATAAATTGTAACTGAGAAGAAAAGACAGAATTTTAGGCGCTGCTTATTCTTAGAATTTTTATTCCTAGTTCCTGAGAAAGTGTAGTAGGCACAAGTGGATGCTCCTACCACCAGACCTGGAATTACACTTTTCAGTTGAAGAGGAGTAATTTTGCAGAATGTAAAGCAAAATACGTGAGGCCAGAGTGAGAAAATACAGAAAAGGGAGGCTTTGTTGTAGCCGTTCTCCATGGTTGTCTGAAACCGGCTTCTGGTCACTCTGATTCACTGCCGTGTTCAGGCTCCTTACTCAGGAACCTGCACATCATAAAAGCTGAATTTATGCAGTTTAGTGGACAATTTCAATGTAGCCCTTAATTTTTAAATGGATACTCAGGAAAGTGAATAGGCTTGAATAGGCCAGTTTCTCAGTAATCCATTACAGGAAAAAAAGATCTACTTTCAAATCTATCTTTTAAACTGGACAGTTGATAATATGTCCCTGATCAGAAATGTCAGAAACTGGATGAAGATGTGAAAAGAAGGTACATTCAGACTGCATCCAACAGTCATACCAGAAACCACACCTACTTCAGTATTATTTTCAAAATCCATCAGACAAAGGACAGCATTTCCAAAAGTAATGAGAAAAATGACACAGGCAAGAGTCCTATTTTTCTTTCTGATTCTTCTCAACTCTGTCCTAAAAACCAAACCAGGTTTCACTCTTTTCAGTTGTTCTGCTGCTATTATGAATACAGTAAATACAGCGTGGGGTCATGTACAGTTCTCTACTGTACCACACTACCAGTGCCTGTAAGTGGCACATGCTGAAAGAAGAAGCACATGAAGCTTATTACCCTGTCTCTCTTTCCAGTGAAGTGGACAGTTTGGGTGAAATGGTAATATAAGGACTTCTACTGGTGCAGCAGAATATGAGACCTATTTGAAAGTAAGAAGGAAAGATTTATGAGAGGTTGGTATCAGATTATTGATGTGGAGATTGATAATGCCCCTCAGATTTTCTTATTAAATGGATTCCTAGTCTAACTCCAAAATATGTAAGTCTGTAACAAAATCAAGGCTCTACTACACTGCAGTCTTATGAAAAAATAATTTTAAGTGTTAGATGAATATAACAAGCAGAGGTCAGCCCTATGATGCATTCTAGTCTCTATGCACTGTAATAACCACCATGTATTTTGACTGAAACAGGCTGTTGAAAAATTGAATTCATATACAAGGTCCAAGTGTTGTCATCTACACACTGCAAAACATCTGCTTTTATTTTCTAATTTTTGATTCAAGTGGTTAGTATTAATTACATGGGCATTCCTTGCCAGGAATCTTGTAAACTATGACTTATATTTCTTTGTTTGACTTTCTATTTCATAAAATCTTACATATTTTCCTATCAGGTATCAGTGTTGAAGAACACTATTCAAATATAGAGAGTATTCTATTTTGTACCCTGGCTTTATTCACTTCCTTGAATGTGAGTTGATATGTGAACAACTTGTCTGGTTCAAAACCATGTCAGTTCTCTTCCTGCTGTTCTGCCTTCAGAAGGTTAATCACTGTTTTACAAACCCACTGACCCTAAAAGAGCCTTACATATGGATTTCATTTGAAGCCTTTCAGGTAGAAAACTTTTGCAACATTAGTTAAAACTCTACAAATCAAGATGAAGAAAACATTCAGTAAGCCTTCACAATTGTACCGTTAATAACAACCTCTTCCCTAAACAAATGGGGTTGAACTAGAAACCATACTTTTTGAAAAGGAAACCTAGATTACTAAATTACTCCATTTAAGCAACTTTTTTTGATTGTAGCACCTGAAAGTGCTGCACCAGCTATAACACTGTGATTTTTTTTCTGAATGCAAGCAAATATGGTTTCCATTTATTAACAGCAAATGCTCACAAACTCTGGATGTGCAAGGGATAAAGCTGCTAATTCAGCCCCAAAGATGAGGAAGTGACTGTGAAAGTCACTGGGTGGGGAGCAGACTCCAGGCTCTCTGATGCCTTACCTCAGTGGCATACCTTACTTACTATGAGTCAGGGGATGTATGAATGAATTTCAGTCTGAATGTAGTTTGTGCCCCGTATCTCACAAAACAATATGATTTTCTTTGTGTTGTGGCTAACAAGGCTATAAGTGAGATAGCTCTCTGTTTGGTTATCAAGACCTAGATAAGGCCTTTTAATGATTAACTGAAAAGAGAACCTGATGTAAATATAGCTGTTTTCCAAAACTATCCTATTTACAAAAAATACTGATTGTTTGAGAAAACAATATACAGGTCACCTTTAAGTGCTTTTCACAGTAATGACGGAGAGCTGGTTCAACTCCACTAGAATTGTTCAACTCAACTAAAGCTGATGATTATCAATCCTATATTCAAAACACTTGGGAAAATTGTGAGCTTGTTTTTGCAAAAATGGGATAGCTGAAACTAGCTAAAACAATGGACATCTGCACTGCTACTTGGTTACTGAACCTCATGGATCTGATGGAGGGATTTCAATGGAAGCTAAATCTAAATATGCTCTGGACAGCAAAATAGAAATCTGTTTCTTTTTCTCTACTATTAGAATTCATAGAATCATGAAATGGTTTGGGTTGGAAGAGACTTTAAAGATCATCTAGCAGCAGTACCTTCCACTAGACCAGGTTGCTCAGAGCCCCTGCTCAAACACTTCCAGGGATGGGGCAGTCAGAACTTCTCTGGGTAACCTGTTCCAGGACCTCACCACCCTCAGAATTTCTTCCTAATGTCTACTCTGAATCTGCCCTCTTTCAGCTTAAAACTATTTCCCCTTGTCCTATCCTGACCAACCCTTGTAAAGAGTCCCTCTTCAGCTTTCCTATAGGCCTCTTTATGTGCTTGAAGTCTCAGTAAGATCACCCTGGAACCTCCACTTCTCTGAACTGAACTATGCAACTTGATCAGCCTGTCTTCACAGGAGAGTTGCTACAGCCTGCTCTGATCATCTCTGAACAAGGCTTCCTCTGGACTGGAGCAAGAAGGGAGTCCCAGATATGGAAGCAGTACCCCAGGTGAGGTCTCATGCAATAATTTCAGCAAGGCCTTCAACACTGCCTCTCACAATACCATCATAAGCAAACTCTGGATGCGTGGACTGGATGAGTGGACAGAATCATAGTATAAAACTGGCAAACTTAATCCTTGAGTCACAGATAGCTTCATTTTTTTTGAAAACAACGTATTTGTATTGCACTGGTTGTGTTAAGAGAATTACTGTCAGTTTTAAATGAAACACCAAAAAAATATGATTCACAGTGAGAGAAACCCCTCTTTTGGTTGAAGTACAGAACACCAAGCATGAGAGAACTGTTCAGCAAACCCAGTTTTCCCAGGCTGCTCTCAGTAATGAATTCAGAATGAGAGACATGGCACTTGTAGGAAATTCACATCCCTTTGAAGATTTCTAACAGAAGTTTTCATCTCTGCTTATTCACACTGACTACAGTTAAAACTGATATTTACATCCTAGAGTTTAAGCAAGTATGAAAAGTGCCATCTAAAAATTCTGTTGCTACATGGAAAGCTCCCATGTCCTACCCTCTAACTTGTCTGCAAAAGGAACACTCAGCATGCTATAGCATAGTTGTCTGATAATGAACATGATATTGTATGTCATTGATATTCATTAGCTTCTTTCAACACAGATTCCAAAAGGGATTCATGAGGATATATTGAATAGAAAAGACTTTATTTTGATCACAACTTCTACATATTTACATTGAAAGATCTCCATAAATGTTAAGGCTACCATAGTGGCTGTTGCTTCTAAGAATTTGAACATATGATTCCTGCACTGCTTCACTTCTCAATGTCATAGTTTCTTACTTTTTTTGCTGAGATAAGCTGCCACAGATTTATGCCTCATGGTGAATTCTTAAAAGTTGCAAATGACAGAATTTTGCTCTTGTGTTTTTAGTTACCTGGCTTTACAAGATTGCTTTTCATGTTTCCCTCGTTCATGTTTCCATGTCTTCTGCAGTAGTTCCCTTCTGTGATCATCCCATTCCTCAGAGAGAATCCTCCCAGAGACATGTCTTCCAGGAAGTTTAGCAACATAAAATCTCTATGTTAAGTGTCTGTTTTCTAGTTTATGTCAGTATAGCTTAGTGACACTGTGCTCTCCAGCCACTTATATTGTTACCTTGCCAGTAAGTTCTTGCTGAGATTGCAAACTGAGCCACCTGGATGACATGATGAGGCTCTGCTCTAACTGGTGTATTGTTCTGGATACTCCATGACACAAATTCTGAGAACAGCAACACCAGGGGGATTTCTCAGCAGGAAAAATCGGTATAAGCTACATTTTGAACATTCCCCACAAGAAATCAAAAAACTTATTATCATCTGAAAGGGTTTGCAATTATTCTTTGAAATGTAGCAGAAGTGTTTTTAATATATCTTCCTTCTTAACATTCTGCTCTTAAGACATTTTACTAGGATTCCATATGCCCCAAGAACAAACCTATGCATATTTCTGCACCTATGCCATGAAATTTGTTGCTATGGAAATATCAAAACCACCCTATAACTAAGAACTGGCAAACCCTTTCATGCAAAATAGTATCCAGCCTCAATTCCCATTCAATAGTCAAAATTAATTGTAGCCATTTTCATGCTTTATAGTGGCTTAATATCTTTGTTATATCATTGAAGTCTTTCAACCACTTATATCCAGTGCACACAGGCTCCAGATCATTCAGTTCAATGAATAATTTGGGCACAGTAATTCCAGCAGAATCTCTGAGTAATCAGACTAAACTAAATTAGATTAAATTATCCTTACAATTCTTTGCCTTTTCTTGCTGCCTTTGAATTTATTGGCAAAGAAGAATTTTCTAGATTAATTGGAGAGCTGACTGTAGTACCTCCTTTCTAAACTTTAACATTTCAGATGATTTATGGCTGACATGTAGAGCACACGCTGAGAATTAACTGAATGGAAACCTTCAGATCAGGGAGAATTTAAAAAGAGCAGCAGCATTTTTCAACAGAGAATGTCTTGAGTCCTGCTGTCTGAACAGCTTCTCCTACTGGAGGAAAGAAGTTGACCTCAGGCAAATAGCAGTGGGAGAGCATGTAAGGTAGTGTCCACATGTACGCACATTCTCTTCTGGATATCATATTTTCTTTTACTGTCATAAATTTCACTACGTTATAGGTTTTCTAAACTTAGTCCCTTGGAGTTAAGGAAAGAGCCCTATTTTGAGTATCTCTGTCTCCAGTTAGCATACTTCCAGGTTACTCTGCTATGAGATAAATCACAAAATCAAAAAATAGATGAAATATCCATTACTGAAATGGTTTATAAGGTACAATTTGAAACCAATGCCCAAAATTATCTCTTCAAGAAATATATTAACAATGGATCATGAATAAATTGGTCTACATATATAACTATATCTTCTTTCTATTATTTAATTAACATGATACCTTTCTGTTTATAAAATAATTTTAAACTCTTACCCTTCTGTCCCCTGATGAGCCCTACACACAAATGTTCATATTGTATGACTTCCTAGGAGAATAAAACTGTACAGAACTGCCAAGACTGAGTCCTTTTGAGGTGAGAGGTTAGCTGAAAAAAACCACTGATTTTAACCCATTCCAGAGTCTAAAGGCAGAAATTATTGAACTTTGAAAAGGCACATTGCTCCTCAAAATTGCTGAAGTACCATTTTTTCTTAGAGATACAAATATATAATTCAATTTAAAATGTGAGGCATTTTGAAAATTAGGAAAACTGCATTTCTGGTTGTGGCAGAAATTCTAATTTGCCTGTTTTGTAGGTGTCTGTATGCTTTCATCAAGAAGAAAAGCAAATGCTCTTTCATTCTGACAGAATACGATAGAGAAAGTAACTCCCTGAAAAATTACATAGTGTAAGTTGTGAACTAACTTGCTATAGAAAATATGGGGTCCAATAAAGTGTATTTCCATAAAAACACCCAAGACCAAGTTGTCATCAGAATAACCAAAATTAGTGTGGGGTAAAATTTTCCAAAATATTGACATAATTTACACTGCTAGTCTTGTTTTTAAGTCAATGTTTCCTTAGAAATAATACTAACTTTTAAAAGGATTCTTTTTTCTCATACAAATGTTATAAAAATAGTATTTACAATTCTAATCAGACAATTCAGTTTTGAAAATTTCTCCTCATAGGATAAGCACTTTTAAAGTGAAGACTCTGTGTCTGTATAGCTACAGAACTTTATGTCGCAAAAAGAAAGATGAATGGATTCCTCATATCAATTTTTTCTATGAGATTTCCTGGCCAAAGGTTAGTAATGAATTTATTCAAGACAGTCACACACTGGTACATATGGAAAAGAATTGGGAAAGAACTTAAATTAAAACTGGGATAATAAAATAGAAAACCGAAGTTAACAGGATAGAACACTAGAAGTCATTATGTGACTCAAAATCTCAAAACCTCTTCAATAAAACAGACATTCAGATATGAAGTGATATAGGTTTATTATTATAAAATGCATTTTTCAGTTTAGAAAAAATAAATTATTCTTACCTGTTATAGTTGCTTTGTTAATTGATGATTGGCTACACATTGGTGATCTTCTATTAAAAAGGAAATGAAAAAAGGTTTAAGCCTAATAAATTCACTGATGACTGAATCCTTGAACAATATAACAGAAAATACATTACCTGAGAATTTACTTGGGAACTCCAGGACAGGAATATTTTAGAAACTTACAGGTTTATTAGAAGTCTGCCTAATCACATCTAGAGCTTATACATACTTTGAAATGTGAATTATAAACATATGCAAAGACATTATTTTCTTTGGAATGTTAATTACTTCTTGGTCTCAAGATGCATGTTTTGGGTGAGGGAAATGGCTTCACTACATTTGCAAGTGTAACTAATGTTAGTGTCAACTGTGATGCTGTAGCAAGACTGGAGAGAGATCATATTTATAATGCCTAATTTATAGGTATGAACTACTGTGGATAGATAAGAGTTCTATGTTCAGATCATACAAGCAAATCTCAGTGAGTGCAGCTGTCTGCTCATTCTGTTCCATTTGTAAGACTCAGATTTTGCCTGGATGATCACCTTTGAATGATCTTAGGCATATGACTACTTTATCTAAAATTATATGAGGTGAAAAAACCTACTCCAAGTTCTTGCAAGGACAACAATTGCAAGATCAATTAGAAGGCAAGGGGGCTGTTGTCTCAGCTATTAACTGTAATATCTTTAGGGCATTAATAAACTTATTCCTCATCATCATTTCATGCAGGTTTGGTGGCACAGACTGAAATTGGTAACATCTATTTGTCTTCTTAGCTTGCATTAAAAAAGTATCACTACAAAAATTTCAGTGGCCAGAAAACGACACTCACTTGTTGGGCGCCCGGTCTTGTAAATTGGTTAACGCAGCAAAGTTATTCCGGACAGTACGCAGGCTGGCCAGAACCTGGAACAAAAAAAGTGGTTTCAGTATAAATTTCTGCACAAGTGAGACTGATTTATATCTGCTCCACTGTGCTGAAAGAAAATGGAAAGCACCTTGCAAAACCACTGTAAAAGGTTTCCTGTGCTGGCTAGTCTGGATCCTTTGGCCATTGTTTAACAATAATATGTCTGTAATACAAAGGCAGAAGTTTATATCTATTTTTTTGTCCCCCTCATAAACAACTCATTATCTGTTTGAAGGCAGACTGATTTGCAGGGGAGGAAAGTTTTTTACATAATTCTACTCATTTCTTTAAAATAACAATAGAAGCATTTGAGTTTGGAAGATAATAGCCCATTCAACCCTAATACTTCATGCATAAGAAATAATTACAGAATCTTTATTTGCAGTTAAGTCCCAATAAACTTCAAAGGACAAAGGGAATGAGATTGTCTAGACTGCCAGGAAAAGTAAAAAAGTAAAAGTGTCTCCTTTAAGAGGCACAGTTGATGTGGGGACTTAGAGCAGAATGCCAGAGAAAGAGGAAGTTATCCGCTGAGCATGTGGTAAAAGTCTGCAGGCTCTTACAAGCTCTATGCATTGGGNTAAATATATAATAAATAATTAAATTAATATTCTTTTAACAGGTTATTATTTGACCAAAGCAACCTGCCTAGTGTGGCTGAAGCTGCCACTTTAATTCTTATTTGAGGCTGCTGTGTGACTCAACCTTTCTCTTTCCATTCACCTTCAATACATATGACTTCATAATTATGGTGATTTGACTATATACAATTCCTATCTGTTTTGGAGTAAAACCCATCATCATGAGCTCAAGGAATAGCAATGTTAAATTTTCATACTTAATAAGGCAGCTCTATTGTGAAAAAAATTTGGCATTTTTACCTGATTTACAAAGAATTTTGAGTTGGTATTTTATAAAACAGAATCTGGTTTTGTAAAGGAACATAAGTGTCCTGGGTAAAATTTATCTCATGTCTAAAAATCTCATTGTATTTAATGCATAAAAGATGTCCAAATGGAGAAATTGTAATTAGAAAAATAACAAATAACAGGAATCAGTAATGTCTTAATCATGACTGCCTGCTACAATATTTGGAAAGAGAACAAAGGTGTTTATCATGCTGCTGCACTTCAACTTTTCAGATAATGACTTTCTGTTGAAACACTTCTTTTGTTTCAAACAAACATATATAATGTCAACAACTGAAAAGAACTGGTTTGGTGGTTTTGTCTTTAAATTACAAGGCCATGTGAGAAATATGGCAAAGCTGTGCCTACCTGAGCAAATGGTGTCACAATCAAGTCATCACCATGTCTGAAAAAAATAAGCAGAGTTGTGAGTTAGGTATCACCAAAATTTGCTGCTTTAACAGAAAGAAAACAGGTTTTACAATGCAGTATAGGTAACTCCAGTTCTATTCTTCTACAGTCACACTTTGTTATTGCTCCACACATTCTTTGAAATCAAGTATCAACTTAGTTATTTCCCAACTGCCTGGCAAGTCTATGGGAAGGTTGACAGACCGCCACTTGCTGTGCTGTGGGCTGGGCAGGTGACTGACCACCCAGGATCAATCTACAGATGTATCATCCCAAAGGATGGAGGTGAACATTCCAAAAGTGGCTCCACTGAGGGTTATCACCAGGCTTGTGAGGACAGGACAGGTGGATGGCTGGGCAGCACATCACACATGAATAAAAACCTACTAAAACTTCCAAACTGACTGAGACTTCTGTAGTTATGGGGCCTGTGACCAAGGGTGTGCTGTCACTGTGGCAACCTCACCTCCATTGGGGGGATGCATGGACAAGGTGGCAGGATGACACACTGTAGGGCAAAAGGCAGAAAGAGAAAGTAGGGTTTCTTCTCTTCAGCAGGGAAAACTGCTACTTGAAATGGCTGTCAAAAACTACAGTCCTGTAAACACAAGTAGACTGAAGGATTGAGGATACAGAGTCAAGATATAGGGACAGGAAAAAATTGGTATTTTCAGTTATCCTATCCAGTATATGACAGCCATGAAGGTGAAAATAAATTTTCCGAAGACAGAAATACCATATATTTTTAGTATATTGACTATACTCTGCAGTGAATTTATCATGATAAGTTACAAGTTGCAACTTCTAACAGGAACTACCATTGATTTGGTGCTATTTTAATGTTATTTAAGTTTAAGCATAAAATATGAGTTTTGGACATTGGATTTCAAGTCCATAAAAATCTAATTGGAAAAAGGCTGATAAATGGAGAAATGTGACTTGTGTTTGACTTGCTATAACATTATTCTTATAATCTATATACTGTCCGCAAGAAAGCAATGGTTTGCAGATATTGCAAAGACCTAATTAAAAAGCAGGATGTGCAATCTGTACCACTGTACAATCAGTCTGTAAGGATGAAACAAAACTCCCCAATATTAAAGATCATCAGAATGTCTAATAACTGTGTAACCATTTTTATTATCATCTCTTTTTTTTCCTTTTGTAATAGAAAAATTGATTTTTAAACACCCCATGGAAGAAATCTGCACTTCAAACAGTCTTTGCAGAAGTGGTTGGAATCGAGTGTTGTTCCAGGTGAAACCACAGGCCCAGATTGGATGGAAAGCATATAGGCTTGACTCGTAGAACAAAACAGAAGAAACATCCTCCATAGGAGGAACTTGGGGCTTTAATTGCTCAGGGAAGCCAAATCCAATAGAGTATAATCGACAACATGAATCAGCCCAGAGCATTAACAGGAGAGTTAATGACCAGATGGGTTTAGTACCTCTTTATGTTTTCATTGGGTCAGGAAAACATAGGCAAATGCCCTACACTATAATTTTAGATAAGGGTTGCTTAATGAATTACACAAAGGCTTTATCAGAAGATAAGCCAAATGCCTTTTTTTCTTTCTTTTTNAAACCTCTTCAATAAAACAGACATTCAGATATGAAGTGATATAGGTTTATTATTATAAAATGCATTTTTCAGTTTAGAAAAAATAAATTATTCTTACCTGTTATAGTTGCTTTGTTAATTGATGATTGGCTACACATTGGTGATCTTCTATTAAAAAGGAAATGAAAAAAGGTTTAAGCCTAATAAATTCACTGATGACTGAATCCTTGAACAATATAACAGAAAATACATTACCTGAGAATTTACTTGGGAACTCCAGGACAGGAATATTTTAGAAACTTACAGGTTTATTAGAAGTCTGCCTAATCACATCTAGAGCTTATACATACTTTGAAATGTGAATTATAAACATATGCAAAGACATTATTTTCTTTGGAATGTTAATTACTTCTTGGTCTCAAGATGCATGTTTTGGGTGAGGGAAATGGCTTCACTACATTTGCAAGTGTAACTAATGTTAGTGTCAACTGTGATGCTGTAGCAAGACTGGAGAGAGATCATATTTATAATGCCTAATTTATAGGTATGAACTACTGTGGATAGATAAGAGTTCTATGTTCAGATCATACAAGCAAATCTCAGTGAGTGCAGCTGTCTGCTCATTCTGTTCCATTTGTAAGACTCAGATTTTGCCTGGATGATCACCTTTGAATGATCTTAGGCATATGACTACTTTATCTAAAATTATATGAGGTGAAAAAACCTACTCCAAGTTCTTGCAAGGACAACAATTGCAAGATCAATTAGAAGGCAAGGGGGCTGTTGTCTCAGCTATTAACTGTAATATCTTTAGGGCATTAATAAACTTATTCCTCATCATCATTTCATGCAGGTTTGGTGGCACAGACTGAAATTGGTAACATCTATTTGTCTTCTTAGCTTGCATTAAAAAAGTATCACTACAAAAATTTCAGTGGCCAGAAAACGACACTCACTTGTTGGGCGCCCGGTCTTGTAAATTGGTTAACGCAGCAAAGTTATTCCGGACAGTACGCAGGCTGGCCAGAACCTGGAACAAAAAAAGTGGTTTCAGTATAAATTTCTGCACAAGTGAGACTGATTTATATCTGCTCCACTGTGCTGAAAGAAAATGGAAAGCACCTTGCAAAACCACTGTAAAAGGTTTCCTGTGCTGGCTAGTCTGGATCCTTTGGCCATTGTTTAACAATAATATGTCTGTAATACAAAGGCAGAAGTTTATATCTATTTTTTTGTCCCCCTCATAAACAACTCATTATCTGTTTGAAGGCAGACTGATTTGCAGGGGAGGAAAGTTTTTTACATAATTCTACTCATTTCTTTAAAATAACAATAGAAGCATTTGAGTTTGGAAGATAATAGCCCATTCAACCCTAATACTTCATGCATAAGAAATAATTACAGAATCTTTATTTGCAGTTAAGTCCCAATAAACTTCAAAGGACAAAGGGAATGAGATTGTCTAGACTGCCAGGAAAAGTAAAAAAGTAAAAGTGTCTCCTTTAAGAGGCACAGTTGATGTGGGGACTTAGAGCAGAATGCCAGAGAAAGAGGAAGTTATCCGCTGAGCATGTGGTAAAAGTCTGCAGGCTCTTACAAGCTCTATGCATTGGGTAAGACAACATAGATGAACTACTTCCTTTCTGGACTTAATTTCATGCAAGATTGCAGACAAGTGAATGTAATGGAGAGGAGTGTCTTGTTACAAATGGCATAGGCACTCTCTTCTGAAGGCAGCTGGGTAGCATGCGAAAAATTTTGTCCCTTGTGAGGCTAATAAGATGAACCTCTCTGTCAGGGGAGAGTTTAGCTGATGTCAGAGAGGAACCATGAGCTGATTTGAGCTAGGCTGCAAATGGGAGAAAGCAGCAGCACTAATCACTGGCATGTCTTTGTAGAAGTTGATTTTTTTTTTTTTTTNATCCTGTTTTCTGCTGAAAGAGTGTGACTACGCTACTTCACTTCCAGGAAAATTATGCTCTTTTTCTTCGAGTTCTGTGAAATGGCATTATCTGATATGTGACAGCTGGTTTAAATGTTTCTCAGTAGTGCTTTAATTTCTTATCTATTATAAAGGATATTTTTATTATTTGCATAGCACTGGTCCATTTTTTGCTTCTGTTTTAAGATTTAAAGGGAACCCAGCTCAAAACATAAAACCATTTTTAGTGGTCTAGTCTAATTTGCACATTTGGAAATCATGAAAGGGCAGAATTCTGAAGATGAAAGTGTTTACAGCACTAGACAAAGAACAAAAATATTCAGTTGTTTCTACCTGTTAATAACACAGTGGAGACATGGAAAAAGTTCTTTCTAGCGTTTGTCAGTGGCAAACACTCTGAATGCCCAATATATGATACAAATGCACAAAATATTCACCAGTGCCTCAAAGTACCAGACAATTCCTGAAACATAGCCACAAACATTTAAGTTCAGATTGGAAAAAAATATGAAAATAAGACTGTCCTCCTCAAAATCTCTTGTGAGATTCTTTATTGTAAATAGTATTTCCTCTTCTTCCCATTTAGCCCCGGTTTGCCACTCCTTGGATGGTGAGGCATTCATAAAAGGCAACAGCTATGTGTTCTTGGCTTTCTACGCAGGAGGATCTTGTCCTCTTTTATGTAAAATAACATGATCCCACTTTTCTCATTTTCAAACTTGATTCTACTTGAGTTGTTTCTGGACTGCATTTCACTGAAGAACACTGATATCATACTGTAGCTTGTTATTCTTCAGAAGGAGCATGATTAAGTAGTAATTTAATGTACTGAAATCAAGGCAGGACCTAATTTTCACTTTTCAAATCTCCCTGTGTCAAGGGCAACAATTCCAGATATTATCACTATTTTGGTGAATTTGATGCTGAAAGTACAGCTGTTCACAGGTTTCGCAGAATAGTTTAGCACTCATCAGGCCACTTGAACTGCAATGCAATCATAAAAGGTGGTGAACAATTTTTGATCCACACTGGGTCAGAAAATCTGGACAAGGTAAGAGTGTTTAAAAATGGAGCAGATATGTCCAGAGAAGATGTGGTAATTTTTTTACAGAAGAGCAAGAACATGTTGCCATTGAACAAAATGCCATTGATACACAGTGTACTACAGTTTAATAAACACTACAATGTATGAGTGACCTCCTGTTTCTAGATGACATGGAAGCTGATGGGTCATTCTTTCCCCTGTCCTAGATAGGATACTGCTTCTGTATACAGAAGCAGCAAGAGGGACTGTAAATACTGCAATACATCACCAGTTTCTAAATATAGACAGAGGCATTAGCCTTTAAAGTTAGAAGAAATTGTCCACATCAGTGTTAGACTCTCTTAATTAGTATGCCTGGCATACTGGTTCACATCTGCATTTTTCAAAGGAAATACGGGTTTGAAAATAGAATATTTTTCACATAGCCTCAAAATTTAAAATGATCGGTTCTCCACCACCAAAGAACATTGCTAAAACATGCACTAGTCCACATGAGATGAAAAACTGCTACATAAAAAAGCTAAGTTTTCTTTAGGAGAACAAAGATTATGTACCACATTGCAAGCTAGTAGCCATAGTGAAGTGGTGAAGCCTAGCCTTCTGCAATTTTCTGTCTTTTTATTCCTAATATTTCCTATATGACACTTGAACTCACACCATATGAACTATGCAGATCCCCACCCTGAAGAAGAGATTAAAGTGCTGTATTAAATCAGAAGTTAGTTGAACATGTTCAGTACAAAAGTTCTGCTTCCTTTCCTCAGGACTGGCATCAATTTGTCTTTTCTATCCCAATCAAGGAACAGTAATTAACTTTTCCCTTATTAATAAGGAACTTAGAGATGCATGGAAAGACAGAGAAGCAGGCAGGCAGATTAACATTAGGATAAGACAGGGTGACTGCATAACCTTTACTTCATAATTAAACTGTCATAATTCAATATAACATCAATTAATAGAGGTAACTAGAGAGATATTCTTCAGACCTGTCAGGATACAGTTAAGAAAGAGTGGATGTTTTTTATAGTGGTGAGAAAAAACTCACAATATCCATTAAGGAGAAGGAAATCCCAGGCCTTGGAGACCACAAGGACCGTGAGGGACTTGTCACTGTGGAATTTCACAGGGAAGGTTCTCAAGGTTTGTTTTTCTAAATCCCATAGTAAACACAGGTTTAGACTTTCTAGATCTTTCTAGACTTTCATGTGAATACCAACTGAGTGATCTTGAAAACATGCGTTGAAGTCGTGAGATATAAACAGGATAAATAGGAGCTCTGCCTTATTTAAATAAAGGAGAGAAAACATACAACACATATTTACACCAGTTTGACACAAATGTACCAGTTTAAAGTATGATCTTATTGGGTTGCAACACTCATCCACTTGAATCAACACCTTACTTATATCCCCAGGAGAAGTACTGGCTGGGGATACTGGTCAGGCCTTAAATCCAACTGGCATAATCCGTGTTGAATCCTCTGGCTACAAGCTTTGGACACAGACCATTTTAGAGAGTAAAGTTGCCAACTGAATTGAAAAGCCCAAGAGAACAGTGGCTGTATGAAATTCCTGAATGAAGCTCCACATCAGGAGCTAAGGCTTTCATCATACTGTCGTATGAATTTACTTCATTTTTAAAGAATTGTATTTGGACTCTTTCTTTTTTTTTTTACTAGAAAAACATAGCAAGAATAAAAGTATGGAAAAATCCACACAGCTGTATAAAATGTAAAAAAAATAAGAAAGAAGATGAACACTAAGGTAGTCTTCTGTTTCTGTCAGAAAATATATGGCAGTGGTCTTTTGCAGTGTAAACATCTAGATTTGAATTAAACATAGCATCCACTCATTTCTGTATACTAGGCTGAATCAGACTTACTGTCCAATTGTGTGTCTCAGCTTAGATGAGACATTTGTGTTTTGTTTGCACATATGCTGGAACACAATTATACAATATACAAAACAAATGCAAGACAGAGAATAAGCTGACAGAGTACCCTAACTTCCAGGATTTTCTTTTCTGTCCCAATAACATTTCATAGTTGAAGCCAAATATGCACACACTAAACATATGAATTAGGTATGCTGAGGTATCCACTTTGCTCAGATTCACATTTTAGTAGCAATGAAAGATGATTCTATATTGCACCCTGATAGGGCAATGAAAAAATCATGTAATGGTACTAGCCATCAGAAGTTGTGCTTTGAGCACAGTGAGAAACAGTAGCTGCCTGCTCCATGCAGCATGATCTTTAACATCATCATCACCTGCATTTGGAAAATAAAAATGGGTTGGTTTGCAAAATTGATTTTGTGAAGTCAGAAATCACAGTGCTCCAAGTCAGCTTGTTCTGCAGGAATAGTGCTTAAATCATGTAATCTCAATTTTTAAAGACTTTGAGAATAATTTTCTAGTCCTGAGATAGCTTAGGCCTTGCCCAGAAAGTCAAGGCTAAATGAGTGTAAGTGGCAGCTCTTAATGTTCTGCTCACATTAAGAAATGGGGTTACAGCTTTTCCTAGATTGCCAGAGGGTTTTTAGTGATTTGCATGTCTTTGAAAGAGTAAACACAATCTTGGGGATGATCAGGCAGGAGATAGGGACTATGGCATGGCGAGCAGGCTGGGATTTAGGGCTGAAAGAACAAGCAATTAAAATTGATATTGGAGCCATGAGCTATAGAGGAGGGGGTTGTTTTTCCCAGAGCATTTATTTATTTCTGCGAACATGTACGTAAGAGGATTGTTGAAAAGAGCTACTTGAAACCACAGAAATTAGACCCTGAATGAAGCAGACTCTCATCAACTATTGTCTGAGTGTTTCAGAACACCACAATTTTCTATAACACTGTGCAGTTATGTCCTTCTGATACATCTGTCTAATTCAGCAACACAGCTAGCCCTAATTAGTAAAAAAGTATTGCTGTAATATTGGGAGTTCAGTACAGTGAATTTAATTGAGCTTAAACAGATTAAGGAGGATTGGCTCAGAAAAGCCACACCATCTGAGAAGTCCATTGTCCCATCCAAAAGAAATTCTCCTTGGGCTGTCTAACTAAGCAAGTGAGATTTAGAAAGACAGACTAAAAGGAGAAAAATGTTTCTCCAGCATAAGTGTTACTGGTAAAAACTTCAGATATAAGTCTTTCCAAAGACTCCAACTGACTTCATAGGGAGCACAAAATGAGTTACTCCACTATGACATTGATGAAGAAAATAATTCTTGTCTGCCCTACAATCAGAGATCCAAAAAACCTCAAAACAAATGTGGATTATTACATATGGCTAATAAACATATGTTATGTACTAAAATACCTGGAGTTTTCTAGATACAACTTATATTTTATATAAGAAAATACTTTAATTTTTCATTTCACCATTTCAGCATCTCAGCTCCTGAAGACACACTTTGTTAAACTTAAAAGAAGCCTTTGAATTCTTGCAATCTACCCTGTTCTAGTCATCAGGGTTAGGTTACCCAAACTGCAATCTTAATTCAAGCTTCACTGCATCAGCACCCAAAGTGAGAAGCTGTCTCAAGACTTAGAAAGACAAAGGACTACACCTGTTACAGACTAAGGAACTGGAAAGGAACATCATTAGCAATTCTAAATCAGTATTTTGAGGTTTAATCCAGGGACTATCAGGTACATACTATCTGGCTACATGTGCACCTCACTGTGCATCAATAGCTCCCTTTCACAGTGCCTCTGCTTTTGACCAGATTAAAAAATAAAAGTATTTTGCTGGGTGATAAGAGCTATTTTTGGTCTCAGTGACAGTGATCTGAACCATGACCCCTGGTTCAGAAGCTTCATTCAGAATTGCTGGATGAGCTGGAATCAGAATTTGCTATCTCGAAAAAGCAAGAAGTATAACTATTTTTTCCCGTCCTATAAAATGTGCTATAGGAACACTACTAGGTTTCTTCCATCTACCAAGAGATGCTCCTAACATCTTTGGGGGAGTTTCAGGACCACCAGGACCTCTTACAGTAGTCCCAGTTACTTTTCTCAGAAGTTTATATCTTTCCAAAACACTGCACTCACACATCTGACTTGTGTAATCTGCCTGAGGAAATCACCTAGGTAGTGATGTAGTGAACCATCATAGTAGGGCATGATGTGTAACATAAAAAAACACAGATAAGTCAAGAAAACATTTGCATCATATTGCCCTACTTCATCCACCAAGTTTCAATACTTTAGTCCTGTCATAATATAGCAGACCATTTAGTTTACAGGAGAATGGTGGGCAACTGGCCTCTATAAAGTCTGAAAGAATTACTCAGTCCTGAAAGGAATCAGAGCATGGCCTTGCAAGAGTGTTTCACTGCTGAAAATGTTTTTTCTTCTAAAATCAGAAGATAGTCTTCCTGGGGGTCACTGAGGCAGTGGCAAGGGAAAAAAAGAGCAGTGTGGGGCTTTGTTTTGTATGTTGAAGGAGAGGCTAGATTAACCCAGAGGAGATAGAACTTTGAATGAGAAAATGCTGGACTCAATCAGAGGAGTCCTGGCCGACTCAGCAGTGCCACTGTTGGACTGTTCATACAAAAACATCATTTAGCCATATCAAGGCTGGAAAACAAACAGGCATCAGAGACTACAGAGTAGTTCTGTTTTCTTCTCAGGTTCAAGAACATTAGTGACTGGGTTTGCATACATGACTTGAAGAAATCAAGTAGGTGCCACATAATGAGTTACTATTAGTGACATTTGATTGCACTAGCTGACACACGTAAATGTTTAACTTGTTGCAAATGAAAATAAAATGCATTGCCTGGAACTACTTTTAGTCATCAGGTATTTGGTTTCTGTCTTGTCCCTGTCCCACATGCTTAAATGTTTAAAACTGATAGGCATGTGTTACTTCTGAAGAATAAGTCTGCATGACTTTCCATGTGAGCATCCTCCTGATGCAGGCTGAAAGATTCCCTCTTTAAAAGAAATAGCAGAGTTGCTGAGAGTAAGGTGCTCATGTAATGCAACCCAGCCTGAGAGAGCTTTCTATCAGCCAGCCACAGATGGTTTCAAGGTCTATAAGAAAAATGGTCCCTTCACCAAATTCAAAGGTCTCTAAATGTATGTAAGAAGAGACAAGCTGACTTCCAGAAAAACACATCAGATTTTCAGACTGTACAGTTTCAGGGATTCAAGTCTACAACTAAGTGAGCATTAGTGCCATTAAAATAATTCAGAACATTCAATTTGTGCCCTGGAGGGTGGAATAATACCTGATGTTCTTCTGGATTTTGACATAAATTTGACCTGTGTACATAGGTGATCACCTATGAGCCAGAGAGACAGTCCAAAAGGGATTGCCCCAAAACATTCAAGTCCCTTTTTACAAAGTTGCTTTTCTTCACACTGCTCCCATCTTTCAGCATTTTCAGCATGCAAACACACGAGTCCATCCTCCCCTACAGGTCACTGTTGCAAGCTCAGGCAGTGATGGTGTTGTGGTATAGTTGAAATCCCAGCAAAGAATTGGTTTTGGTACCATATTCTTAAGAACATGAGACCTGTGACTGAAAAGATGTAGAAATTAAGTCTCTTTTGTTTGTAACTTCAGTAGTAACTTGTTATTTTCCTTCAAACAACAATTATTTCCAGAGAAGTGAAGAAAAAATGCCTAAAACATTAGATGTGTTTAAAGGGGAAGTGATGTGTTTAACAACTGAGAGCTATATTTGGAAAATTGTAAAGTTATCAATCTCACACAAAACCAATCATGATTCTGTATTGATTGAAAGTAAATAAAACATATTTGCATTCCACCAACAAAAATTCTCCCCTGAATCAAAAGCAGATAAAGTCTTCTCAATGCAAAAATGCTTTCCTGTTTTCCAACATAACTGATTTTCTAATCAATAAATAAAGTTAACACAAATTTATTATTCAACTTTAAGCTAGTTACATTCTAAGTTGAGTTCTTGGTTTTGAATTCCACCTGAAAAATGTGTCAAACAACCAGAAAGGACAGAGTCATCTTTTTTTTTTTTTCAAAATTTTTGTTTATAACTCAAAAAAAATATTTTAAGAGACTTGCAAATGACTTAGATTAATTTAAGCTGCAACCTGGAACTTCATTTAAGGATCTTAAAAACAAAAAAGCAAAACACAATGGAGCAAAATATTGGTCTGTTTTTCCTACAGTGATGTAGGTACATTTCTTTCCATGAATAAATAAATAAATGTCTCAAATCATTTAATGTATTTTTTTTAATTAAAGATTGTTTCTAAACAGAGTCACACATAGAAAATACTTCTTAAAAGATCTTTTTAGACTAGGCTATACTTTGAAGTTTAACTGTCCATTTTCAGCCAGTAATACCCATGATGTAGTAGTGTCAGAGATTCCTAGGAAAGAATATGATACATCAAAAGGAATTTCTGCTACATTTTTCTGGAGACAAGACATTTCTAATTTGTTTAACTGAAGTGCAATTACTCCTCTCAGTAAATGCATGTCTTGTCTGCTGTCCTAGAATCATAGCTAGCACCTTTCATGAAAAAGGTGGGCTTTTTCTCCATAACTTAAGATTCATAATCATAATATTTTATTAATAAAACAAGGCCTCACTGGCTCAGAAACAAAAGAATAATCTTGCCTTAGAGGATGGCCTATATATATATATATATAATATATAAATAAATATAAATAAATACATCCTCTGTAACTGTAGGTACAGGGAAAATATTCTGGAGTAAACTTCATCCTCTTGATATTTCTTTTATCGCAGACAGTAGCAGAGGGATGCTGCTGTCTTCAGAAGTTACTGGCAGAGTAGCAGTAGGTTATCCAGCTCAGGAAATAGGTGTATGGTGGCCATTTAGCAGATCACCAGACCAGTGACCCTGCAGTTCCCCACAGCCAGTGTTCCTTGGCTGAGTTCTGCTCCTTTAACACACGCAAGCAAATTTCAATAGAAATCAGAAAGTTTTGTGTAATAATACTAGTTGGAGCTCATAGCGATAAGCTGATTAAGAAAACAATGCTGAGATTCTCTAAAGAAGTCTGTAAAACCTCCCCCGCAGCTGCTGGGGTTCATTTGGCCAAGTCTTGAGAAGATCAGGATGCTGTGTCTGAGCTGTACTCTTAGAACTTGTGGAAATGGGAGAGCAGACTTATATGAGAGGTTAGAAAATGCCTTCTTACACTCAGAAGACACCGTGGAGCTTGGACAGACTTGTCTGCTGTGAATGTCTTGGTCCTCTGGTCTAGACTGCTATCCTCTGGTCTGCTTTTTCAGAATTGCAGGGGGGTTATACATATTTTCACCCTTCAGAGTGGTATAAAACATAGGCTGCAATGCAGCAGTAGACAGTTTATTGGCTTTTTTTTTGTTTTCTAGGAACCTATTTTTTAACCTGATTAGACACCTTGATTTTGCTAAAACAGAAATTCTCTATTAATTTGATTTCTTGCTCCATTAGCCAGTGATCCCTTAACAAGAAGGGCATAAAAAGTGTTATCACTTCTACCTCTTCCTGCAGTTGTAAGTTATGGGCAGCTACAGCAGTTCAAACAAGTCAGCATTAAGCAATCAGACCTAATCAGCAAGACATCTACACAGTTCTCTGGTTCACTAATGTCTTCAAATATAGATAGGCCTGACAATTTTTCAAGTAATGATTTTTTCACATCCTGCATCAAGATACTACTCCCTTTCTCCTCTGTGCTGCTGTTGGGAGTTGGTTTTTTTTTTCCATTTTTTATTCTCCTTCCCTTTAAACTTGTTTTCCTGTCTTTCATGACAGATCCTGAACTATAATTCTTCATATTGTCTCACTACCCCTCACTGCCTCACTCAGTTCCTTCTTTTTCTCTTGCACATCTTTATCTCTGCTGGAAATCCCACAGAGAGGCTTCACAGCACATCTGTGCTTATCTGCCTTGGACCTTGCATCTTCCTTTCTAAACTATTCACCTCTCCAGTTCACAAACTTTAGCAACTTTTCCTAATCTCTGTATATAATTTCCATGTCCTGCTTTTATTATTCTCAAAGACCGTGTTAATTTTTCCAAGGGATTATTGAAACAATGTTACTGACCCACACTCACTCCATTTTACCAGCTTTCCCTTACTTACACTTAGCTGCCTTTTTCTGCCTGACTGCACCCATAATTGTCCCACTAACCTTCTGTCATCAAAGCAGCCTTGCAGTCATCCTCTCTTTTTTATTCTTTTCCATGACTAATTCATCAAAAGGTACTTTGGATTCTCTGATTTTAAAACACTTTCCACCTGTCCCTTCCCTGCCCTTGTTTCTTTATTTTCCATTGCAACTCCCTGAATGAAACTCCCTTTGCTTTCTCTGTGAGGTTTACTATTTTGGGCATAGTGACTTGTATTGTATCTTCTCCTGGGGATAGTATCTGACTGTATTACTCTCTTGGTTATCATCTTACACTTTGACTTTGTAGGCTGTTTGCAGCAGAGCCCATCTTTTCATTTTGGGTTTGCAAGCAACTGAGTACAACTTGTTCCCTTCCTTATCTGGAGCTGCACACATAATAAATAATGACACAATGAATTCAGCACTTTAGCACTGCCATCCACTGGTTGTCTTAACATGAAATTCCACATTTGACTAAAATTTTGAAGTATTGCTTTTGTTGCTACTGGCTAGAATGTATTATTGTAAGTTCAGTATTTCAGAGTAATAGAAATGCCAGAGTTCTTTATATTTTTATCCCTTTCAAATACAAGATATACGTATTTTTCTTTACAAAGTGAAGCATGGAGGCTGTTTGACTAATCTGGGGATCTAGACTGAACTGCTATGGACAACTTACATTACCTGAATGATGTGTATATTTCGTAATACATATTGCTCATGTTTAAAAAACAAACAATACTTAAGCACGTTATACTGATGCAAAAGGGAAATAGGATCATTTGAGACTAACCTAAAATTTGTGTACTTCCCCTGTCAACTCTTTCATCTCCCTCCTCATTTAGCAAGGTCCTGAATCAGAGTTGTTCCTTTATTTTAATAATATTCAGTGGGTTTTGTTTCCGGAAGCACATTCAGTTTATGGCTGAACATGTAGATAAGGACTTTTGTGACTTTTTTTAAAATCCTTGCTATTTTATCTTTTTAAACTTTCCCCTCCTTTGTTCCTTTTCTCTGTTTCACTTAATTTGTGTGATACAGCCAAGCTTATTATAATTAGGCTTATTGATAAATGATTAATATTCCATGGTGAGAACAACTTGCCTTTTAAATTTCCTAATGTGCTCCCCTCCTAAACAATAGCAGGAATATTTACTTTCTTAGTACAAAAGTCCATCTGTGACAAGGACTGTGAAAATTTGTCAAGATGTGAGGTCAAATAAATTTTATATGTAAATGTGTTTCCAGAAAAATTTGACAGGAAGAATAGAGTGGGAATAAAGGGGAAAAATGTGTGCTTTTTCAGTAATTATATTGTTTATCCAATTTGCTGCTATGTGCTGAAATATTACCCAAAATTCTAGGAAATGAAGTGGATTATGAGTTCAAGGATGGAGCACTAATTGAATTTTTCATTGAAATGACTCATCTAAGCAATGCAGTCAGCTGGATTGTCCTCCTGAATGTAAAAATCTTTACAAATGTTATCCTGATAGAGGCACCACACTAAAAGCTTGAATCTTCTCCCTCTAAAAAAGATGATATCTGTAAGATTTGCTGGGAGGGGGAGACTATTCCCAAGAAAAATGATTTTTTTTTTAATAACAAAAGAAGATGAATTGCTCCTTTTCTAACTCATTTTATCTCAACAAAACTGGTCACACTTGGCACAAAGGCTACTGAGTATTTCAATCTTTAGATGTTAACTGAGTCATAGACCTTACATTAACCCTCTCTAAAGGCAAGAATTTTTCTTACCTCTACATAGAAAAAGAGCTATAATTAAAAAAATAACAGCTATAAAAATTATATAAGCTGAAAAGAAAGTGAGTGTTCATTTATGACTTCAAGTTAGATATCAGCTCTAATTTCACTCATTATTATTAAAACCCTTATTGTTTTTGTGCCTATTTTTATTTTTTAAGGTAATATCTATTGGTCTTTGCCTCATTAAAAAATACCATTCACTCTGGTATCCTGACAAGACTGATCCTTTATTTTAGATATATATTTGAACCATAAAAAACAATTTGAACATAAAATTTGGAGCCATTTTGGCAAAAAAAAAACCCAATCAAACAAAAAAGAGATATTAATTTCTCCTACCTAGAAGTAAGTAGAAGATGGAACATTTAAAAATTTTTGGCATATTACAAATAAACAGATTTGCATCTGACTTCAACTACACAAGGAACCTGGGGTCCACACATACTTGAAAGGCATGACTCACTGGCAGAAAATACAGACTCCACACAATAGTGAGAGAGGACAGAATAAGCTTAAAAAGGTCTTTTGTTAGATTTTTTTCTTTTAGCTAACAGGGTGTTTTAGATAAATTTTTCTCAAAAAAAAAAAATCATTTTCTGCCAGCTGATAAATCTTTCTTTCTAAAAACCACAGAGATCCCAGTTGTAAATAATGGAATCTCTTTCTTAAAATTATGAAGAAGCATAAATTACATTTGTATTGTTTCTCTTGAAAATAACTTAAGAGACAGAAAATAGTTCTCCTAAGTGTTTCAGTACACCAGTATTGACTATCATTATTATTCTGTCAAAGCTAATACAGTGCATAGACATGTTAAGCACACCCTCATTATATCCTTCAAAAAGCTGCAGGAATGAGTATAATCTTCATTAAAGAAATAAAAAAAAAAATCCATTACTTCACTAGCATAAGAGATTACAGTCTGATTAAAAAAATAATATCTTGTGGCTGCAAAAGTCTTGATATTGGACAAATTATAGACTAGAAGTAGTTTATAAGGTACTTACATATCACTGGCAATGGAGGAATTCCTGGACATGGACTTTGGAGAGAGATCATAATCACTGTCTGACCGGTAAAGGAAAGACTCCCTTCGTTGACTGTGGACAAAATTTGCCTGAAGAATTAGCCCTGACCCAGGGCTTGTCATGGGGTCCAAGGGACTTCGTCCTGATGATGTACCATTGTCTACATCGAAACTTCAAAAAGAAGAGAAATTTTTTGTAATTGACTTAAAAATTTTAAGATTTTATAAGCAAAATTATCATAACTAATTGCTTCTCCATAGTAATGGAGAAATAGACCTGGTCATGTCTACTGCTACAAAAAAACAGAAATCACACAAGAGAGATACTTCAAAATTACTGATAAACAGAAAAACCCCAAAGTCAGAAGGAAAAGAAACTTGGCAGAGAAAAATCCCATGCTAATAGAAATAACAGAAGCTTTATATTTCTCTGCATGTAGAGTATCCATAAGCTCTAAACCAGAGGAAACATGATGTTTCATTATTTACTTCTTCAGGTTCCATCGCTCTGGAGCTGGACACCAATTATCCTGTCTCCCACTGCTAAGGCAGCTGAGGGCTTTTTTCTTATTGAGTATCCAATCCTAATGCTTTGTTATTAAAAAATGTTTCAAGTTCATGCTTGTCCCAGTAAACAAGGTTCTGGGGTGGCATTAGGCATACGTGTGTGCTTGAGCACATCTGCCTGCATTAGATTTGCTGTTTTACAAACAGGTAGAAGCAGTGAGTTCTTTTTTTAATGGCCAAGCACCAGAACTTCTGTAGCCTTTTGTGTCTTTGAACCACGCAGTTTAGATTCAGCACTTCTGGTTGTTGCATTTGCTATGAAGAGTGGTAAAGAGGCTTGTCATTGCTAGAGAACACTTTTCTTGTGAGAGGCTGAAGGATGAGTGAACAGAAAGTAACAGAGGGAGAGTAGATGCTGTTTTACATAGACGGTAATGTCTCCACAAAGAGCTTTGAAAATAGGCGCAAAGACCTTGAATGGGAGTCTGCAAACAACTGGTATAGGGTGGTTGGAGCTGAAAGAATGTGTTCACAGAATCACAGATCACAGAATCACTAGGTTGGAAGTGACCTTCAAGATCATTGAGTCCAACCCATGCCCCAACTAGACTATGACACCACATGCCGCACCCAGTCTTTTTCTAAACGCATCCAGGGATGGTGACTCCACCACCTCCCTGGGCAGACCATTCCAGTATTTTATCACTCTTTCTGTAAAAAAGTTTTCCCAGATATCCAACCTATATTTCCCTTGGTGCAGCTTGAGGCTGTCCTCTCCTTCTGTCAGCTGCTGCCTGGAGAAAGAGACCAAGCCCCACCTGACCACAGCCACCTTTCGGGGAGTTGTGGAGAGTGATAAGGTCACCCCCGAGTCTCCTTTTCTCCAGGATAAACAACCCCAGCTCCCTTCAGCCGTTTCTCATAGGGTTTGTGTTCTCAGCCCCTCACCAGCCTCGTTGCCTCCTCTGGACGTGCTCAAGTGTCTCATGGCAACCTGCGTTGCTTGACAGCCCAACAGCTGCATTTATTACTGGATGGAGGCTTTTTGCAGCATGTGGCTTTGTGTTTGGATGCTTTGTGGTACGCAACCCGAGAGCTTACAAATCTGTGGATTAGAAAGGCTAGGTTTTTAGGTTCATATGCCATACTAATAGGGAAAAAAATAACACTGCTAAAGCATATAAGAAGGAGGGATAAACAGAGGATCTTTCACATGATTTTTTAAACACAGAGAAGCACTAGCATCATATTACATTTTTGCTGAACCCATATAAAGTACTCATTTTTAAAATGATGTTCATTTGAACACCCACAGGTTTCCAGTTACAGCTAATGACAGCAGAAAAGATGCAGCGCAAGTCGATTAGACTTTGGCCTAGCACAAGTGTCACAGTTGGTATATGCTACTCTGTACCAGCTTCTTTTATCTCCCATTGACCTGAGGTTTTGGTGAGGTTGCCTCTTCAATCCTTTGTTGAAGTGTTGGCATTCCAATGACCTTTTTTCCTTTGTTAAATGAACTAATCAAAGAAACATATATTGCTTATTTTGACACAGCTGCACACTGCCTGGCAGGGGATAGATTTTTTGCTTCGTGATTTATTTCATTGTTTATTTTTTCCTTTGCACATATTTCTGGAACTGCTAGCCTACTGCCACATTCAGACTATACTTTTTTCTTTGTATTCACCACTTGCAGTTTGAATGTAGAAAAGCAAATGTAGTTGGATTATTTGTTTCTCTTTTTTAGAAAAATAAATGCAGAAAATATTTTAAAACTTCAGGAGAGCATAGTAATTTAATTCTCTTTTCACTGCAGTTTTCAGAACAGTTACCTGTCAGTAAATCCAAACACATACATTTCTTCCCAGGACTGATTTAATTTGATTAAGCCTGTATACTTTCCTCTGTGTCTTTAAATGTCCTACTGCTTTATCAACCTCAAACTAAGGAAGCTTAAACCATGAGACATCAAATGAAACCTCTGCAACCAGCCTTCTAGGTGATCTTGGACTGTGCAGAGCGCCTGTTTCCCTTTCATTTTCTCTATTTGTTACATCTTTGTGATGACTGTGAGATCTGCTCACAAAGAGTATTTGCAAATGTATTGAAAATGTCAAGATAATCTGAATGCTACAGTCAAATATCCTTTACAGCTTGTAGTGTCATTCATTCATTACCACATTAACATTACTATTACTTGTTATTGATCAATATCTTTTCAGCTCAAATTCCTAAATATTGCAGGAGCACAAAATAATCACAATACTAATGAAGGGTTTAGCTCATCATGTCCAAATTTCCTAACATTTATATTTCATTGCCTGAATAACTTTTTTCCCTTTAAACAGCTTCAAGAAAACAGACTCCTAATCAATATATGGTCTGTATATTTTCATTTTCTATTGAAGGCAGGAAGGCAGATAGTTCCTGCAATTTTAAATTGTAAAACAGAAGACTGTTCTCAGTAAGACTAATTTCTGCAATGGCATTATCATTTGAAATATATATAAGCCTGCCTGGGAACTTTAAAACAAAAGTTAAAAGATGGATATAAATAAATGAAGATGAATGTAGGTCCCTCTCACAGGATGAAAATTTTGAAAGGAGAGTTAATACTAAATTGATTTCTTTAACAGTGGACTTAAATATTCAACTGAATCAAAAGTATTTAGTTGGATTAAAGGAATATGGTTTTATTTGCAGTTTTGTTTTATTTTCTTCATCCCTCTTTTGTGGACGCATATGACTATTATATTACCAGTCTTATTTCTTCCAATCAGAAGCTAAAGCAGGCTTCTATGAATGATTTCACTGTAAGATTGTAACACAAGGAATTATTAAAATTTAGAAGTCTGTTAGGTAGAACTGCAGTTTCACTAGCTGGGAGAGGTCCTTTGATTTGCATCACTACTTAACCACAATCTTGTGCAAGACATTGCTGTTGCGATAGAAATTTTATCCTGTTGTACTGTGTGGTGACCACTAGATGGGTGTAAAAAGTAAAAAACCAGAACCAAATACATCAGCTGGATTTGCCTCGTGCTGTTCCAAGAAAAATCTTTTCTGAACATATGCATCAAGAAAAAAAAAATTGTTCACTTCTGCAGTCAAATGGGAGTGTGAATACACAACTGTTTTTTCAGAAATGTATACTTATATTAAAAAGTTTCTGAAATGTTAAGTGTCTTATTTAGATCTTTCTGAGATATTTGCCAACAATTTCAGATACAAAAGCTAGTAGAACTCTAAATGAAGAGTTATTACAATGAAAATCATATAAATTGTTACTTTGAGTCACAAGTCTTATTTTTAAGAATCTGCACTTCAGACTACACTGTATCAAAAAGAAGAAAGAATCAGAATGAAGAACTGAACACTTTCACACCAGTTATTTGCTCTTTGCTGTCGGATACACTGAAAAAAAAGTTTAAGACACAAAATAGGATAGGCTCTTTAACTCGCCTGAACACAAATTGAAAAAAGTCAGCTGTGCTTGCTTCATCTTTATCTTTTCACTCCCAATAAGTTTTAAGCCACAGCAAGAATATAACGTGAATTAGAAAGAGCAGAGAAACATAACAACACCTTCATGGAAGTTGTCACTAAAGAGGACAGGAACTCTTTTGCTTTCGTTTCACAGGCAGTAAGTGGCAATTTAAAGACAGCATTTTACACCATTGCTCTGCAGCCAGCTCTGGGCACTTTACATAATGCATGCAAACTGAAACTGCCTTTGGAGACAGGAGCATTTGGCACAGACATCACAGAATTTCATATGTTCAGAGAGCTTTACTGCAACTCTGGAGATTCCAAAGCCCTGAAAAGTCAATGATCATCCAGCAACTTTTGTGTCTGCATTTTGACAAAATGCATTACTGCATTACTGGATAGTGTTTATCTTTAGAGCCTGCCTTATTCAGTGTCCAGTGCTGACAAACTTGACTTGAGATCAAAATCAGAGTTCTTTTCCTTGTTTGGCTACTCATCTTTTTTGCACTTCTTGCCCGCTTTCTGTCATCCAGGCTCTGTACTAAGATGGGGACAAAACTGAGTGATTTGTAAACAGTCATGGTTGATCTTCCCTGTGCTCCTAATGCAACAAGGAGCAAATAACATCACAAAGCTGACTTCAGGAAGATTATTAGAGATTTGCTTCAAACAATACTAGGACACTGTGGCAAGAACAGGAGAGGTTCTGGATCCTGAATCTTAGGACCACTTCTTCAATGTTAATGATTGCACAGCTTCTTTGCATATTAAAAGAAACTGTGGACTTCATTTTAAGTTCCTAAAAAAGGGTTTCCTACTCTCTGCAGGGCTGCTAAAAGAAAAAATGTGGAGGCCTGTATATAAACATAGACTTTAGATACATAAGGAATAATGGCATCATAATGACTATGCCCAAGAACTTGTTATTAAGGCTGCAAACAAAATCTTAGTGCTGGTTTTCCTTAGTACTGAGATGTTAGCACTAATCCTGCAGCATTTGGGGGGGTTTATTTTCTTTAGTTTTTGTGTGGTTTTTATTTTTAGAGAAATATGCAATAGGAGGAGAGAGAAAGAAATAAATTTCACCCTAAAATGAAGAACGTACTAGACTTTTTATGATGCAAATTGTGCCCCTGCTATTCCCCTTTAACTGTCTTCACACTTTCATCTTATCTTGGAAACTACAGGGAGGGAGAGCCAAATTAATTGAACCTCTTGGGGACATCTTATCTTTTAAGGCTGTCTTTAGCATTACAGAGAGAAAGGCAAGTTCTAGAGGAACAATTTTTTTCCTCTGTCAAAGGAGTCCATTGTCCTAGTGTCAAGCAATCTCTCTAGCCATCTGTGCTATGACCTATATACACATCTCAATGTCCTTACTTCCAAGAAGCCACGTCCTGTTTTTTCACCTGGTAGCACAATCCCAATATCACACAAATAGGTGCATTTGGTATAGCAGCTGTAATTCACTGAAATTATCACACAAGACCTGCCCTGCAGCAACTCCCTTTGAGAAGGATCTAATTTAGAGTAAAAGCAAGGTAATGAAACTATAAGGTTCCAAGGAAAGAGTAAACTATTTACTGTTTGTGCCCTAGGACAGGAGCCCATCTCTGGGGAAGGAGGCTTTAGCAGCTGGAGAAAGGGAAGAATTGGATGCTGCCTTCAAAAGCAGAATCTGAATTTATTGCTTGGATTGCTTCGGATTTAAAGAAGCAGTGGGTCACCACAGATGATGGCAGCACTATGATTATGGAGGATTGCAGAGAAAGGCCACACTGTGCCTGTATCCAAGATTGCTTGGTAGGCTTTTGTGATTTTACTTGGGTCTTTTTGTTGCTTATTAATAAACTAAGCATTAAATTGTGACAACAGCTTACTTGGGTGTCCCTTTTTTAGTCAGGCATAGTTATCCCTAAGTGAGAGTTGAAACTTTAGAATATTCTTCATCATCAAGAAATAAGTTGTTGCTAGTCTGCTTCTGCCACAGATTCCCAGAAGATTTTAGATGTTGAGTAGGCTAACCTGCAGCATCAGAAAAAAAACAAGTAAAAGTAAATCAGTGGATTTATATAATTGAATAGCAGGCTAATTCTTTGTTTGAGACTTTTCAAAATGTTTCCTTATTGAAAGTGTCTACCAAGTGATGCAGAAGAGTCCACATCTGGTTTTCTCCTTTCTTTCTCTTTTCCCCCAAGAATAGTTGAAAAAAAAAAACAAAACAAAACAAAAAAACCCCAACCCAAACAAAAAAAACACCCACAAAAAAACAAGAACAGAGACAAAAAACCCACCACAATTCAGTAAAATGCAGGAAGAAAAAGAAATATTTGTTTTGATTATTTTAGAAGGAATATAATACCTACTCTCTCCGTTTGAAGAAAAATATGTTTGTATGTGAACTGATGTTTTTATTTTCTTTTTAGAAAAGTTAAGGAAAAATTTTGCCTTGCATTACTTAAAGTATTTCCAGCCAATTGTAACAAATAGTATTAAACAGAATATATAACCTAAATCTGAATTTTCATGTACCACTGTAGAATTAAAGTCAGCTATCTGGGTTTGGCTTTTAGTTTCCAGTTCAGCAATTTAGAAAGCAAGCCCTATCATTAACTCCATATTTATAAGTGGTGTGGATAGATTTTCTAGCATCAAAATTCCAAGCAAAAGAATGAAATGTGATATTTTGTGATTTTTTTTTTAGCAGTAGAACTTGGCTTTTGCCCTTGGCATAACTGTTTTTAGAAACATTGGAGTGTAGAAGGCTTACTATTAGGTCTAAAATTACTAGACTTAGTATTAAAAGCCCAGGAAACAGACAAATAGAAGATGTGTAGGAAAAAAACCACAATGTAGCAGACTGGTTTGTAAGAACGGGTCAACTCAAACGTGTTAATAAGGAAACTCCAACTATCTATTTATCTTCTGTGTCATGTTTTTCTAGCAAGCATCTCAGGAAATACAATCTCTCAAAAAAAACTGCTTCATGTTTTGTTATGAAGTTTCCCAGCAAGGAGTTTCCTGTGATGACTGTTCATTTTCTTGGGTACTTTAACTTTGAACAGTTTCCTGTTACTCAACTGAGGATGTGCTTTCCACAATGTCACCTCATTATTCATAATTATACCTCAGTGGTCTTTCCCTTTGGCATGAAACACTTTTTTAAGGCACCTATTAAATCAAATTGCCTGTTGTGCTCAGCCATACTGGGATTTCCTTTGTTATTCTTTTTATTTTTTCCTCAGAGAGAATATCATTCCTCACCTGACAAGTTTCATTCTCTAAACTTGGTTCCTTGGAGTGAACTTCTTTCTACTAATGTGATGTTCAAATGGAATGTCAGATTCCAGATCCTATCATACGGATTTGATGTTTTGATATTTCTTTGAAGCTGAAATAGTTGTTGTTTCTTAGTATAACAATTCAAACAAGAACCACAAGAGAAATGGAATGAAAAATAATTTCCAAGAAATGTGATAATCTGTTCATGCTTTTACCAGATTTAAGTCACTTTGTATGGTTCTTGTGATCTAATAGACTTAATGGGACTAATGTTCCTTCTTTTAGATAACAAAAAAAGCCACCAAGACTTTAATGTAACACTTTTTCCCAATGCTTTTGCTAAAATCTGTGGCAGCTTGAGATCTGAATGAGAAAATCTGCAGAAAATGTTGAAGAATTAGAAATATTTTGGGCAATCTGAGAAAAAAAATGTCAAAAAACAGAACCACTTGATCCAGACATGAGAAAGACTAGGCACCTGGGGTACTCCAACTACCCCACAAGTCTGCTCGTCCCTGCCACCCCCTTATGCCATTGCTGCAGGTGTACTTTAACTGGATTTCTAGGAATGCAGTCTCAGATCGACTGATGGTTCTCCATTCTATTACTGTCATTATTTGATTGCAGTCTATCTGTCACCGTTCATTTAAATCATACTATAATCCTATGGATTTAGGATTCCATGATCCCCAGGGATAGAGCATCTATTACTTTCCTGGGCAACCTGTTCCAGTGGCTCACCACCGTCACAGTAAATAATTTTTTCCTAATATCTAATCCAAACCTACTTTCTTTCACTTTGAAGCCATTTCCCTTTGTTCCTCACATGCTCTGTGAATGGCCTCTCTCCATCCTTCTTGTAAATCCCCTTTGGGTACTTGAAAATTACAATTAGGTCACCCCAAAGCCCTCTCTTTTCCAGCCTGCACAAACCTAACCCTCTTAGTATTTCCTAATAGGAACTCAGATCACCTTTGTGGCCTCCTCTGGACTTGCTTGAGTAGGTCCATGTCCTTCCTGTGCTGTGACCCCAGAGCTGATGGAGCCCTGCAGGTGGGGTCTCAGCAGAGCAGAGCAGAGCAGAGGGGCAGAATCGCCTCCCTGGCCCTGCTGCCCACACTGCTCTGGATGCAGCCCAGGACACGTTTGGCTCCCTGGGCTGTGAGTGCCCATGGCTGGGGCATGTCCAGCCTCCCAAGTCCTTCTCCCTAGAGCTGCTCTTGATCTGTTCATTCCCTCAGGTGTTGCCCCGACCCAAGTCAAGCACCTGGCTCTTACTAAACTTCGTAAGGTTCCCAAGCACCCACTTCTTGAGCCTGTTTAGGTTCCTCTGTATGGCATCATTATTGAGCTACCTTCAAATCTCTTTAAAAATCCCTCTACCTAATTTCTTCAAGAAGTTCAATAAAAGCATTTTCTTTCCAGGGTGAGTTTTGATCCAACTATTCCAACTTCTTTTTCTGCACCACTATATTCTGTGCAGTGTTTGGATGCTGGGGTACTGAACCAACTTGCACTGTGACCATATGGCATGAATTTACTGTAGTATACAGTGCCATTAATTTTCTCTTATTTTAAATGTAGTAGGATAAAATTTTAAAGCATAAAAATGTTTATTTTTCAGTTCATAAAAATATGTAAACCATCCACTAAGCATATTTCCTAATTCTAGTTAAAATGCAGTTTTCCTGAGATATTAGCAGAACATGGTTGAGAACCAAACTTGTGCCAGAGAAGGAAAATTCTATACACTGAAAGAGCTCAGCCTCCTCTTTCTGTGAATCCAGTTGGATGCCAGTATCAAAAGCAATTAACTTGCTTATATGTTCTTTATTAATTACTGGTGTGATAAAGCAAGCATGTAGGAAACAAGGTAGTTTCTCAGACCTATAATATTTAAATCAATAACCTACAGTACTGATGAAAACACAGGGTCCATAAAATAGGTAAAAAAATTCCAAGGGATAACACTAATACGCATTACAAAGCTTCCCAGCAAAGTGTGTCTTTCTGAAGCATCATCCTATACAGCCCCAGTGGTGATAAATTCTAGGTCACAGAAGATACGGTTACACTTAACCTGTGTATTAAGATCTTTTGCAGAGAGTGCCTGTGACAGAATGTGGCAGGACTAAGCATTCATGGCTACTCCACGCTACCGTGCCATAGCAGAAAATACAACATAAAATGATAGAGTCATAGACTAGTTTGGTTTGAAAGGGACCAAAAAGTGATCTCTTTCAACTAACCTGTGATAAGAAGGAATACATCTTCTGCCAGATTAGGTTTCTTAAATCTCCATCCAACCTGGCCTTGAACACTTCCAGGGATGGGGCATTTGCAATGTTTCTGGGCAACCTTTTCCAGAGGCTCACCATCCTCACAATGAGGAATTACTTTCTAACATTTAATCCAAACGTATCCTTCTTCATCTTAAAGCCATTACCTTGTCTCTTGTTAATACATTCTCTCATAAAATGTCTCTCTTCATCTTTCTTGTAAGCCCCCTTCAGGTACTGGAAGGTTTTCTAATGTCTCCCTGGTGTTCTAAGTCTCCATTCTTTTCTCCAGGCTGAACAAGCCCAGCCTTTCTCCCCAGAAGAGGTGCCACAGCCCTCTGATCATCCTTGTGGCCTCCTCTGGACTTGTTCAAACAGGTCCAGGTCCTTCTTAGAAAGAGATCCAGTGAGCCAGAAGGTGTGACCATTATGACAAGAAGATCTGCAATTCTCAGCATTACTTAGCTCATAGTTATTAAACCCTTGCACAACTGACCTTAAGCAACCTTTTCTTCAAAAATTGTGCATTGAAGAAAATGGATAAGGGCTGTGGACAGAGAGGGTCAAAGAGAAGAAGCTGTAAAGCCCAAACTATAGGGACCTTGCACATAGAAGATGATTTGTTCCACAAGTGCAATGTGCACACATAAATATCAATATGAAATCAAGGCCAGTTTCTGAGGATGGTGGACAGGAGACAGCTGGATAAGAAATTGCAGTTGTTTGTTTAGGTATTGTTCTATGTTCTAGATTGCTCATGACAATGAAAGCTCTAAGGACACATAATTATATTTGACAGGAAACTTTTCTTTTTTTTCTCACACCATTTTAGCATTCATCTCATTGCAATAAAAAATTGCTGGCAATAAATCACGTAAGAATTCTACTTCCACAAGAATTTGTGTTGGGGTTTGTTTGCAACAATTATCACTAAAAGCAAGCTATATATTTTATAAAGGGTGAAAACTCAAGGTATTAAGACCTTCAGAGTTCTAACATTTTTCTACTTTGGTTTAGCAAAACTGTTTCATCCTTTGTGCTTCAGTTCATTTCAGTTCTTTAAATTCTAGTTGTTGTTTTTTTTAATTGTTTTTTTGGTTTTTTTAGTTTCTACTTTTTAATATTGAATTATTTTTATTTTATACTGTATTTTTGTATTTAGTTTACCAAATGTGCTAGATTTTTTTGTTGCTTCTTCTTCTCTAGTCTTCTATTAAATGTCTCAAGGTGTTATGTAGTGATTTGAGTTCTGAAAGTCCTTTGCCACATCTGAGCAACAGCCTTCAAAGGGAAACAAATCCAGGACCTAACCTTGGAAGATTGCTGAGATGAATTGTCTTGTGTATATTCACTCACACTTGTGTTAGACCCTGAGCACATTCACTGAGTGCATGTAATGTCAAAGATAATTCATGTCACTAGTCCGAAGCAAATTATAATTTCCAATAATGAATCATTTGGTTCGTGTTTTTCCTGATTTTTAGGACATTATTTTAATGTCAAATATACTATTACAATGCCTAATAGCATTACCTAGGAGGGCTGCCTGATGTTCCACATTATAGGACTGTATTTTCTTGCTGCTAAATTACTAAATTCCATGCTGCAATTTTCTTTCCAAGATTTTAAAGGGGAAAGAGGGCCAACTGTTGATAAAAAGTGGTGGACAAAGTAATATCTTTTCATATTTAAGACATTATGAAAACTGTTTTGTGAGATAATCAAGTGACCCATATTTTGCTGCATGAAGCACAGGTTTAGCCAAGTGTCTGCAAATGCTGTGGTTTTTTACTGATTCTGTGAACCCTTTCATAAATTCCAAAAAGTATAAGTATAGGCCAAGATTAAGTCTGTCTCCTCATGTATCAGCACTATTGAAAATACTGAAGTGTTCCTGCAGTATTTTTTAAAAATCTCTCAGGAAGAAGAAGAAGCCCCTGTTATTGGGATATTTGTGTCTTTTATGGCAGAAGATAGGTACCGACCAAAGGGCTACCAAGAAGTAAGAGTAATTTTATTATCAGGAACTGGAAATAATATTTGCTTAAGCTGCAAAGTACCTGATAATGAACCAGACACTTACACCAACTTTATCATGCACCACTAGTTAAATGTTTTTTCTTCTTGATGTATCTACATGCTCAAGCCATCAATACTCACAAACACAGATTAGCTCAGAACTTCTGAGCAGCTGCTGATCAGGATGGATCAAAGGTCTATCAGATCCACTGTTCTGTCTCTAGGAGCACTAAAAGTGAATGCCAATGGAAATGGGTAAAAGAAGCAAGCAGAAGTGTTACATTTCCCTAGTAACCTAGCCCCTCATCACTCATCATTTCATTGGAACAATGCTCTGAATACAAGACTCATTCCATGCCAAGGAGACCAAAAAATACCGAAGTCCTAGACATTGCGTTTTGAATGTTTGAGTTAGGTAATGCTTTCACTTTAATCTCTGTGGTTTAATATCTGTAAAGTAAGGATGGTAACAACTCCTTCTATCACAAGGGTGATATGAAAATAAATTTAATCATCTGTGAGAAGCAGTAAAGTGTCATAGTGGTGAGCAGCATAGAAAAGCGAATGAAAGCATTAGAGCTGCTTTCACAATACATATGAAAAGCAGATTGTCAATAAAACATATGACCATGTAATGAGAAGCAAGAAAATGATAAAATACTGAATACTTCATGAATTGGTTTGCATTCATTTTGAGCACTCAGTGAAGTAAAAATAATATAGAAACACATAGGTAACATGTAAAGTTATTTTTGCATGGGACTAAACCAAAGATCCAAAGCCAAACGTAACCTTGGCTTTTATGCTTGATTTTTCAGTCATAATAACATGGATATCAGGTTATTGTGTATACATTTGCACACATGTTGGAGACCCTTGCATTTACCATTGCTTATCTCCAGTTTTCTGTTCCAGCCTGCTGTAGCACTGCCAACAGCTGTTAATGGCAAACCATAAGAAATCTCAGACTTCAAAAGCACTGTCGCAGGTTTCCCTTCTAACAGTTAGTACACAGATGAAGAACATACTCCATTTTGGTTATAATGCATGTTTGATTAACTTCATCTTCTGATCATCCTCAAGTTCATTGGAACACATAATTCACAGTCTCATTTTGATTAATTACTACTGTAATATAAGCATATTTTTGTTACAATCTCTTGTGCTCCTATATTTTCTGTTTCTACCAGTCACTGTAAGATCCCTATTGAGCACATGACTGTTGGATTCTGAAAGGAAATGTTACAAAGCAAAACCTACTGAGATATAAATATGGTGCTTTAACTATTAACAAAAAAAAGAAAATATTATGATATGTAAAGTTACCATATATATTATGCAACTCTCATTTGGTAAAATATCTAAATGAACAGAAGTCTAAAAATGCTCAAGGACTATAAAAGATTAACATGAAATAAGAGAAAAACCTCTAACACTGGTTGCTACAGTCTTCAGATGCCACACACAGTCCTAAGCTAATCATGCCTCATCAAAGAAGTGAGTCTTTCTCTGTGCAGGAATGTAGTAACAGAAATGCCAGTTTACATTGCTTGTAGCAAGGCACTTTTTCCAGTATTAAACAAACCTGCAAGTAGATTATATATAGTTGGTGGAAAGAGAAGCTGAAAGGAAAGACACACCTTTTTTTTTTTTTTTTCATAAATGTGAGTGACATGGAAAGCAGAGCTGTTAAAAATCACTGCGTATTGTAAAACAAAATCTTCTGTGAAATTCTTACAGAAGAAGACCAAATAATCCTATTAAAATATACAGCTCAGCCTTCCCCCATGCAGAAATATATATCTATAGATCTATCAAGGCCAGCTGAAAATTTCTCATCAGTTACAGACTTATCTGTAAGCACAAACCAATTCCATAGAATCAGATTTGTGCTCAAATTTGCACTAAAAGTTTTGGAGGGGAGATGATTGCTGTCTATTTTTCTTGTCCATCAACCATTCTCTCTGCTGTAACAGCTCAACTGCTGCCATTCTCCACTGGGCAAAACATGCTGCCTTTTCTCATCCCTTCCACAAGTCCTTCCTCAAACACTGAAAGAATATATGCTTAAACTAAAAAAATCTTTGCAAAATCTGGACAAATCATAACAACTGAGCTATAGAGTTTCTTAGGACAAAATTATTAACATGATGTTTATAAGTTTACAACATGTTTACAAGTGAAAAAAGAAATCAAATGCATAATGGCATTTTTTGCATAAAGAAATTTCCTGTTAGCAGGAAAAATTGTGGATGATTTACTTGACTTCATGAAAAAGAGAGTTGTCAGGCAACTTGAGTCCAAAAGACTATTTTCTCGATGCTGATGTCATTACTAAAATTGGGAGAGGACATGCCATAGTTGCTGGCACCAAGGAGTAGATTATATCACTCAGGAAACATTAGAAAATGCAAAATTCAAGAGAGCAAGGAGAAAGCCCATTATCTCTCATCAGTCCCTACAGATGAAAAAATGTCACTGTAACATCTTGCTTTTGGAATAGTCGTCAACTATTTTGCCCTGACATGTTGTTATTTCGTCCGGTGAAATGTTCCCAGGAGAATCAACAATTTTGTGAAATAAAAGCTGCTTTTCAAGCAGTGCTTTTCAGCAAAACTCACCCTAGGTATCCAAAGCACTGCCACGCTGCCACATATGGCAGTGGTGATGTGCCCTCCCAGCTGGCACCACCATCCATCACCGTGTCTAACCCATGATCTGCCGTAAAATTCATGGACAGACTTTGGCTCTCAAGAAGAAACCTTAAGCAGAGTGGAGGGGGTGCCCAGGCAGCCAAAGGAGGGACAAACTATCAGGATATCCTTTGTTACACTTGTTTCTTTTGTGGGAATAAAGTAGGATAAGAGGATACAAAACCTGTTCTCTCTCTGGATGACTCATCCTGACTGAATCATGTTATCCCCTTCTGCGCTTACATTTCCCTACCTGCAAAATGGGAACTTCATAAAGTGCCAGGAGTTCTGATCCTTAAAAACAATCAGAACAAAACAAAAAACTCTGTGCTGCTTAAAATTAATCCTAATTAATTTTAGTAGGAGGAGTTTTAATTTAGTAGTAGTAGGAGTAGTATTAAGACAGTAGAAGTATCAGAAACATTGTTTTATAAGGACACACCAAAAGCAGATATAGGCGAGAAAATAAGAAATCTGGAAACTTTACTGGTTTTCCTCACAGAACACATGTGAAGGAAAAGGAAGAATAGAAGACTAGCTTATTTACTTGTTTTGGTACATGGCCTTTTCAAGATCCCCTCCATAAAAATGGAATGGAAGAAGACATTAAACCAGGTATTTCTGTAACATTTCCATATAAAAGAAGGGAATAATGGAGAAAAAAAAAATACAAGGAAAAAAAAGACATTGAAACAAACAAGCAGCAAAAAAACAAACACCCTTCACCAAACATTTATGATAAGAAATTTATGAAAAATATTTAGAAAATAAAGAAGAAAATCTTTTTCACTTCTGATGAAAGGCTGATTAGATTTTTATAAAATGTGGTTTTATTTTTTGCCCCCAATAATGCTGTACTTCTATAAGACATAGAAAAACATTTTGAATTCTCCTTTCAGACAGAATTAAATGGTTTGTTTGGTTTTAGTTTGTTTTTGGTTTTGGGGTTTTTTTCTTTGTTTTATTTTGTTTTGTTTTGGCTTTTGTTTGTTTTTTTGTTTTTTTTTTTTCAGAACAGTAACAAAAAGGATTAAATAAATAATTTTAAAAAAAGTTAAATGGACAATTGATGCAGCAGATGAAACATTACTGAGGTATAAAGGAAAAAACCTGTCAGTGCTTTAATATGTGCTTAGAATACCCTACTACACAGCCCTGCCAAGACAGCACATGGGCAAGTATCTCCTCCTGGGAATCTTGTAGTTTTGCATTAAGGAAGCCTTGTCAGTACATATTTTCCCACAATATTCTTTTTTACCCATTCCAGCCATGGCTTTTTTGCCCACAGAGGAGAATCTGTCTATCCATGAGAAAAACAGGCTATTAAAAAAGATACCAGGTTTGTGTAGTATTTTCTTCTTTGAAATTTTTCTGTGATTGTTAAAAGTCAAGGCGATGAAAACAGAAACTAATTTATATCTGAATTTTCTAATGCATGAATGAAGTAGCATTCAGTAAACACAGTATTTGCTAATGAACTTCAGTGTCAACATAAAAGTGAAATTTAGTAAGCATGAATTTTCAGAATATTCATGGGTTTGTACAATTTCAGGGATAGCACGCCTGAGAAATTAAATGTTTGATTAAAACAAAATTAATTCCTCAAAGAGTATTTAAAGTAGAGAGGGAAGGCAGAGAATTGTTGCTTATATTTCAAATATTAAAGTCCATACCATTCCCTGGCACCTGAGAAAGTGAAATAAACAATTATGAGGATATCTGTATCATTTAAATCTTCAAGAACTAACACATTATGCCATAATGTTTGTGATTGTCTCTATATTCCATCGTTATGGAAGCTGGATTGTATTTATTTTTCAAGCACCTACAATAAATAATATTGCACAGGGCCTGATTCTACAAAGCTAAATTTCAGGCAATGGGTCCTTTAATTTACCATCAATGAATACAGTGTCTGAGGCTAATTTAGCATCAAATGAACTAGCAAGTAACTCCAAAACCAGATGCTGGTTCTGAGCCACACTGAGATAGCAAGGTCAAAGAGGTTCAGAAGTCTGCTCTCAAAATCATTATTCACCAGGATTTTTATGGCAAAAGCCTTGGCAAAATTCACACACTTTAAAAAGAGGAGCAGCAGGCAAAAGGGGAATGGACTGGACATGTGTGAAGGGAGAAGAAACAACAAAGGGTCCTTAATCTGCAAGCTCATCCCTTTTAGGAAATATCCATCTACAGCAAATTAAATTCTATTTATCAATACTTCTAGTCAAAGATTGGAGAAAAGGGATGTGCTAGTGAGCAAAAGTACATTCCAAGTGCTGATAGCCCTTAGATTTTCTTCTCTAGATAAAACAACTGAAGTGGAATTTCAATTAATATCACAACTTTATCATTATTTATCTTTTTTATTATTTCATTATTATTTTATTTCAGGGGCCTCTTCTGAGGATTTTTGAAAGTAACTGCAAAGGTCTTGAAAACTAACTTCATTTTGTGATTCTGTATTTCCAATTGCCAACAAGTATTTAAACCAAAATAAAATCTTCTTTTGAAGCAAAAGCCCAAATTTTACCACGCTCAATACCTCGAATATCAAAAAGAGGAAAAATGGAGACGGCCGGGAGAGCAGCTGGCCTATCCGAGTGTTAAAAAAAGAGACAATGTTTTGCTTTCAGTTACAATGAATCATACCGAACGATTTCTAGTGCCAGTAACCAAAAAGAATGTAACTACTGGTTAGGAAATCAATCAGTTCAGGTGGCGAAGCGAAACATTCAGAGGAGCTACTGGAAACTAAAAAATGCATTCTTCCCATCCATCTAATGATACATACCATGTAATGATACATATGCCATACATACCAACGGCACAAATACAAACCAGTATTTTACTTTTGAAATAAATAATTTTAAGAAAGTTATAAATGCATACTATCAGAAACAAAGTCATATGGTCATCTTACTAACGTGGTGAGAAACTGTGGGGGAGGGAAGCCTTTCTGTGGTGGAAAAGCTGTTTGGGCAAGATGAAAAGCTGTGATGGCTTTACAAAATATCATTTCCTAGTTATTCATTTACAGCTTTTTTCAAGAATGGATATACCAAGGAGAAAAATACATTGCTTCACAGCTGTGAACATCCAGCTTGCCAAAAATGCAAATGTAATTACTATCTGTGAATCAAAGAAATACTGTGGCACTGCTGATAAATATGAGGAAGGCCCAAACCCTGGCATATTCACGTCGCCCCTGGAAGTCTTCAGGCCTGTGCTGGATGGGACTGCCAGTAACCTGACCTAGCAAAGGAAAGGCGTCTCTGCCCATGACAAGGAGGTTGCAGATAGATGATCCTTAAGGTCCCTTACAACATAAACCATTCTAAGGTTCTGTGGACGTATGGAAATGCAGATCTCTATAGGTGAAGTTCAGATTCATTGGGAAGGGCTCTCTGCATGTTTGTAACAGCAAGAACATCAGTTACAAACTGACAACCAGGATGACTTTTTTAAGAGAAAAAATCCTTCTAATAGGCAATTGTGGTATTTAAGTTGCCACAAGTGTTCAGAGTTTATGAAGGCTGATGCCACCACTAGGGGTTCAAAAAGTGGCTCCTAATATTCCCCAGCTCACGTCTCTGACCCTTAAAGAATGGAAAACAGCAATTAAGTCACTAATCATGGTGTTACCAAGCATAAAAACAGTGCCTGTGCCAATATCAACTGAGTCATTTAATGTTTTCTCAGGTGTCCTGGACTCTACATGGCACCAAACCTAAACAGTCACTTTGGTCATACTGAAACCTAGGCAGGCACAGATCTTTCCCAAACAGCATGGAGTTCCCAGCAGATGGCACTGAGGTGACTATCATGTCTTGACTAATGTCAAAAGGGACGTTAAAACAAAAACAGAGATTAGCTTGGCCATTGTTCCCTAGAGGATAAATCAAAAAATAAGCTTTTGCAGACTAGGCTGAAAAGGGCACAGCTTCAATATCACTGAGCCAGCCAGCATCATTTTCCAGCTCATTAAATGAAGGGCATCTGAACAGTTTGCTTGAGAACTGACACAGAATAGGCTGAACTTTTGAAAAATAAGTAATTACACAATGGTAGTGCCCATCACTGATGATCAGCAAACTTGAACAAGAGAATCCCATTGGCTTTGATTTGTGCATTCTCTTCTCATGCCTTTCAAAAATATTCTAACTTTTAAAAGTATATTTCTCCTTGAATACTGTAATTTACCCCCCCCCTAGCCCTCCACACACACATACCCTGTGTCAATTATTCCTTATTCTAGACTTCCTAACATAGATTTCCTCTATGTTAGGTAAAAATGAAAGATTATTATCACCAGGATTTCCTGTAATAGCAGGTAACAGTGCTAACAGCCTGGTACACAGTTTTACTGTCTTTGGGTTCTAAATCACAGATTTTTTTCTATTGTGAAATATATTCTGAACTGTCAGCAACTTAAGGCAGACAAATCTATCAAATCAGGACTTCAATACACTAAAGAGAGGGAGAAAGTAACAATCTAGTCACCTCTTTGGGCACTGACTTCCAGAGCTAATAGAGTAGTTGTAGAAATGGGCACTGAACATTGAGCAGTAATACTGAAACTTTGGAGGTATTGGTATACTTACAGTGCAGTTTTTGGTGTATCATGAGCTGGATACAAGGAAACATTACATTTCAAATTTTAGAAGTCTGTTTTCTAAGGCAAGAAAACAACTGAGAGTTATGAAAGGACATAAAGACAGAGCCAAAATGTTTGCTCTCTGAGACACAAACCAAAGAACAGCAAGAGTGACTTGAGCAGAGTGTTTTTCCCCTTATCACAGGAAAGGCACACATCTACTATCTCATTATCTTATTCATGCAGAGGTTTATACTGCAGAATAAAGGCAGAAAAGAAGTCAGCAAAACATTATTGTTATTCAGTCTGGACAGAAACTAATCACAATCATTCCTGACACACACCCAATTCTCTTTTCAGCTCTGTTCTATTGACAAAACACAATCAGGACTGGTTTGATTCTTTCAGAATCTCTGAAAAATTAAATTGTGAAACAGTGTGTATCAAAGGGTAAATTAACCTAAAGAAATTTTTAAAAAGATGGAACAAGAGTAGAATATGAGCTAGGAATGAAAAGCTACCAAAACCCAATTGTCTACTGCTGTAAATAAGCATTTACTTTTTTTTTTTTTTCTTCCATTTAAATGAACGGTTGTTCCCAAGTAAACAAGATTCCAGGATTAAGCAGAGTATACTTGAAATTGAAACCTGTATTACATGAATTGTTTCATGTTCAGGATGTTGAATGACTGGCAAGAGATAAAAAGCATAGTAGAAAATCAAATTTTTTTAGTTTATATATTTCAATTTCAGAATTCAGTACTATTTTAAGACTAAAGTAATGTAAAACTGAGGATGACATAAAGAAAACCTTAAAGTCATTTTGAAGCATTAACAACATCTCTGTAAATGTTCCTTTCAACATATCTGCCTACTGCAAATTAGTTTCAAGCCATGCTTTACAGAATCATGCTCAAATGGAAAGGTGTTTGTACATTTTTAATTGCTTTCTCATCACTGAAAATGATTTGAAGAAAACTCATGCTACAATGAAAGTGAGTGGGAGAAGGGCCTTCAGTCTCCAGCCTCAGAAAAGGATGCCTTCAGGGTCTTAGTTCCAATTACAGCCAGTAAGCACACATGGTGCATTTTTTCCCCTTTCCACTACTGAACTTCTCAGGGTAACTCTGTGTGTTTGGTAGCCAAAATAAGTATGAAAGGAGTGCACAAGGGACTAATATGGCCTCTGCCACTAAAAAACATCTGCTGATGAGTATAACCAGAATCAATAATAGGAAGTAAATACACAAGCACACACACACACACACACACACACACACACACACACACATCTCTTTTTTACAAAAAAGGTTCCAAACATCACTTGGCAAAACTTGAAAAAAATATTTTTAGATCACCCAGGGAAAATAAACAGCACAGGTTTGCACAAGTGTCTAAATTTGAAGGTCAGGCTCCTCAGAAGTCCCTGGGGAGAGAGCTCAGAGGAAACCTGCTTGTATTAGGATATTATTTCTGATTTTATGAAAAGCCCTCTGGATGTATTTGAATTCCCATGTTGACTATGCAAGTATAGGTGAAAAGATTGTCTGAAAAAATGGTAAGAATTTAAAACAACAGGTCTTTTCCTCACCTTTTAATTTGTGAAATTGACAATATTTTCTATAGTCATTAAAACTTTTATTTTTAAATGTGAGAGATGAGAATGTTGTGTGACTATTAGACTTGCACATATAAAAATTCCTCAAGATATACCAAGGGAGAACACAATAAAAGACTAACGAAAGAAAGATTTTTATGAAAGAAAAATACTTCACTGGAACAAAATTTAGAATCTGGAAAAGAAGAAAGGTATTTATACAGAGTTTGATTCAGACACCTCTTAGGATGGCATGCAATGAAATCAGCAAGACTAAATACTAATAAGACCAAGAGATTCACTTATGGAAATGTGATGCACTTGGTCTTATAGAACACAAAAAGTGCAGGCTTTATCACACTGTTTTCTCACACTAAATATGAAGATATGCAACTTCTGAGGGCTAAATAAATTTTTTTGTCTACTGAACACATCTCAAAAATACACAGATACAAGCAAGGAAATTGTAAGTTATACCCTATAATATAGATGATATATTTTAGGTATATATGCACATTTCCACAAAAGGACTTTTGACCAACTTTACAGACATCACACATCTAAAATGCAAATATACTAAAAGGATTAAACTGCTTCAAACATGTCTGTATGCATGATACAGCAACAAGAGTGTCAAACAATATAGGAGATGTTGAACTAGGAAGGATGGAAGCTGCAGTAATGCAATTCCTCAGTTTTAGACATAAAAATGCCTATTTTATATCTGGAAGTTTTGAAAGCTAAAATTGAAACCAATATTTTGTTTCATTAGGCAAAGTTAGCAGTATTAAAAGAACAGTTTTCTGGCAGTCTTGCAAAGGTAAATTTTAATGGCATTCAAATGGCAAAGGCTATTTCTAACTCAGTAGGGAAGGAAACTGGTACAGAAAATGTGCAAATGGGAGGAAGTAAAGGTAAACAAGTTACAGGGTAACAGAACTCAATAATAAGGAATATGTAGAGGGCTAGGACAAGAGAAAAATATATGTTGGTTAAGTCAAGGAAAAAACACACATCAAAAGAAAGTGCGGCTCACCGGCTTAAAACTACTAAATATGGAAACATCTGAGACAATAAAGATGATTATGAATATAAAGCTCTGAGAAGAAGATGATCTTATATAACTGATCTCGTGTAGGGGACGTGTCAGGGCAGCAGCACCCAAGGAGCTTTCCTAATGATGAGCTGTTTACTTCTCCACATATACCTCTTGGAAAGAATTTCCTAAAAGCGCTTGCTGTAATCTGCCCTGATGCGTGTGTGGCGGGGGGGGGATGCTGGCAGCAGCTATGAGATGTAGTACAACACCACGTGGAACTTAGTCACTGGGGTTCCACAAGCAGCCCGTCACGGTGTCAGAGGGTGAACTGGCCTTGTTACAGCACCATCCCCGAGCGCCAACATGCAACTCCTTGCCATGCGTTGTCTTGTACTGTAGGAATAAACCATATGTGTCCTTCTTCTGAAACCTGTTGTGGGTACACACTATAGAGAGATTTTTTTCAGCAGGGTATTATATAACTGTATATGGGAAGTTCTTCAAAATTTAGATAACTAGCTAATATAATTACCCAAAAAACTGATACTTAAAAAAAAAAAAAAAACAACCAAAAAAACAACACACAAATTCACAATTATTAAAAAAATTTAAGGATTAATTTCAGAACTACTGAAAAGTTTTTTCATTAAAAAACCCCTCTTTTGCTAGTCTAAGCTGATTTTTCATTCAAATAGTTAATTTCCATAATGATTTAAAATTACTAAAGCGAAACAAAGCACAATGAAGCTACAAAAATGAAATTTTTTTAATTGATCTGTGCTGGATTTATTTTGAGAAGTCTGACAAAGAAAAAGACAGTTATTAATGTTTCTGAAGCAATCATCTTTCTTTTTCTTTAATGCTTAACACTTCCATAGAAGGGAAAAACTATTTCTCTACATAACTATAGAGAAAACTA
>WBMY01005160.1:20903-31647 GCA_013397315.1 Donacobius atricapilla
TGTGGGCCGGGAGGGAGAGGCTGGGGCAGCCCGAGGGGGAGCATCGCTTAGCGCCAGCGTCCGTTCCTTCAAGGGTTCTTTCGGGAGCTAAATCTTCACCCGTGTGGCTCATCCCCGCGAGCCGAGTGCACAAAACAGCTCCAGCCTGCTCGCAGCGCGGCCGTGGATTAGGGGAAATGATTTATTCCCTCTGAAATCCCATCGTGGCAGATCCCTGTTCAAAGCCCCCGTGCTGTCTGCCCCGGGCAGTGTTTGATTCCTGGCTCTGCTCCCCTTCCAGGATGCTGCTGGGGACGGCGCCGAAGCCATGGATGCGCAGGGGGGCTCGGGGGACGAGGAGAACGCGCGGCAGCTGGGAGAGATCGAGCTGCAGTGTGGCATCTGCACCAAGTGGTTCACGGCTGACACCTTCGGCATCGACACCACGTACGTCAAGGCCAGCGCGGGGCTGTGTTTGGAGTCTGAGTTCCTAAGGACCCAGCTATGTCCTTGAACACTTGGGAACTGGTGTGTCATGTAGATAAAGCTTTGTCCTTGATAAAAGCACCCCCATGAAATACCACTGAGCCTGTAAGGTGTTTGTGGTTTCAGGGAGGGAAGGAATTATTGGGTTTTAACCTGGAATAATTAGTTTCTTAAGCTACTATAGTAAAGGATAGTTAATTTTCTTTCACTCCAAGGAGGACATTGTGGGGCTGGAGCATGTCCAGAGAAGGGAACAGAGCTGGGAAGGGTCTGGAGCCCCAGGAGAGGCTGAGGGAGCTGGGGAAGGGGCTCAGCCTGGAGAAAAGGAGGCTCAGCAGGGCCTTTGTGGCTCTGCACAACTCCCTGCCAGGAGGGGACAGCCGGGGGTTCGGGCTCTGCTCCCAGGGAACGGGGACAGGACAAGGGGAGGTGTCCAGGGAGCCACTGGAGGTGGCACTCAGTGCTCTGGGTGGGGGCAAGGTGGGGATCAGGCACAGCTTGGATTCGATGGTCTCAGAGGGCCTTTCCAACCTCAGAGATTCTGGGATTCTTAAGCCTGGTACAATAATTGCACTGTACCAGCCCTAACAAAGCTGCTTTATCCCAGGTCGTGTCTGCCCTTCATGACCAACTACAGCTTCCACTGCAACGTGTGCCACCACAGCGGGAACACCTACTTCCTGAGGAAACAAGCCAGTGAGTTTGGGAAAAGCACCCCGGGAGAGGTTTTGGGCAAGGTCATCCTGGAGGCTTGGTTTTGTCTGAAGTCGGTGGGTGGGCTCTGCTGAGACTTTTGGAAAGTGACTCAAAATCCCATATTTACAACCATGTCTGGCTTCTTCTAAGAATGTTTTGCTGTAATTTATGAAGGTGGTGTATCTGGTTCAGCAAGGGCCGAGTCAGGACAGAATTTGGGAGGGTTTTCAGTTTCTCGGGGCGATCGCTGCGTACGCGGGTGTCTGATCTTCCCACCAAGTGTAATTGTAGCCCTGGGGTGTTTTGTTTCTCAGATCTCAAGGAGATGTGCCTTAGTGCTCTGGCCAACCTCACGTGGCAGTCGAGGACGCAGGACGAGCACCCCAAAACGATGTTCTCCAAGGATAAGGTTTGGCTGCCTGGGACGGGCCAAGGGCCCACGTCGCTGATGCTGTCAGCGAGGAGGAGCTCACACAAATGTTTTCTGTTCTTACAGGACATTATCCCATTTATTGATAAATACTGGGAGTGTATGACAACACGGCAGAGGCCCGGGAAAATGACTTGGCCCAATAATATTGTCAAAACCATGGTAAGAATTGAGGTTAAAACTGTGGAAGAATTCCCACAAATTTTGGGTTTCTGACATCTGTGTGTGCTGAGGGCTGGGCTTGGAACTACAGGGTGAAGATGCTGATGCTTCTTAGGCAGCTGATGTGCCTAACACATATTAACAGGAACTACAGGGATTTAAACATGTTAATGAATTGTTTAAACTTGTTAATGGATTTGTTATGATCGCATCCTGTGTAACTGAAACTTCTCTCTTTTAGTGTAAAGAAAGAGACGTGTTCTTGGTGAAAGAGCATCCAGACCCAGGCAGTAAAGACCCAGAGGAAGATTACCCTAAATTTGGGCTTCTAGACCAGGTATGTGGTGGGAGACAGGAGGAAGGTGGGGCGCTGAGAGGGGGGGGGGGGGGTCCCTCCTGCTCAGGACGGGGCAGATCTCTGCTGCGAGCCTGTGTTGTGGGTGCGAGCCCCAGCACCTGGAGTGCCCTGCTCAGGCTCGGTGTTCCCTTTGAGCAAGTCTGTGCAGCGGATTATTTGATCTCTTGCAGGATCTTGCCAATATTGGTCCAGCCTACGACAACCAGAAACAGAACAACGCCGTGTCCACGAGTGGAAGCTTGAATGGCAAGTTCTGCACTCAGGAGGGGTTTGGGTGTTTGGGGCTAAGCTGCATTTCCCACTCCTCTGGGCACCTGTGCAGTTCAACTGTCCCGTGAGCTGAGTTTATGCTCAGGGCAGTTCCACTGTGCCTTTTTATAGGCAAAGGTTAACTTTGTATCTTGGGAAGGTTCAGCCCTTTCTTTACTGTGACCAGATAAATCAAGATCTCGCTGAAAGCTGAACTTGTCACTTTGCACCTAGAATGGTTTTAAATTATCTCCTTGAGATATTCAGATTTCCTGTTTCCCATCTTGCTGAGGGTGCTCAGGGCAGCCTTAATGCAGTAAATGAACTGTTAATGGACTTATGTATTAATAACCTTTATTAAACACATCCCAGTAGTACAGACAGGAGGTATTTGGGTCTTTTTAAAGTAGGTTATAGATAGATCAGGTGTGTTGTTCCCATGTCAAGCACTGCTTGTTTTTTATTTTATTTCTGGGAGACTGACAAACGTGGTGCCACTTCTGTTCTTGCAGGTGGAGCCTCTCTGGGAGGTGAATATTTACCTTTCAGCTTCTAAAACTTAAGTATTGCTGTTTGCAAAGCTTTTCTTGCTCGATTCTCTTAGAAGCTGAAGTCAATCAGAAATGAAAGCTTGCCCTGATGTGATTGCAATTGGACTTCAATACAAACCAGCAATTCCATTCTTTAATCTTAGTAGTTAGAAGCTTTTAATTGCCATATTCTGCCCTGCTTGACTGGTTTAAAGTTTTCATTTATTCATGTCACATTTATGTTTATTTTTATTCTGTATCAATTGGTTTGGGCAAGTAATTGTTGACAAACTGGAGAGCCTGAATGTTTGTCTGCACTGAAATCAGCGAGTGCAGCTGGATCAGGTCTTGTTTGTGCAGAATATGGCATTCCTGGGATGGTTTGGATCCCTTACACTGTAAGGGAATGCTGGTAATGGAAGAGCTGACTGGAGTTTTAGCTACCACACGAGTGTGGTTCCTGAAGGTGTTTATCTACAGTACATGAAACATCATAGTTTTCCTTATAAATCAGCAATGATATTTTTGGAAATAGCAGCATGATAAAATTTGATTTAGTGATTTAGTTTGTTAAATTTGTTAGGGTATGATTCAATTTTCTAAAACATGCTGATATTAGCTTGATTAAGTTGGAGAGGTAGCTTTTCCTAACCTACAGTTTTATAACTGAGTGCTGAGTTCAGACTGATTTGCTGCTCAATCATAGAACTGATTTCAGTAGTACTGAAGACAAACACCTCTTGCTTTTCATTTTCCCTCAACTTAGGTGTATTTTATTTTGTAGATGGAAATTGGACACTGAGTGCTTATTGCTGGTTGGTGTCAGTGTTCCTCCAGCACAGGGTCACTGGGGTGGTGGCTGTGCTGGAGGGTGGGTTTCTGCTGCTTCTGCAGAAACAGATTTGGGCTGTGACTGAAATCTCCATGAATAATAATAATAATAATGTCCCTGAAGTGGATCCCAGTGCTGCTGCCTGCAAATCCTCTGANCCAGGAAGGGACAGTGGCCCTTGTGATGCCCTAAGCTGCCTCCCAGCTGTCTCTGCCCTGGGTGGGTGTCTGGAGGTCACTCCAGAGCCCTGTGATGTCACTGATTATGTCACTGATGATGTCACTGCTGATGTCACAGATGACCGATGAGTCACAGGCTATAATNTGAAGTGGATCCCAGTGCTGCTGCCTGCAAATCCTCTGATGACAGAAAAGGTTCTTAATTCTCACCCGAAAAGCTCAGGTTGAGCTTGTTTCGCCGCTCAATCTCCTGTAGCTTCTGCTCCAAATTCAGACCCCTCAAAAGCTGACCAGGAGCCACACGAAAGTTGTGGATTTTGCTGTGCTCGTTGGCAGCGAGGTCCGGTTCACATCTGCTGTGGGCAAAGGCAGCCGAGCCCACGATTTTGGTGCGGCTGCTCTGTCCCCGTGTCCCTGGAGGTGCCGTGCGGGCGAGCAGCCGGTGCTGACGGTGCTGACGGTGCCCGCTCTGTGCGCAGGGGGAATGGCAGCCGGTGGCAGCGGGAAGGGCCGCGGCGCCAAGCGCAAGCAGCAGGACGGGGGCACCACGGGCACGGCCAAGAAAACACGGAGGTGAGAGCAGAGGTGCCCCGGGGGCGGGCACGGGGATGGACACGGGGGTGAGTGCAGGGATGGACATGGGGNTGCTGGTTTCACACAGACACAGCTGTGCGGCCCCGGAGCACAGGGAGAGCCCTGCAGGGGCTGCACCCTGGGGTGCCGTGTGACAGCCCCTGGGAGATGCCAGCGGGGGGTTTCTGTGTTCCAGTGACCCGCTGTTCTCGGCGCAGCGCCTGCCCCCCCATGGGTACCCTCTGGAGCACCCCTTCAACAAGGACGGCTATCGCTACATCCTGGCCGAGCCTGACCCCCACGCACCCGACCCAGAGAAGCTGGAGCTGGACTGTTGGGCAGGAAAACCAATTCCTGGGGACCTGTACAGAGCCTGCCTGTATGAACGAGTGCTGCTGGCGCTGCACGACCGAGGTACAGAGCTCGTTAGTCTGTGTTTCCTCGCAGAGGCGTCTCGGTAACCTCTCCTCGCCAGTCAGAGATTGCAGGTGCCACTGCTCTCAGCGGTGCAGAGGTGAAATCCACCTCTGCACGTTCCCTCGCCTGCAGACATCAGCAGGTTAAAAATCCCCGCTAAGTACTCGTGTGCTCCCTTGCAGCTCCCCAGCTGAAGATCTCTGACGACAGGCTGACGGTCGTGGGCGAGAAGGGCTATTCCATGGTGCGAGCCTCGCACGGCGTGCGCAAGGGAGCCTGGTACTTCGAGATCTCCATGGATGAGATGCCTCCAGACACGGCTGCCAGACTAGGCTGGTCACAGCCCTTGGGTAAATCGTTTTACGAAACGTTTCTCAGCGGGTGCTCCTGCTGCCCTCCCTGTGTTCACCGTGAAGCGTTTATTTCCGCAGGGAACCTCCAGGCCCCTCTGGGGTATGACAAGTTCAGCTACTCTTGGCGCAGCAAAAAGGGAACCAAGTTTCACCAGTCCATAGGGAAACACTATTCCTCTGGCTACGGACAGGGCGATGTCCTGGGATTTTACATCAGCCTTCCAGAGGACACTGAGACGGCCAAATCCCTGCCTGACACCTACAAAGACAAGGTGAGGTGCAAGTTCACTGTTGGATTAAGCATTGGCAGGTGGGAAACTGGAAAACGAGTTGCTGTGGCCTCACTCGTGCCCCTTTCCATGCATCCTTCCCATCCTGCCTCTCGGTACCTCCGTGGTTCGTGGGGGAGATGCCCAAAGTGTTGATCTCAAGAAAGCAAAATTCTCCTGGATGGGATTGCCCACATCTCCCTTCACCTTCCCCTCCCGGCTCTCAAATCTCTGAGCTGTGGGAATCATTCCTCACAGGTACTCTGACACCAGGCACGCCTGGCCCTGAGCAGGGCAGGTGACAGGTAACAGGTTTTTGGGGCTTGTTCCTGATGTTGTTTGCTGCTGTTTCAGGCTTTGATCAAATTCAAAAGCTACCTGTACTTTGAAGAGAAGGATTTTGTGGACAAAGCAGAGAAGAGCCTAAAGCAAGCCCCGGGAAGCCAGGTGCGTTGTTGCTGTCACTTCGGCTCGTGCCTGGCCTGAGTGAAAGGGAGTAGGGATTAATCTTGTCGGGGTTGCTGTGTCCTGACAGCCACCATAGGTGGGAAAACCCTTCATTTTTCAGATCATATTCTTCAAGAATGGTGTCAGCCAAGGAGTTGCCTTTAAGGACATCTTTGAGGGGGTTTATTTTCCTGCTATTTCTCTGTACAAAGGCTGCACGGTAAGTGAGGGATCTTCCAAAGGGAGTTCCTAAATCCATCAGTTTCAGTAATGCACAGAGTGTGGGCACTCTGGGGGTGTGCCAGGTGAAAAAGGAAAGATGGGAATCATTTTAGTGGCTCTGAACATGCTGCTCACATATGTAATGAGATCATCAAGTTGCTGAAGTAACATCCACAGTGTTTTCCTGTGGGCTTGCACAAGGTCTGGGGAGGCTCAGGAGTAGGAAGGGGCAAGGACAGAGGACTAAAGAAATTTTCCTGGATTTTTAGATTTAATGAAAATGTATGTTCCACAGGTTTCTATAAACTTTGGGCCATATTTCAAGTATCCACCGAGAGACATCACTTACCACCCTGTAAGTAAAACTGAAGCTTCTCCCCCCCATTTCAGAGCCCCATTGTTTAAATCAAAGATGTTTTGGTGTCATTCGTACCACACCTGTACCTGGACAGTGTAGCCAAAAGGATTGTGTTTAAAAATACGTAAGGACAGATAACCAAATCATTAAATTTTAATTAAATAGTAGGTGCTGTTACCTTGTTCCTCTTGACAGATTGTTGGCCTCGTTTGTCAGTAAGGGGGCTGAATTCTTGTTCAAGGAAACACTTGGAATTTCCCCCCGGCCACTGCTGTGGCGTTCCAGGGAAGCAGCCCTGGGCCGTGTGGTCACTCCTTGCCCAGGAGTGGAGCTGACTGTGCTTCCCTCTGCAGATGAGTGACATGGGCTGGGGGGCCGTGGTGGAGCACACGCTGGCCGATGTCCTGTACCACGTGGAGACCGAGGTGGATGGCAGGAGGAGCCCGCCCTGGGAGCCGTAAAGCCCCAGCGCCGTGGATCCAGGGCAGAGAACATCCCTCTCTCCCTCCGTGAGCAGCCAAGGAGCCAACAGGCCGAGGCAGCTGCAGCCCTGGCTGGCAGGTGTTGTGTGTGTGTGTTCACACCGCCCCACTGCCCCCGTGGGGTAGTTCTGGGGTGTTTTGTGCTCGTTTGGGGCCTCTCTGGGAGCCCCCGGTACCGTCAGAGTGTCACTGGCTGGAGAAGGGGGTGTTGAAGAACCTTCTCCGGGGCTGTGACAGGTCAGGGTGTATCTGGAGCTGCCAGGTGTGGGGACAGGGACCCCTGTGCTCAGCTGTGGTGGCTGATGGTGACCAGCAGCTCCCAGCCAGGACGGCTCTGTTGGAACCACATGGCTGCATGCAAGACTGAAATTTGGGCTTCTGTCCAAACTGTATTTTTTTTTTCCCCCACAGACTGGAAACCAGTTTTAAAATAAAGGCTTTAACTCTTCTTTTTATTCTTGTTTTTGTCTCGTAAATTGTTACAAGTGACATTTAAAGTAACTACACCTGGAGATCTTTTGAGCTGAAGGTCTCCTGCTAATGATCATCATTGCAGAGCTTTGGGTGAATAAATAAATTGACACTTCTTAGGTGTTGGTACAGGAAAAAATAAATTAGTGCTGCTTTGAGAGGGAGAGGAAATAAAATTGTTAATTAAGTGCTGTATTTGAGTTTTGGGAGAGTAAAATTTTAGGTTCAGTCAGGCCTGTGTTTGCCTCACTGAGGATGTACCTTCCCAGTCAGCTGTCTCCCTAATAACTAATTAGCCCAGACCTTTAATTGTAGACAGCACTAATTAAAGCTTTATTTATTAATTGAAGGTAATTAGGGAGGGTGGAGTTGGCTGACTGGGCCAGCACGTGCTCAGTTAAGCAACTGCAGGAATTAAATTTTTGGTCCTGCACTTAGGCAATCAGCTTCAATAAATAAACCTTTATATTTATGGATTGTAACTATGTATTAATTAGTGGAGTGTGCTGCTAAAGGCCTCGGCTAATGGCAGTGACGAGGTGCCACAGTTTGCCCTGAAGGAAGCCCTGCACAGGGCGGTCAGCGGGTCGTGGTCAGCAGGTCACAGCGCCGGCCGGGCCAGGCGCTGCCGCAGGTGTTTGGCGAAGTCCACCTGTGTCTGGGACAGGACCTGGTTGATGATGGTCTTGGGCAGCCACCCCTGGGGAGGAGCAGACAGAGCCTGTGAGCAGGAGCTGCCTCCCCCCCAGCCCCGGGCNGGGCCCCCCGGCCCCCCAGCCCCGGTACCTTGAGGTCGATGCTGAGCAGCCAGGTGAGCCTGGTCTGGGAGGGGCTGCCGGGCAGCGGCCGCAGGACCATGCAGGTGGGACCGTTCTCAGCCCTGGTGGGGGGACAGGCCCAGGTCAGACCCAAACTTGGACTTTTCAGCCTCGAAAATGCACTTTGGGGTTCCTGCAGCAGCGCCTGAACCCAGCTGGGTTTCAGCGCCGCAGAAACCCAGCGCCTCTGAGCCCGCAGGAAAACCCTTCTGGCCCGTGGGAAGCTCCCTCCCTGCACACACAGAACTGGACGGGGCAGGGGGTACCTTATGAACCCCTCCTGCTCGGGCATGGCCCCGTAGGTGGTGGACATCCCGGCCAGGACACAGGTGGAGCCGCGTCTCTTGGAGCACCGGACGCTCACGAAGTCCCGCGGCCCAACGATGTTCCCGGGGGTCGCCGCCGCCTTCTCGTGGGTGATCACCGTGTCCTTCCCAATCTTCTCCAGAATCTGCAGTTTGGAATTAAACCTTTCATTTGAGGCGTTTCGTGCTAGCACAGCTAAAAGCTGCCTTTGGTTACCAGGTGTTCAGTACAGGGTCTGACAAAGACCTGGTGTTTACAGTGACAGTAATACCAAATACTTGCTCGCCCCCAGGTGCAGAACCGTTCTCAATTCCTGAGTGAAAAGCTATTCCCTAACTGCTTCTCTCATTCCTTGTGCTTTGGGGCTATTTCTTCCCCAGATCAGCCCCAATTTCCAGCACAACTGGCCGCTCCTTGCAGAAAGTGCCTTTCCTGCAGAATGAGTCACACACAAGCTGCTCCAGACTCGTCTCTGCTGCAGCAGCAACACAGGTACTGCAAAAACTCCTGTACCTCTGCAGCAGGACAGGGACACGCTGACTGTGACAGGTCTGACACACATTTCCTACCCTGACTTCTTTGACGTTGGGGTTCCAGTCTCCCATCTGCTCCATGTTGTCCACCAGCTCTCCGTACACCGTGTCCAGGGGCTGGTCCACCACCACCTCCAGCCGGAACACCTTCCCCACGTCCGGCAGGACCTTGCTCAGCACTTTGTCTCCGTTACCCTGGGGAGGGGACGACAGAATTACCACCAGAGCTGCTCGCAGGAGGGCTGCAAGGCAGCGCCGCCGGGCAGAGCACCCACCGCCACCGTCTCTGTCTTCCAGTCGTCCTGGTCCTCGAGGATTCTGAGGGATTTCTGCAGGGCTTCCTCTCCTTGCTTGATGTAAGACATTTCCATCTCGCTGAAGGGTTTCTCCTCCAGCCTTGAGCCTGCCAGCACCAGACAAAGGCTGAGTGCAAGAACAGCGTAATGTGCCAGATGAGCTTTATCTACACCCTTCTCTGTGCCCGGGGATGGGGATTAAATCCAGTTCCCACTCTGCCTCTGGTTCAGCAGAAGCACAGCCCACCCTCAAGCAGTTTTCCCCCAGCTTGTGACTGTCTCCCCGCAGCAGGAAGGAACAGACCCTCAGGTGTCACTTACTGAGCAAGGAGCTTCTCCTGCGCACCTGGTGGATCCAGGTGCTGGGCCCCGGGCTGCGGCTGGCCAGCCTGCTCAGCTCCTGGCTGATGGCCACGGCAGCTTGTCTCCTCAGACCTGGGGGAGAGAGCGTGTCACCCGCTGGCACCACGCTGCCCGGGCCTCGCTTTGCCGCAGTTTAAACACACAGCATGGAAAAGTTTAAACACACAGCATGGAAAAGTCCCTGCTTGTCACCATCTCGGCGGCCCTGCAGGCACAGGGAGCGGCTGCTTGCCATCGCACTGCCCTGGCACAATCCTGAGCTTGGCTCCAGCACCGAGCACACAGCAGCAAAAATACTGAGGAGCATCGTGCAGGCGCCCAGGAAAGAGCATGGAAATGGAGCACGGAGGTACAAAACCCTCACAGCCAGAGGGAGTGGGACCGAGAGCTGGTCACAGGGACATGAGCCAGCCCCTCAGGCCCCAGTGACACGTCTGACAGCAAAAAGGGTTTCATGGACAGTGAATCACAGAGCCCAGCATGCTACAGAGTGGGGAGAAAATCCCCGAGGCCCCAGCCACTGCTCTGAGAAGTATAGAAAGAAAAAGGGTCCTTTCTGGAGCCTGAGACTCAAGAGGAGGTTCTCTAATAAACTTTTGTCAGAAACTCCCCCTCTGCCTGGGACAGCGGGGAGAGAATCCCAGAGCCCTGGGCTCCTCCTGCCCCGGCAGCCGGGCAGGGACTGCCCCGGGCTCCTCCTGCCCCCAAAGCAGCCGGACAGGGGCTGCCCCGGGCTCCTCCTGCCCCGGGCTCCTGCTGCCCCGGTAGCTGGACAGGGGCTGCCCCGGGCTCCTCCTGCCCCCAAAGCAGCCGGGCAGGGACTGCCCCGGCCCCAGGCCGGACTCACCGGTCATGTTGCGCAGGTGGCGGTAGGAGATGGCGGCGCAGAGCTTGGACGTGGCTGGAAGCATCTCCGTGCAGGGTCGGGGCCGCGG
>WBMY01005160.1:43476-56955 GCA_013397315.1 Donacobius atricapilla
GCTGGGCAGGGCAGGTAGGGCTGGGCAGGGCAGCGCTGCGCAGGGCGGGGGGTCCGCGGCACCGCCGGCCTCAGCTCCCACCGCCGCGCTCCGTCAGCCGCCCTTTGCTTCTACAGCCCACGGCCCCGCTCTTGCATCACCGCGAGGAATGGGCCTGGCGAGGCTGCCGGGGTGCGTGCTTGGGTACCAGGGAAAAATTCCCTGGACGCATCCATGGCTCCCAGCTGGGATGCTAGATTTTCCCTCGAGGAATTTAAAATTGGGACTTTTTTTGGCCGTGTGCCTGCTCCCAATAACCCAGCTGTTTGGATGCATCAAACAGTCTGACCCCATTCAGCTGATGCTGCTCTAAATTATATATAATTATACTGCCAAGCATCCTCTGGTGAGGCTGGCAGAATGCTAGCAGGACGGCAGGAATTCCGCTGGGAGAGCCCTCCATGCACAGCATGGAGCTGTGCCCGCTATGGGAGCAGGGACTGAAGTCAGCTCCAAGCGCTGTGCTGGGGCCCTTGTGTACCGAACGCCACCCCCTGTGCCACCTGCTGCCGCCGCAGGCAGAGCTCCGATTGCCCAAGGACTGACTCCCGTCCTCCCTCGCCCGGGAAGTTTCGGATTAGAGGCTCTGCTGCCCGTCCCCAGTGCTGCTGCCTGGCCCAGCCTGGCACAGGGCGCTGTGCCACCAGCCCAGCCCGCAGGCAGACCCAAAAGGCGGTGAAATTCAGAGTTTGAGGTCTGTGTTGGGGTCTGTAGAGAGTTCTCTGTTTCAGAGAGGAACGGCGTAGAGACAGGAGACCCTGGTGCAGCCCCACTGTTACAAAACGCACTTCCCAAGGCCGCAGTTTCACTTTTACCCTCCAGGTGAGGCAGGGAGAGGCCAGAGAAGGACAGTGTAGTGTACATATTTTCATCTCACCTTCTGCCTCTGGGGGATGCCCCGACCCCGCTCTCTGAGCTTGGGTCCAGGGGACGTTGGCATCTGCTGCCGTGGCTCTGACCTGCCCCCTGTGCTGCCCAGGGGGATGCTCCGGCCTCGGGCCTCTCCCGATTAACCCCAGGGCTCGGTTCCCCCAGGGCAGGAGCAGGCTGACGTGGTCGTGCCGACGTCGGGGGGCAGGTACGACGTGCACCTGCGGGCGCGGCGGCGCGTGGCCGTGTACTGGGAGGAGGAGGCGTCTGAAGTGCGCCGCTGCACCTGGTTTTACAAGGGGGAAAAGGACAACAAGTTCATTCCCTACTCGGAGTCCTTCAGCGAGGAACTGGAGGTAAACACACCTTTCCTGCTGGTTTCCATCTCAGCTTCTGCTTGTCTGTCTCTGGTGTTCCAAAACCCATACAAGGCCACTGGCTCCACAGCCGGGCCTGAGGACATGAACTCCAAAGAGGCTTTGGCACGGCATTCCTGCGCCTGATGATGTAGCTGTGAGCACTGCCGTGGCCTCCCCTTCCCCTGCCCTCGGTGCATCCTTCCACGGCACCTTAAAGTGCCAGGCTTTCCTTTGGGGTGATGCAAATGTAGAGATATTTAGACAGACGTATAAAAATACCCATCTTTGCAATAATCTTTATTCTGATGTACCAAAACCAGTTCTAAAGTTGATGGGGAAGTCTGATGCTGCTGCTGTCAAAGCAGGGAGTTCTTAAACACTCTCAGCAGGTGATCCTGGGATGACCCTGCTGCTCCTCCAGCTGATTTCTCTGCTTCTTTTGCAAAGTGTTGATAAGAGATTCTGCAAACTGGGTGGGGAATGTCCCAAGAGGTGAACATTGATGGGCTTAATTCCAGCTGACTCACACTGGGTGTTCTCTTCTGTAGGAAGCTTACATGATTGCCGTGACCCTGGGTGAGTGGAAGAAGAAGCTGGAGTCCCCCAACAGAGAAGTCATTATCCTGCACAACCCAAAGGTGAGCAGAGCCCGGTGATCTCTGTGTGACCACTGAGGACATCCCCCTGGGTCTTTTTGTGCTGTTCCCTGCAAATGGGTTTGTCCCAATGGCATTCCACTCACCCGTCTGTACCAGAGGAGAGGGCAGTGGCAGCTGACTCTGCCAACAGCTTCACATTTCTTTTCAACACCTCGAGCGCAGGGCTCGGCCCAGCAGAGTCTGGTGCCACCCCGTGCCCCCCGGCAGCTGCTGTGGCTGTCTCTGCTCCCGGGTCACTGACAGGCTCTTCTTGTCCCCAAGCTGATGGTTCACTACCATCCCGTTGCCAGCTCCGACGACTGGGTCTCCACCCCCACGGAGCAAGGTCGGCCCCGCACTGTGAAGAGAGGAGTGGAGAACATCGCTGTCGAGATCCCCAACGGTGAGCTTGCTTCTCCCCCTCCAAAACCCTGTGCAGTGTTGTCCAGCCTGATCACTCATAAAGATTGGCAGAAGCTCCCATGATCCTTTAAGTGAAGTGCACGTCAAAACATTTTGTGCCAAAAAGATCCAAATGGTTTCAGAAACCTCCCCAGCCCCAGCGAGCTGCAGCATCAGTGAACGTGCAGAGCTGCAGATCCAGGGGGAGGGTGCTGAGCTTCCAACTCCTGTACAGAGAGAGCTGCTGGGAGCTCTGCAGTGCCTGAAATTACCCCTGAGGTCTCGATGTCTGTATTTGTACAGGAGGAGAGTTTCTTTCCCTGTGGGAACACGGTGGTTTATCACTTACCTGTGTGCTGGTGACTCTCTGGGGCACATGCTCTCCCCATACCTGTAGCCAAGTGTCAGCTCTGTCCCCTCCCGGCCTGAGCTCCCAGCCCGGCCTCAGGACGTGTCCCCACGAGGACGTCAGGCAGTTACTCCATTTTCCATGGGTGCCTGCCGTGTATGCAAACTAAGGTGTGTGGGAAGTAGAGAACAAGCCCTGACTCCACCTGGGGCCTGCCTGGGAGATGCAGCTCCATGGGACTCATCAGAGTGGGCTGGGCACGGGGCGGCTGCACTGAGAGCTCCTGATCCTGCAGCCCCCTGTGCTGAACGATCCCCACGGCTGGGCAGGCGTGAGCCGCACTGGGGACGAGCCACCGCCCCTTCCTCCACTGTCCTGTCGCTCCAGATCCATCCCAGGGCAGGCAGGTGGATTTAGCAGGACTAGGGGAAATGGGAGCAATCCCAGCAGCCCTGCAGTGCACATCCAGGCACTAACGAGGGTTTCCACGGGCTGAGGTGAGGGTGGGAGGCTCCAGTCCTGCACCGTGGTGCCTGCAGCAGGCCCGGTCCCTGCTGGGCGCTGCCTGCCCAGCAGCCGTGCCCTGAGCTGCCCTCCCCTCCTCAGGAGAGCCGCTGCAGATCGACCACCTGGTGTTCGTGGTGCACGGCATCGGCCCCGCCTGCGACATCCGCTTCCGCAGCATCGTGCAGTGCGGTAGGTGCGGGGACCCCTCCTGGTGGGGACTCCTCCTGCTGGGGACTCCTCCTGGTGGGGACTCCTCCTAGTGGGGAACCCTCCTGGTGGGGAACCCTCCTGGTGGGGAACCCTCCTGGTGGGGAACCCTCCTGGTGGGAGCGGGGAGCGCTGCCACTGGGCCCCAGACCTGCTGACTGTGGGCAGTGAGAACACAACGCCCACTGACCCACCAAATCCCACCTTCTGGAAAGGTTTAGGCAACTGCTGCTCATCAGTTTTGCCTCACAGCAGTTATTTTTCATAAGTTTCTCAAAGCCCCTTATCCTGACTGCCAGACTAAAGCCCTGCCCCTGTGAAGGAGGTACAGATGGGGCAGTGAAATCCAGTAAACACACATGGCAGGACACGGAGCCTGCCTTGATCTGTAGTCAAAGATTCCGGGACTTAGGGGAGCAGCAGCAGATTAAAGACCCCGGTGGGATTTCCCCATAATGATCTTTCATCGTATTAAGTGTTGTTGGTGCCACGGGCTGGCCCCAGAGCCTGGTGGATCTCCAGAGGAGTTCTTCTGTTTTGCAGTGAATGATTTCAGGAACGTGTCCCTCAGCATGCTGCAGGCACACTTCAAGAAGGCCCAGGAGCAGCAGCAGGTTGGCCGGGTGGAGTTCCTGCCCGTGAACTGGCACAGCTCCCTGCACTCCACTGGCGTGGATGTGTGAGTGTCCGACACTGCCCCGGGGCTGGGGGCATGGCAGGGTGCACAGGCAGACTCCTGCCCTGGAAATTCCATTTCTTCTGCTGGAAAAGCGAAGGGAAAGCTGTGAGTTTTTAGGGTAGGGGTGAGCAGGACAGAAGGGACCCCCAGAGCACCTCCCCACTGCCATTCTGCAGCACACGGCAGCTGCCTGCTCCAATCAGCATCCTGAGAACAGAGGGTTCTGCCTTTCCCTGGCTGATCTTGGGCGGGACCGTGGACATCCACGCCTTGCTAAAGGCCTCCGAGAACCGAGTACCAGTTCCTGCACTGCAGCCCTGCTCTGCAGTGCCCCAGCAAGGGCGGAAAGCAGGCCAGGCTCCTGGGGAAGAAAGGACAGGCCCTTTATTCTTGGAATAAAGCACAGGCTGTGCTTTGCCTTCAGTCTGGGCGCAAGCTCAGGGTCTGGATTACAACATCCATCCTTGGAGACTGTCAGTCCTCTTCCAGGGTGGGGTTCCACGGCTTCCCCAGCCGCAGCCCGCTCTGCCCTTTCCCCCGCAGTGACCTGGAGCGGATCACGCTGCCCAGCATCAACCGCCTGCGTCACTTCATCAACGACACCATCCTGGACGTGTTCTTCTACAACAGCTCCACCTATTGCCAGACCATCGTGGACACGGTGGCCTCGGAGATGAACCGCCTGCACCGGCTCTTCCTGCAGAGGAACCCGCAGTTCAAGGGCGGGGTGTCCATCGCGGGGCACAGCCTGGGTGAGGGCTCACCCGCGCTCCCGTGGGCATCAGCGTGCCAGGGGAGCGGGGAGGGCACACTCAGAACGCTTTGGGTCAGCAGGGACACCTTCCACTAGACCCAGGGCTCCGAGCCCTGTCTCGGCTTCCCCAGTGCGCAGCCACAGCTTCTCTGGGAAACCTGTGCTAGTGCTTCACCACCGAGTAGATAATTTCTTCCTGACATCTAATCTAGCCTGTCCTCTGTCGGTTTAAAGCCGTTGTCCCTTGTCCTGTCACTATCTGCCTGTAGAAAGGTCCAGGGTGCAGCTGTTCCATCCCAGAAAGGAGGTGGCTCGGGCACTTCCCCTCCCGATGCTGATGCTCTGCCCTTGCCTGGTTTCTAGGGTCACTCATTTTGTTTGATCTCCTGACGAACCAGAAGGCTGATCCCGAGGAGGATGAGCACTGTGCACAGGTATGGGAGTCTGCTGACCCCCCCTCCTGCGGCTGCATGGGCATGGGGGAGGGAAGACGACATGCACAGGAGCAAACTGGTGAGCAGAAAGCATGATCCCTTCTGGATCTGTTCACAGGGGTCCAGGACAACCTCAAGCACGGGGGGTACTGAAGAAGTAAAAGAAATCCTGAAGAAGCTGGAGCTGTCTGAGTATTGTGACGTTTTTGAGAAGGAGAAAATGGACAGGCAAGCACTGGTGAGAAGTCCCCTTGTTTTACTGGCTCTCGTGGCTCTTCTTTGCGTTTCCTCCTCATCATCCCACCAGTGCACATCTTCTGGTACTGAGTCACACATGAACCATCTCTGAGGAGGAACACAGTCCCATAGAACAGACACCTCACCACACCTCTGCTCCTGGACTAACACCAGCCTTGCTTATTTTCCAGTTCTTGTGCACAGAGGAAAACCTTAAAGAACTGGGAATTCCCTTAGGGCCAAGAATGAAAATACTCCATTACATCAGCTCCAAGGCGGAGATGAAGGTTTGTTTTCTGCATGGCTTGTGCTCACGCCATCACATCCCATCCCATTCCATCCCTCTGACACAAGGACCCCTTTGTGCTGCTGCAGGGTCAGAGCTCAGCAGCTCCTGGGCACAGTGAGCGCAGAGCCGAGCCAGGGTCCCCGTCCCAGCACGGGGACAGCTCAGAGGACGTCAGGAACTGCCAGTACCGGGACGTTGGCTTGGGACAGGTAACACTGAGCTCTGGCTGCACCCACAAAGCCCTGGTAACACCAGCAGAGATTGTCTCGTGAGCAAATCTGAGCATGCCACTCTCCCAGGTCTCGGCAAACTACCCCCAGCTGAACTACAAGCCCACCATCTTCTTCGCCTTTGGCTCTCCCATTGGGATGTTTCTCACAGTGCGAGGAGTGAAGCGGATCGACCCCAACTACAGCCTGCCCACCTGCAAAGGCTTCTTCAACATCTACCACCCTGTAGGTATAAGAAGCAGAGCTGTCCTGCATGAGACCTGTGGAGCATGAGCCCTGGCCACTGTCCCCCTCTTGTGTGCAGTTTGACCCCGTGGCCTATCGCATCGAGCCCATGATCGTCCCAGAGCTGGAGTTCGAGCCGATGCTGCTGCCCCACCACAAGGGCAGGAAGAGGATGCACCTGGGTATGGCACGGGCAGCCCCTGTCCCCCCGCCCGGGGCCGCTGCTGCAGCCCCCAGCCCCACAGCCACCCCCCTCCTGCCTTGCAGAGCTGAAGGAAGGGCTGACCCGCATGAGCGTGGACCTGAAGAACAACCTGCTGGGGTCCCTGCGGGTGGCCTGGCAGTCCTTCACCCGCTCCCCGGTGCCGGCCCTGGAGGCAGCGAGCAGCGAGGCTGAAGCAGAGGCAGAGGCCGGCGCTGAGAAGCAGCCAGGTCGGTGGTGGGGGGCAGGGGGGAGCCAGGGGTGCAGCCTGGGGAGCTGCCCCTGAGGCAGTGTGCCCAGACTCCCACAGCCACAGTGCCCATCGTCTGTGCCCAGCAAATGGATCACCTTTGGGCTGTGAAGGCACCTGGCTCTCCCCATGCTGTGGCCTGTTGGCACCTGATGAAAGGGTTTTCTGGGGGGTTTAAGCCCGTCCCCCTCCTCTGGCTGTCCCTTGCACTGCCGTTTCTGAGCACCGCAGCTGCCTCTCCCCTGTGTGAGCTGCAGAGGGGGAAAGGGAGGGCACGGCCCTGCTGTTGTACTGCCACGGCTGCTGGTGCCCTGTGGCTGAACCGCGCTGCTCTTCCTTCCTCCAGACACAAAGGCAGAGGAGCCCCCAGCAGCAGCGAAGGAAGAGGCCCCCCTCATCAACGTGGGGAGGCTGAATGGAGGGAACCGCATCGACTACGTGCTGCAGGAGAAGCCAATAGAGAGCTTCAACGAGTATTTGTTTGCACTCCAGGGCCATCTCTGCTATTGGTAAGTGTCTCTGTAATGCTCAGGGCATCAAATTTACGTGTGGTGGAAGCAGAATGGCATCAGTTTCAAAGCCAGTGTAGTGAGAAAAGCCTCAGCTGATCAGGGGAACGAGACCTCCTGTCTGTGACACACAGAGGGTGGGCACGGACAGAGGAAGGAGCCTTGTGGTTCTCCTTGCCTTGATCTGGAGAGCGCTGCATGCACCCCAGCTGTCACAGATGTCCTGACAGAGTTCAGGGAAGCATTCCCTTCTGATTCCATGGCCTCCTCCTGCAGGGAGTCCGAGGACACTGTTCTGCTGGTTCTGAAGGAGATCTACCAGACACAAGGCATCACTCTGGATCAACCTTTACCAGGAAGCCAGTGACCAACCTGTTCTGTTCTGGCTGTAAGTCACCTCTGCCTAAACCCCTCCTGGATTTCCTAGGACACCTCAGCGAGATCTGGTTTGTTTGAGGGAGTAGTACCCATTATCTAAGGCAGGGAACTTGTGTCAGCTTTCTTCTTTGCCCTCTTTCCTCTTCCCTGCACATGAGCACGATCAGACATGAGAGAACCAAGGAGGTTCCAGGAGGCTGGATTCTGGCTGCCTCACTGCAGCTCTTCCTGTGTTCTCCTTTTGCTTTCTTAGGTCCAATCCCACCGAGTACTCACCAGGAAAATCCAGATCTCTTCTCTGCCTTCCTCTCCTCTGCTGCTGTGTCCTGCATGCTGCTTACCAAGTACTTGCTGCTGCCTGGAGAGAAGGATGGATTTTCCTCCATTTTGGGTAGGGACAGGGGGAAAAACTGTCAAGGGAAAAACACCTCTGCACAAACACACACAACACCTGTACAGTGACTCCCTGTGGCAACATGTACTTCTAACCCTCCACCCTGTGAGTCCCCACACCAGCTCCTCCAGCACTGCAGCAGACGAGCTGTCCAGGCTCAGAACCCAGCGAGGTCCTGACCCTGCACCTGCCTCGGGGAGGACACACAGCCCGGGACCTTGAGGAGAAAAAGCCTTAAACACACAGCGTGGAAAGAGCTACAGCAGCCTTGGAGCAAGGGCGATGGCTGCCACAAACACCCACACCAGCACTGCGGGCCCGGGAGGCCAAGCCCAGGGCACAGGCTGCTGCTGAGCCAGCAGGGTCTGAGCCACCCTCGTGTCCCTGCACGGCTGCTGCATGTTTGTGCACCCCTGGGCCGTGCCAGGCGGGGCTGCCCCATGAGAGCAGCATCTTCATGCTCCTCCGTGCTGTGGTGTGTTGGTAGTGACCGCTCAGCACCCTCACCCAGCCCACGCCGGCACACCCAGGGCCTCCCCACGGACTGACCAAGGCAGTGCCCAGCTGTACCTGCCCCGAGGAAAGCTTCACCTCCAGCCCCAGCCAACCTGGGAGAGCTCCTGGCAGTGTCGGGGCAGTGGGAGCCCTCTGTGCCCTGCGGGGACACGGAGCAGCGGGGCTGGCAGGTGGGGACGGAGGTCTTGCGCCCGCCGCGCTCCAGTCCTTGTTTTTAGCTTTAAATGTACAAAATGCAGCCAGCAAAGGTGGAGGCAAGAATGACACCAGCTCTGTAGGCAGCTCAGTCTGCACTTGCCTAGAAGCTCTTTCCTGAGGAGGACAGGGCTGGAGAGCTGCTGTGGTCTGCCCCTGGGCTGGCTCAGTGCCTGGGCTGGGGCTCCAGTGCTGTGGGAGGCGTTGCTGTGCAGCCTTGGGAGAGCCAAACCACTTTCCTTCCTGCTGACTTTTGCCCTGCATGGGGTAAGGAGCCTTTTATTTCCCCCCACAGCCTGTAGATTTGTTTTTCCTCCGTTGTCTGTTATTTGCACTATTGGAAGGGTTTTGTCTGCAGCCTCCATCCCTCCTCCCCTCCCAAGGAACAGAAGCTGTTCTCTACCTGACTGCAGGAACAGCCAAGCTGCTCGGTCAGCACCTGAACTGCTGGCTAAGGTCTCATGGGAGCAGGAAAAGAGACAGTCTTAACATGGGACACTAATGATCAGCTTTTTAAGTTATGCACTTTGTTAAAAAAAAAAAAGTTAAATACATTTTAAATGTTATTTAATGTCTTTTCCAGTAAAAGCCAAAATAAATAAGTAGATGACTGTCACGTGTGCATGTCTGGGGGGAGAGGGAAGGGCTGGAAAATCCACATGTGCAGTTTTAGGGGAAAGTGAAGCTATTTCTGTAATTCTGTTGAAGCTGCAGAGTTACAGAGGGTCCGAACTGCAGCTGCTGAGGGGGTGGTTCATTACTGACTCACCTGCCTTGCTCTGCTGCAGCCTCACCTGGGCTGTTTGCAGGTACACACACCTGAAACTACACCTGTCTTTGAAGGGACCAGTGACCGCTGCTCACAGAGCTCCTGCCAGGCAGCTGGCCCTGGACCTCAGCAGCACTCTGCCCTTCCTGGTCCGAGAGAGGCCGTGGGCAGGGAAACGAGCAGGAGACTCTCACACAGGTGCAGGGATGCTCTCAGACACCATTCCATTTTCTGCTGACATCCTAAAGCTACTAAAGCTGCCAGGAAAGAGCACCAACCAGAAGCCCTTGCAGATAACAGAGGAAATGGCTTATAGAGCAACAACCCAAGCCGTGACAGCTCATTACAAAAATTAAACTCCTTTATTTGGGAATTTAGAAAAGCTCTAAGTTTGCAGGTCCTGCACTTCATTTCCCAGGAGAGCTGGGATAGGTCAGCTGGATTGCAGGGAGGTGACCAACGGTGCTTCCTGGACTGGACACAAGAACTCCCACCGGACTGGGCACACTGGGTTGTCACCTTTCCCCACTTCTTGGTCAGGACCTTCATACCCCAACTGTCTTTCCATAGGTTGGCACCCCGAGTGCCTCCCTCACTTCACAGCGGGCATGAAGAGGGGGTGGCCTAGAAAATTCAATTAAATGAAGCAACACAAGGGCCAGGGCAGGAAACTCACCGGCTCAGCAGGGAACACCTGCCCAGGGGTTCATCCTCATTGGAGCCACTTGTGAGCAGCCTCCCCCAAGCCTTGCCTGCCCTGGCATCCAGGGACCAGCAGGACACAGCCCATCACTATATGTTCATGTGGAAGCTGGGGGCCGGAGGCTTCTCCTCATGTGCTGGCAGCGGTTTGGCCTTGGCCAGAGGTTTGTGGCACGTGATGTCTGTCAGGGGAGGGTAGTACTGCCTGTAGCACAGGTATGCGAGCACCAAGCCCATCACTGAGCCAACCAACACATCTGTGGGCGAGACCAGAGCACAGTTAATGGCCTGTCACCCTCCCAAACCTTGTGATCAGTTCCTCAGCGGCAGCTTTTCTGCCAAACCCATAACCTGACTTGGCTGTAAACTCAAGCTTGGTATGTATTTCGGAACCACAGAGAAAGGCATCAGTTCCCTGCAGGTGGCACCGAAATTGCCACTGGACAAGTTAAAATAAATACAACCCCGAGTTGCTGTTGGGGGCTCTGGACACTTCTGAGGCACCAGAGCCCCCCATGGCTGCAGTGCCCCGCCCAGGGCACCGGCTGAGCCCCATCCAGGTGCTCCAGCAGACGCCCACCCACCTTCCCAGTGGTGCTTGTAGTCGCAGGTGCGGGACACGGCGATGAGGGTGGCCAGGAAGAGGGGGAGGAGGAAGGCACAGAAGCGCAGGGCTCGGCCCCCCCGGCCTGGAACAAAGCTGTGCAGCTTCCCTGCCAGGTAGAAGGCGGAGAAGGCAAGACCAGCGAAGGCAACTGGAAGAGAACAGAACAATGTTGGTTCAGAATAGCTCCAGGCTTTGCTGCCAGACCCTCACCCTCTGCTACTGCAGCGGACGGGCTGTGAGAGGTGTGTGCCTGTCCCTGTGAGCCAAGGGAAGTACCAGCTGGGAGTGATGGATCATCTGGGAGTGATGGATCCTAGAAGCTGGTACCTGGCACACATCCCTCCTCCTGGGGTTACAGACAGCTCTGGACCACACTTCTTACCCCATTGCTTCGCAGAAGGAAACCTGAGTCCCCTGACCACGTCAGTGAATGCAGTCAGAGCTGTGGGGTGCAGGAAAGCAAATCCCAGCTGCCCTCCCCATGGGCCCCAGGGCTGCAGCAGGAAGGAGACGTGGGAACTCACAGGAAGCGTGTCCGCTGGGGAAGCTCTTCCTCCCCTCTGTCACTCTGCGCGCGTCTCCCGTGCACAGCAGCTCGGCGTTGGCTCGCCCGTCCGGGAAGCAGCGGTGGAAGAAGTCCGGCCGTGGCCTGGGACGGGGAAGGGAAGCTCAGGGCCCTCAGGCACGGGCACTCCAGCACCCATGGAGCAGCAGGGAGTGCCCGTGCCAACGTCACCCTCCCCAGCGTGGGCCTAAAGGAGCCCGTCTGAATGATGGCCTGAAACAGCAGCTCCCCAGGGCTTTTTCTAGTTCTAAACTGTCTTCCCATTCTTTCCAGGCTGAGCATGTGCAAGTTCAGCTCCTGGCCCTGATGTGGCTATTGCAGACCTGCCTCTCCCACCCTCCCCGTGCGGTGCAGCCGGGAACCAGCCAGTCCTCACCTGCCCACAGCGAGCTTCAGGGCATTTGTAAAAACCCCGTTCAGGGCAAGAGCGAGGCTGGCAGCTGAGAGAGAGCAAAAGGGTCACATCAGCACCATCCCCACCTGAAAGTGCAGCACATTCAGGCACGGGCAGGGCTCAAGCTGCCTTTCTCTGGGACAAGGAGCAGCTCACCAAGGCAGGCTTCCCTCGTGTCCTCGTGGTCAGCGCCCATGAACAGCCTCGCCAGGATGATGAGCAACAGGGGAGACAGAAATGTGATGAACTGCACAAAACGGAGAATTTTAGGTGTCAGTGAAGCAGGTTTAAGTTCTCACCAGAACACAGGAGCAGTTACTCAAGACTCTGAGTACACTTCCCTTCCCAAAAGGCAAGCAGCAATCTGTCCTCTGCAATCACTGCAGTTCCATCAGAACACAGTCCCCCACCAGCTGGATTTGCAGCAGGCCCTGATCAGCCCAGCACATCCTTTGGTTCTCAGACAGCTCTTCTGGCAGAGTTCTGCTCTACTGGGGGTGTCCTCAGGCACAGCACCTCAGCTCCCCCCTCCCTGTAAGCCCCAGCATTAGCACTCTGTCAGCAGCACCCGCGCTCCGTCAGCAAAACCACAGGAGCTGCTGATTCAGAGCAACCAGTTATCTTTATCCCCATCTCAGCCCAGGGGATTTCACTCCAGGACATCCTCACCACGGCTGCCAGGCTCCCATGGACTCTGTTCCCACCTGAACTCTGGCACAGGTCCTGCATTACACTGCCTGTTCCAAATGCTATCCCAAGTTTTCTTCCTTAATGTTTAGCAGCCACCTCTTGCAGAAAATCCCACCTGCCATTTGCCAACTCAAGAGCCACAGCCCCTCACCTCACACCTGACAGAGGGAACCAATCCCTCTGAACTGCCCTCTCCTGGAAATGCAACACATTGTCAAACTCTTCTAACCAAGCCTGGAGCCGTTGGGAAAACATTTGACAATAACATGATAATAAATCTCTGCTAAAAATAGCTGCTTGCAAGGAAAACATTCCCTGATAGCGAGACCTGTGCTATCTTCCGTGTGCCCAATAATTTAGACGTGGAGTGGCCTATGGACAACAGTGCAAAGTCCTCATTAGTTTATGAACTTCAAATCCCAAAGGCAACCTTGGACGGTAAAGCCTCAAAATATGACAAAAATCACTGTATGTTCGGCCTAGTTGGTACTAATCTCACAGGGTGGGTAGAAAGGGACCACTGGGGACCATCAAGTCCAACCCCTCTGCTCAGGGTCCTCAGAGCACATCACCCAGGATTGTGTCCAGATGGATCATGAGTATCTCCAGGTAAGGAGACTCCCACTGTCTGGGCAGCCTGTGTCACTGCTCAGACCCACAAAACAAAGTTCTTCCTCGTGTTCAGGTGGAAATGTCCACGTTCCAGCTTGTGCCTCTCACCCCACTGAGCAGAGCCCGGCTTCACCCCCACAGCTGCTCCCTCCAGCTCTTTATGCACATGGACACGGCATCCTGCACTTTCTGCAACGTGCACGAGGAGCTGCAGTACAAGCCTTTAGCCAGTAGCTTTGCTTTAAAAGGAGAGCTCGTAATTTAGCAATAAATCCAAGTAAAAGCAGGAAACGCTGGCAGAGGCTGCCCTGAGAAGCCGCGGATGCCCCATGCCCAGAACTGCTCGCACAGACTGTGCAGGGCTTGGTCTGAAGGAAGGGGGGCATCCCCCGCAGTGGGAGGGACGAAAAGCTCTTTACAAAGGTCCCTTCCCGGCCCAAACCACTCCAGCAACCCTGGGAACTTACAAACATGAGC
>WBMY01005160.1:57119-83024 GCA_013397315.1 Donacobius atricapilla
AAAAGGAAAAAAAAAAGGGGGGGGGGAGAAAAAAAAAAGGAAAACAAACCAAAAAAACCCCACATCTGAATTCCAGAGTATTTGAAAATAAAAAAAAAAAAGGCAACATCTCAGTAGATAGAATGTACAAAAATTATATGTTCTACCATCACACACAGTCAGTAAGAAGCTAAAATATTACAGGCAAGTCTCGATACGCTCTACCTAGAGGACAGGAGCTATCTATGTACAGGGAACCAGCTTTACAGGCTTCACACTATGCAAGAGGACAGAGGCCAACACAAATCCCCCAAANTGCTCAGGGTCCTCAGAGCACATCACCCAGGATTGTGTCCAGATGGATCATGAGTATCTCCAGGTAAGGAGACTCCCACTGTCTGGGCAGCCTGTGTCACTGCTCAGACCCACAAAACAAAGTTCTTCCTCATGTTCAGGTGGAAATGTCCACGTTCCAGCTTGTGCCTCTCACCCCACTGAGCAGAGCCCGGCTTCACCCCCACAGCTGCTCCCTCCAGCTCTTTATGCACATGGACACGGCATCCTGCACTTTCTGCAACGTGCACGAGGAGCTGCAGTACAAGCCTTTAGCCAGCAGCTTTGCTTTAAAAGGAGAGCTCGTAATTTAGCAATAAATCCAAGTAAAAGCAGGAAACGCTGGCAGAGGCTGCCCTGAGAAGCCGCGGATGCCCCATGCCCAGAACTGCTCGCACAGACTGTGCAGGGCTTGGTCTGAAGGAAGGGGGGCATCCCCCGCAGTGGGAGGGACGAAAAGCTCTTTACAAAGGTCCCTTCCCGGCCCAAACCACTCCAGCAACCCTGGGAACTTACAAACATGAGCAGCGTGGGGACGCGGTCCGCTTCCACGTAGGGGTTTCTGTAGAGCCACATCTCCTCGGGCTGCACCAGGCGCTGGAAGGGCGGCAGCAGCTCCAGGAGCCTGCAGGGAGAGCAGCGGGTGAGGTGAGCCCCGGCGGGGGCAGCGCGGCGGGCGGGGGTCCCTCAAAGTCTATGCGGCAACATCAATTCATGATACAGTAATGCCCCGTGGAATCAGACACTCCTCGGTAGTGTCAGGGCTGCATCTGCGTCCAAAACCTCTTCGATACCGACTTCGGTGAATATCGATGCTTTGCTATTAAAGACTCGAGTGATTTCATTAAAATAACATTTCACAGAATCTACAAAGTTTGTTACAGATAAACAAAGTCTACAGAAATAACGACTCTACAAAGGTCCATCTTACAGAGCACGTGGGGATGGAGACGGATCCGCGGGGATCTGTGTTGTGCAACATCACTCGCGTGGAGACAAAGGGGCTGGGGTCCTCCCAGCCCCCCGAATGCAAACCCCAACCCCCCGGCTCAAACGGGACAGCATCACCCCGGGGGCTGCGGCAACGCCGCTGGCTTGTTGGGAAAGGAAAAGTGACACAGAAATGAGATACAGATCCACCTGAACAGGGAGCGCAGGGCTTCGTCCGGCCTGGTTAGGACCCAAAAGCGAGAGAGAACTGCGAGGTGGGGGCTCCCGGGGACCCCCACGGCTGGGATCTCCAGAGGGGCCCCAGGCAGCCGCCTGCCCCTGCAGCTGGCGGTGGCACAGCGAGTGGTAAATGGCTTTGGCAAATTCAGACTTGTTTTCCCTTTTTTATTCACATTAATCACAGAAATCCCCTACACAAAGCACAGTTCCAGCTCCCTGTCTCCCAGTCTGGAGCAGCGAGACCCCTCCCAGGGGAACAGAGACCTGAGCTGCTCACTCAGAAATCCAGAATCACAGGGAACACCTTTTCTTTTCTTCCTGGTTTGCCTTTTTTTGTCCCCTCAGAACAACACTGGGAATACATCCAACGTGTAGGAGTGTATCGTAAGTGCAAATGTTTTTGCTACACAAAGAGAAACGGTGGGGAAAGCTGATGGGAATGGGAGGCAGAGGGACAGCATTGCTCCAAGGTCGCCGTCTCCCACGCAACACCTGGTGAACACACACCTCCGAGACAGTGCCTCCAAACCCTCCCGTTTGCCACGGATCCACTGCACAGCGGGAGCAGGAAGGAATTTGGGGGAAGTCAAGGACATTTTCAATGCAGTATACAAAAAATCATGTATAAATAAAAAAGCTGTAAAAGGAACCGCAGAGCTTCAAGTACATTAAACCCTGAATTCAATGAGGCAGAGGTTTCCATGTTAAAGTGACTTCTCNTAATTCTGTGAAGTTTCAATATATACAGATTTTATGCTCATTGATAATTATGTCTAGTAATTGTGTCTTTCCCATTCTATCCTGAAATTAAGATAAAAGGAGGGGTTTTTTTTTAGAAGAAAGGCTAAAAATCCACATTCCAGCCCTATTACTCCATTTGAACTGATTCTCCAAGACCATGTGGTGACCAGAGAAGGTGATTTGCCCACAAAATTTCCTTCCTGAGCTGCAAATGCCTTCAACAGTCTATGGACAGGACAAGCCTATACAACAATCTGACAGCTACAACAGCTACTGCTTGTGCCATGTGTTCAGGAATGGTGGAACCAGCCTCTACACCACTGGAATCACAGAATCGTGGAATTCTCGCTCCTAGATTTATCTGGCCATGGGCTGCCTGCACTGCGCCCAGGTGCAGCTGCAGAGGAAAAGCTCCAATAAACCACAAGCCCTGTTCCCTGGGCAGGGCAGCTCAGGCACTGCCCAGGTGCCAGAGCTGCAGGCAGGAGGTCACCAGAAGTGTGGGGCCACCCCAAAAATTTAACACCGAAGCAAGGGAAAAACACGCTGGTGTGTTCCCATGAAGGAACAACAATGTACTTGGATAGCACACTGCAGTTTTCCACCAAAATCACCAGTTCTGTGGATTTCCTCTACGTCTCAGCGTGATACGACCCACTATCCAAGATTCCTTATTTTGGAGCCCACACAAATGAATTCAGCAGCTGCCTCCCACTGTGCTGAAGCCAATCCATCAGAACAGCTGTGCAATCTTTTCCTGACAAAAGAGCTGCACTAAGCAACTACATTCTGGTTACTCAGTTCACAAAGGCATGGTTAAAATGTACATTTTAACCTCTGAGTCTGGCACTCAGAACAGCCCCTGCAGTCACCAAGATCCTCTGAACTGGCCTTTTCTCATCTAACAGTGTTAAAGCTTTTTGAAAGACTCACCTTTGCTACAGTTCAGAGCTTTGTTCACAAACTGAACAACCTCTCCTGTTTTCCCTTCTGAGTCCAAGCCCAGGTGTTGGCTGCTATGAATCATTTTTGCGTGGAAAAAAGAAGCATCTCTAAGAAGTCTGAACACAAAGTGAACCAGGACATCGCGCGGCACAGGAGGAGCAGCAGCCTCCATCACAGCATTTGGGGAGTTCTAAGCCCTCTGTGCCCACCCTGTGCCCTGGCACAGCACTGTGGCACGGCCCCAGTGGCCACTGACAGTCTGGGGCTCCCGTCCAATGCTCCCGAGGTGTCCTGGTGCTGCCACAGCACGTCCCTCTGCCCAGCAGGTCAGCACGGACACAGAATGAATGGAGCAGGTCAGTGCACGCACACAGCAGCACGATATCAGCAACGTATCTGAGATATANGCTCTGACTTCAGAGAAAATCACTGAACATGATCAAGCCTAATAAATAACATAAAAGTGAACACCTCAGGCCCTACAGATGCAGTAGCAAGAGCTGTGTTTGGAATTTTTGAGAAGATTAAACATCCTCAATAAGAGCTTAAAAAGAGACATTTCTCACACAAAATGTTAAGAAAAATAAAATCCTTTCTGTAATTTTTTTTTTCTTTAAAAATACCAAAATCCAGCACTGCTTTCCAGCAGGGGTAGTGTCGGACCCTCACTGGAGCGTGGCCCACAGCAGGAAGTGCTTTAGGGACCCCAAGAGCTGCTGCCCCAGGACTGCCCCAGGCACCTGCAGGTTCTGTCACCCCAAGGGAGGGGCGGGCAGGTGCTCTGGGCCAAGCCCATAGCACAGCAGCTGCTCAGGGACTGTAGTGTATCTATCACTCTACCATTGCACACACAGAAAACTCCCCCTGTACATCTGTTTGAGGATGAGAAGGACACCAGGCAGAGGCACAGCGAGTTGTAAATTCCACACAGACCTTTTCAGCCTATTCTCTTGATCTGAGCAGTCTCTGTGTTCCCACAGGTTCGTGTAAGCAGTTTTCCAGAAACGAGGTTCTTAATTCCACGGCTCAATTCAGCCAGATGCCAGCAACACTTGATTATTTTCAGTACCCATGAGCAAAGGCTGGCAGGGAATAGCTACTATCAGTACACAAGTCAGAAGTACTCGCTCCACCAGGGCAGGGGGGAGACACAGTGCTTGGTGGGAACATGGGCTGGGGGAGGAAGAGCCACCAAAACTAGCTCCAGCCTGGGATACCAGTGCCCTGTGGCTCCTTGCACAAAAAAAATGAAGGAATATAGGTTTTCTAAAAAAATTCTGGAGCAAGAGCCAACATAAGCCACTTCGAAAGCCTCACTGAAGGAGTCTGTCTGATTAACAGAGGAAATCCAAGACAGAACCATCTCCTGAGGCATCAGCTGGCTGCTGGGATATTGGCCCCTTACCCAGACACGAAATACCCTGTTCATTGAGGAAGTGCTGAGATGTTCTTCAGCTCCACTAACAATGAAGATTCAAGTTAGAAGATCTCTCTCAACAAAAAAAATCTTAAACATTCCATCGAAACCAACATGCACATGGGTCAGGACCCTCACATGCCCAAGCCTCCCCAAGGCCAAGAGGAGCCTGAGAAGGCAGGGCTGAAGAATCCCACTCTGAACTGCCACCAAACCAGGCCAGACGTGGCAGGTGATGAACTCACTGGCAGGACTGACTTCACTCTGACTGAGGCTGGGGGCCTCTCCTGCCTGGGAGGGGTTTCCAGAATAGGTGTGATAAAGAAATGACGGCTGTGCAATTAAACTCTGAATTTTTGCATCTGTCTGCGAACACCCACGACAGCTCTGGAGCAAGGAACCACCATTTCTTCCCCACTGCCAGACCTTGTGTTACAAGCACTTCCCAGAAGTCACACACCTGATTTCTCACAGGAAAAGCTTCACAATAATATTCATAAGTAAACATGAGAGACAACCTACCTTCTCCAATGCCTTTAACAATAAGTACTGGAACAGAGGCATTTCAGAGCCACCTGGTCTGACACCCACACCTGTCTGTTTGGCATCTCAGTATTACAGAGGGGAGAGGCTTTGCTCTTTCCATACACTAGACACAAAAGTTACGTTGGCTTCGCTGTTTTGTTTTTAAAGACACGATGACTGATCAAAGCCAGATCTTCAACACCCTTTCAAAATTAAATAAATAAATATGTGGCTATGCTTTGCTTTCTACACTCAAAGAACATTATTTTAAACAGAATATTCTTTTCACTGTCAAAAGGTTTACGGTTTTCTTCAAAGGCCAAGACGCTCCTGGTTTCCAACAGTAAGAGCTGCTGTAGCACATTCAAGGGTAAAAGAAAGACCAACCAATAAAAACCAAACACCACTGCCTGGTCCTTCTCGCTCAGGTCAATGGTCCCGTTCCAGCCCACACGTGACGGCTCCGAGGACAAAGCCGAGTGTGGCATTGCAATCTCTCTGAGTTCATCGCCTGTTGCCCCTCTTCTCCCCTCCCGTGTTTGTTTTTAACCAAATTCACTCCTTTGCCTCTTCCGCAGCATTCTGTGCTTCCAATTTGCACTTGATCTTGCTCCAGTACTCGGGTGCCACAGGAGATTTGGGGTCGTGTGCGGAGCAGCAGAGGCGGCCGTCCAGCGCCGACGGCACCAGGGCTCCCTTCTCGTGATCCTTACAGAAGGAGTGGGGGCAAAACTCACAGAAGGACACGGCAGGATTGCTACAGATGTCACACTGATGCCATGGACATTCCCACTTTCCTGAAGACGGGAGGAGAGACAGAAAAGGAGCTGCAATTAGTGCACTTTGGGGACAGCACTGGCCTTTAACCCTCAGTCCGTGCTGGATTGCTCAGATGAATGCAAACGAAGTTCAGAAAAATCAGCTGCTACTTCTGCTTCTCATGTACAAGAATCTGACTGAACACAGTTCTATTTTGCATTTTTTAGGCCTCTCTTGGCCCAGAACATTACTGCATGCACAACCAGACCTTAAAAGTCAGATTCACCCCCTTGGGCATCAAGGCACCAAATGTCCTTGCAAGAAAGAGTTTGTTTTGTACATTTTCCTGATTTGTGAGCATCTCACATTGCCCTGGACACTGCACTCCTCTGAGGGTACCTCCAAAGGAAGCTTTAGGTCAGCCCTACACATTCTGCTGGCTTTGTCAGGGTTTGAACTGTCATTTGCTTGTGCTAGGACGCCAAGATGATGCTCTTGTTTAAATCAAAATAAAATGAAGTTTGATTCAAGGAGGGGAGCAAGAAGAACACTACAAAGCATCACAAAGCCTCTGCCCATCGGTTCCATTCAGGAACAGTCTCCTCATGTGCTGCTGGAAGTGAGTGGTATTGCAAAAGTAATTTGGTGCACTTAGTGCAAACAAATACTGCCTTTAATGTAAGTGAACACTGTATTTTATGTACATGAATGCTGCATTTCACCTCCAACACTGTCTTGTAGCAGGAGGGAAAAGTTGAGCAGGAGGAGCCACGTGCCCATCCTTACCAAAAGGTGGTTGAGTCAGGTTAAGGCATAGGAGGTGGTATGCTTTGGGACAGTCCTTCTTATCACACATGACCAGCTCTCCCCCATCTCCACACTGGAAACAGTTATCTTCATGCATCTGCTTCTGTTCTGTTTTTATTTTCCGCTTCTTCTGCTTTAATTTTGCATTTTTCACCTTCTCTTCATTTGCCGTTGCAAATGCTGTCTAAGAAGGAGAAAATCACAACACAGAGTCACTTACAAACCCCTGGCATTCAAGTCAATTTTGGGTTACTATTTGCATTAACTCTTCTTAAATGAGATCCATTTAAAATAGCTTTTAAGGTCTAAAAGCTAGAAGTTCTCATTCAGATGTTTCTGAGTTAACTTCCCACCAGACACAACAGCATGGCAGGGCACACTATAAAATCTTTGGAGACTTCCAAGGGTATAAAGTATCAGATAGGCTAAAGAGTGAAATAAATCCAAACCCTCTTTGCCCTACAGAATTCCTGGATTTGGGAGGAGAAGCTCCAGGTTCATTCGTGTACCTTGGGACGCACGCCCAGGAAGCCGCTGCAGTTTTCTGCTCCGCAGTGACACTCGGTCCTGCCATTGCCCAGGCAATCCAGGTTGTAATTGAATGTTAACTCCATTCCTAAAATTGAAAGAAAAACAATTCACCCAGATGGACGCTGAGGGAAGACAGGCCCGTGACAATGACATTTCATTAGCATTTGTTACCATGAGACCCCTGCTAAAACTGGAACCTTAAGTACCATCTCCACTCCAATTAATGACAAAGTTCCTAAACGCTTTTAATATTAATAACTTCAGAGAAAAAAAATCATGATTCTAAGTGAGGAACTTGGCCACTGCAAGACAAAAGCAAATATGCCAAAGAGCACCATCCTTTTACCTGCAGGAATGTCACAAAGAGCAAACAGTCCAACTCTAATGTCACCATTCACTGTCCACTTCTGTGTTTCACAGTTTGGGTTACAACTATGGTTCATAAAACGAGAGTAGTTCCCCTTTGGGCCAGCATCTATTATTCGGTCCTTCAAGGCAAAAGACAAAGATGTGTTTAGTACTTCCAAAGCAAAGAGGTTTCCTGCTGCTGAGTGACATTTGCTATCAAACAAGACACAATATTCACCTTGGTTACAGTTAGCATATAAAAATTGGTGACACTGTTCTCATGAGCACGTTTGATCCGCAGCCGGCACTCCTCCTCGTCAATCAGCTCCCCAACATATTCATTCACAAATTCACCCTGCAAAGGAAAGGAGAACTAAAGTAAGAAATCTATGCATCCTGATCACCAGGATAAAGGGAAGCAGCACAGGAAAAAGTATTTCCTATAAAAAAGACTCTAATCATCACAAGAAGTGCCACCCTTTACTGGGCTAGTAGGCATAATGTGAATACATGCACCAGGTAATTGCTGCCCAAGCAACACACCCACGCAGTAACAAAGGCAGCCCTGTTCCTGCATTCAGTACACAAGACAGTTGTCAGGTCTATAAAACCCTTTCCACCTGCCTGTTTTCTTTCAAAGAGGACCATGCAACAATATTCATGGACTTCTCAGGAAACAGGAACTGTTACAGTAAGTATTTTCACTACATACTTCACTTTTATTAGGACCTTAGTAGTCAAAAAACTCAGAACTTTTGCAGCAACAGTTTTCATGAAACACAAATTTAGAAAGTTCCAAATTTAATAAAATTAATGGCCTAAACCCCATGTTTAAAAGCAGCCCTCCAGGCCAAGGGCGTTTTCTAAGGAAAATCCGAGGAGCCGGGACGTGACTGACACCTCGATACGAGGCCACCAATGCACTGGGCATTGCTCTGAGCAGCCAGGCAGCTGCCGAGGGGTTAAAACACAGTTTCCTCTCTGGAGGTGCAGAGAGCAGCGCTTTCACAAGGCTGTCACAGCCTCGTCCTGGGTCCCTGTACCTTTTTGATGCTCCTCTTGGTGCGGAGGCCCCAGCCGCGGCGCTCGGTTTTGATGATCTCGGCGTCGGGGTAGAGGCGCTTGGTGAAGCACTGGTTCTGGCAGCGCTCCCCGGCCGGGCACACCTGCGGGTGGCACTCGTACTGCAGCATCCTGTTGAGGCACTCGGACTCCAGCCCGCAGGGGTTCTCGTCCGACGGCTTGCAGTTACAGCGCGGGATCTCCGACAGGTCGGCCACCTGGATCTGAACCTTCCCGATCACCTTGTTGGACTGCGGAACAAACGGGGGGAACCAAGGATGAAGCAATGCTCTGGGAGCACAGAGTCAACAACTGACGTGGAAGGGCAAAAAAAATATGTTATTTTTATCCTGTGTTTTATGGTACTGTAAAACACAACAGGAGATCAGTGAAAAGAACAGCAAAATGATTTACGTGGATTTCTTCTGGCTTCCACTGTTGGACACGTTGGTGTAAGAACATAACTTAGAATCACAGAGCAGTGTGGGTGGGAAGGGACCTAAAGACTATCCAGCCCCAACCCCTGCCACGGGCAGGGACACCTTCCACTAGACCAGGATGCTCTGATCCCCGTCCAACCCATCCTTGAATGCTGCCAGGGACTGGGCACCCACACCACTTCTAGGCATCCTTACTCATGCACAGGGCAGCTTCCTCACACACAGAATAAAAATAAAAAAGAAAGAGGCCAACTCACTTTAATGTGTTTATAGGGCGGAGGTTTCCTTGAATTCCTTTCAATTTCCAAAGCCTCTTTGCTTTCTCTTTGTGCTTTCAGTTCCTGGAAACGTTTTGCTGCTTCTTCAAGTGCTGTGCAAGGAATTCAGAACAGAAAGCCATCAGCCCCAGCTGCTGCGAATCAGATATGCACATGTATATGTATCTATTCAAAATTTTTCTTTTAAGACTAGGAACAGAACTCTACTAAACAAAAAGACAAGCTAAAAATTAGTTATTGCAATTTATCACGAATTTATCATCAGGTACTTTCAGCAGGTACTGAACAATGATCCCATGCAGCAGAGCCCAAGATTTCCATCCATTTCCATAACATTTCCCCATTTGTGGAAGCACTGAACTGGCCCACAACAACACACAATGAGTAGGCACTTAAACACAATTTTATCTGCAGTCAAGGGATCAACACAATGCTTGGATTTCACGTGAACACAGAACACTAGTCACATAATATTCCCATGCAGGTTAAGTGGTGATGGAGACACAAACACGTGGAATTTTTGTCATAAACCACTATAAACTTTGTTTGATTTTACCTTTCTTGAAGGTCTTGTTAATACTAGTTTGCCCCTCAGCAAAGCTTTTATCTCCTTCAACATAAGGGAAAACTCTGCCCTGGTGTACCCAATAGTAGTCATGTGAACCAAAGAAAAATACTGGGAAGTCCCCGATATCATGTTTGAGGCCCTGTATGTTGAGAGGCACAGACCTGGGATTGCAGATCTCTGCTGGCCACCACCTGCAGAGTAGGAGAGAGAAGAAGAGTGTAAGTTCCCTGAACCAGAGCTTCCCGGTTTCCCTAACGGGATTGAGAAATAAGAGCCGTTTTCCTTTCTTAAGGAAATGAATTCCTCCCTCAAGCAGCCAAGGCTCCCGCTGGCAATGCCTGGGAAGCCTCACGCAAAACACCGGCAACGTTCTTACTCCAAATTCTGGAAAAGCCTTCTAAGAATATCCGTGGCCTGAGAGTGTTTTTCCAGGATCACCTGTAAACACCCGTACTGCTGCAGCTGACTAAAGCAAACAGCAGCAAGGACAGCTGGGCTCTGCCAGCCCCTGCTTTCCCACATCCTGATCCCGCTCTGCAGAGCAAAGGTGTGTGCAGTCCGGTCCATCACTGCCTGGGAGAAGCAGGAGCATCACATTTCAGGGTGACATCCGTGCCTGACCCCGAGCAGAGGAATTATTGTATTTCTAACTCTTGCTCACGATGATTGAGCTGCTTCATCTTCCTGCAGTTCCAGAGTACATGAAAACCTCCAAAGCATTAGAAGCCCCACAAGGTGCACTTGCCTGTAATTCCCAAGCTTGACCCAAACGATCTGCTTGTACCGCAGCTTCTTGCCAGCTTTACAGTCATTGCAATTCCAGCATCCCTCAGGCATTTCTATGCTGAGACACTCGGGGTGGAAGGAAGCTGGGCAGGACTCACAGCACAACAGTTTGCCACCTTGAAACAAAGAAGCCCTGCTTGGTTTGTAGAAGTCAGGATATGCTCCCCCCGTGCACAGCATTTGACGTTTCATTTTAAACCATCCACTCCATATTCCCACTGCCCCATAGAAAAATGGCAAAAGAAAGGGATCAAGTCAAACTTAACAATGTTGGTTAAAAAGGACTGGCAGTGCTCAGTCTAAGCTGGGACTCTTAACTGCGTCAGACAAAAAAGCAGCCGAGGACTCAAATACAAGGTGAGCTGGCAGGAGGAGCGCCCTTCCCAAGGGAAGCACTGCAGCTGGGAACAGTGATACCAGCTTCCAGTGCTTTGGTGGTGGCCAAAGCAACCTCAAAACTCCACATTTTTAAAGAATCCTTCTCAATCAACATTGCTCTGACTGAATCCCCAGCAATCATTAGCGAGCAGCGACCCCACAGCCTATAGGTTGATCAATGCTTTTCTGCTGCAAGGACAGGAAAAGGAATCGTAATAAATGTGTTTATTCCACAAAAGGTTACCAGGATGAGCCCAGTACATAAAGCAGAATGAGACACACAAGTTTTCCTCACCCTGAAAATTCGTGGTGCACAGAGGGAACCTCAGCACTGGGGTTCACATGAATTTCTGAAGTTTACACTAATTGGGCAGAAGTTATTTTGGCTGGCTCACATTTTGGACGATGTGCTCCATGTGGAGAGCCACAGCACATGTCTAAGCCGCCCTCAGCAGAGCAGCTCATGTAAGATGACTTGATACATTACACATACTGTAATATTTTATACATGTAGGTATATAAAAGATATATATATACATACTTATATGTATATATATTTAAAAATTAACAAGATTTTGTGTCCCAGATGGAAAATCTGGGAGAGACTTGAGAGTATTCAAACCAATTTTCAATCACAGTATCAAAAGAAGTGTGAAGTCACTTTCAAACCTTTGTCAGAAAATCTTGTCCACCTATAGACTTCCCAATAAATCATTGCATTAACTGATCATTGCATGTTACAATGAGCATTCCTTAAACAATTCAGTTGCATGATCAACACTGTATTTCCTCTGCTAAAACCAGCAAAATCCAGTCATACAGATCCTCCAGAGCTCCCAAACCCTTAATGAAATTTTTGAACTATTTTGTGCAAATGTAATTTCAGAGGAAATACAGACACATTACTGAAACATTATCCAAGATGAGAAAATGCCAAGAGATGCAAAAATCAAACAAAATCAAGCACAAAACTGTCAATGCTAAGCAAGAAAAACCCCAACATGGCTCTCGGGATGCATTAGGCAGATTTGGCTCAAGCTAAGCACAGGGCTCAAAATAATTCTTGTTTTCAGGAATTACAGGACTACTGCAAGCCATTGATCTCACACGGCTCAAAGCGACCTAACTGGGGCTGGGCAATGGGGCACCGGCTCTGAACGCTCCCGGGGGAACCAAATTTCTGTGGGGAATGAATTGTCACATCTGAGCACTGCACAGAGACAGCAGGAATGGCCCCGGCAGGGAGCTGGAGAGCCTCGGCTCCCCTCAGCAGCAGGAAGAGAGCCCTGTCCTGTCGGCAGCTGCGGGGTCCCTGCGGGGTCCGAGCCTGCCTGTGGCAAGGAGCCATCCCCACGGGAGGGGACAGGGACAGGACACGGCTGGCTCGGTGCTGCAGGTGGGACACGAGGCCCAGGACTAGTGGGGACACACGGAGGCAAACCTCACTGCCTTCCTGCTCTGGCATCCTCCAGAGGACGCTGCACCCGCCCTCGTCCAGCCCCAAATGCCCTCTCCTCTCTCAGGACCTGCACAAGACCCGAAGCACATCCCCCTCGGCTTCCAGTCGGTTTAAGAAGTGGTTTTACATCATCCAGGTAAATACTGAACTGCAACAACACTGAGATCCATCTGCCTCCTCTTCACATTACTGTGCGAACAGCTCCCTGAACCTGGAACGGCCCAGGCCAGATAGAGAGTGACCAAATACCTTCCAAGGAGAATTTAGTGACAGCAATTATTTTAAGCCCTTTTGTAATTAAAAAAAAAAAAAATTAAAAGTTGCCAACAACATGAACACAGGCTCACAATAACCATGAGTGAAGGTCACTGAAAGCAGTCAGTGAGGGGACAAGCAGACATTTCTCCATTGATTTAGAGAGAAAAAATAGAAAAAGCGAAAGTAAATTAAAGAGAAAGAAACTATTTTGGTTACCTTTCTCACATTTCTTTTTGGAAGCTGACGAAGGAGGAGGAATCATAGGTAATTTCATCAACTCAGCACGATTTGACTCATTCAGTAGGTAGTGGGACTTATAGGCATAGGAACTGAACAGGGGGTCTGAATGGTCCTGCACTACCAGCCCTATACGAAACAAACAGAAAGAGATGAGTTGCAATGAAACTACCCATGATTCCATGAAGGAAAAATCAAATAAACCAAATGAACACCTCTAATGCTTTATGTGGGAACGAAAAAAGGATAAAATGAAGAAAAAGGAAAGTCTGACAAAGTTTCTGTGCTAACGAAGAGGTTGCGCTGGAGAGACTGAAACTTAACTGGAAAATCTTGCAATGAAATAAGCTGCTCCTAAGTGGAATTTCAATTGGTTTTTTACCCTTCATTTGTGCATTTATAGACAAGCACAAGAAAATCAACAAAGTTTGAATCTGTGGGATCCCCTCTCCTTCCCACAGGGCAAAAGGAAGCTCCTCTGCAGACCTGGGGTGACTGTCACCGCAGCAGGGTCGTGCTCTGAGCTACCAACAGAACAGACGCTGGGAATGAGAACTCACCATCCCACTCCCTACAAATCTATCCCTGAGATCTTGCCTACAGAAGGGTTTTGCTTCTGTAACTGTGCTGGAAAGAAAGGAGGAGGCCGGTGTTCTGCAAGGCACCAAGGAGGAAGCACAGATGGAGCTTCTGCCCTAAGCCGTGGTGGTGAAGCTCCCCCACCCAGCCCTCCCAGGGCTGCTCCAGAACGGTCCAGCACTCAGTTCCCTTCAAAACCCCATTCTGGGCCTTTGCAATTCTCCGTCCTGCACCAAGAAGAGCTTTTCCTCATTATTCCAAAGAGCCAGGCACCCCAGCTGAGAGCCCAGAGCTGCGGAGCAGAAGCGCTTGGCCAGTTCATGGGAAGAGCAGAGCAACTGAGCCCCAGAGAAACAGGAAAGATGAGCGACCAAGAGAGCCCCAGTTCTTCCCCTGAGGGAAACACAGCTGAGGGCTGGAGAGAAGCCCTTGGACAGTGCCTAAAACACTGCTGTAAGAAGACTGGGATCAGCCCATCTGGACATGCATCACTGGGAGGATTCCTACAAACAGGGAACCTACACATGCAAGGAGGCGAACTGTAACATGCTGACTGGATGGGATTGCAGGGTGGTGAATACGAAGTCTTCAAATATCTTGTATTTCAAGTACCTCACTGTAAGCAACTTTGTATATTTTATAGATTGTCTCTCATCTACACTTCTCACTTCAGTAACTGCATCTAAATACGAAGTGTCCACTTCTGACACTAACTAATACTAATGAAATCACTATTCTCACAGAGATGTCCAAGGATTCCTAAAGCGTTCAGTTCTGAGCAGGTGGTTCAGTGCTCCTGCCCCACGTTTCCCTCAGCACTCTGGCTCCTGATTCCAGCCAGGCCTGGTGGACACAAGCCCCACAAGAATGCTCTGGATGAACAAGTACAGAGTTGCTCTAAGACACAGAGGATTCAGGCAGTGGCAATGGTTTGTAACTGTTCAAGTTCTAATTAAGATCTGGGGAATACACAGGACAGGGAATTCCATCTGCCAGGGCTCAAGAGGTTATTTAGATTGCCAGGAGAAAATACAGACTTGTGCAGTTTCATCTCTGATGGAGCCAGATTCAGGTATCAAGAGAATTAGTAAACAAATGTAAAGTGGAAGGGAAAAAAAAGGCATGAAAAATTCCCTCGGCATTTCTTGTCATTCTGAGATGTGTAATTATTACTCTGCTCTTGCAAAGTTAAGCCAAACTAAACTTCCACCTGAATGAACACAAATGCACACAAGTAACTTCAGGATCCAGCTCACTTTCCTATTAGTGACTCTCAAAACTGCTGCAGACAACTCATCTAGTATAAACTGCTGGCACTCTGTAGAAGGTACACATTAATATTATTCCAATGCCTCAGAGTAATGGTACTTTTGAATCTTGAGACCAAAGTAACTGCTGCACTGACATTTTTTTAAGCTGCTCTCTGGCAGAACCTCGGTGACTGAAGAACCGTAAAAGTAACAAGTGGGGGAAAAAGTTAAAAAGAAAAAAAAAGAACTTTGACGCATGGAAAAGCCCAGCATGAAGCCTGTGCATACAGTACCGCTAAAGGTTTTCTTCCAGAGTTCTCAAATGTGATGGCAGTTATGAATTGAGTTTTTCTAGTTCACAAGTAAATCCCACCTTTTAGCCTTAAAACTTAAACTGTTTTAAGTTTGTGGCAGTGGAAGAATCCCGTTCTGTTTAATATAGTGATTAACAACACAGCAACCATTCTCAGCATGAAAAGGCCAGAATGGGGGGATTGGGATCTGCTTTGCCCTGCTGGCAGAACAAGTTGGCCTGAGTGCCTGCTGCTGCCTCTGGCTATCAAATGTTCTGGACCAACACAACGAGTGGAATCTCATGAGAACTGCTGACCAAAATAAAATAAAATTAAATTAGACAAAAAACCCCCAGGCAGCATTTAACCCCAGCAAGCCCTAAGGGAGGAGTTCCTCATGAAACACTATTTTTATCACTAAACTGCACAAACGACAAGAGAACTACAAAACAGGGAAAAACCGAGTGTCTCACCTCTTGCACAAACGAAACAAAAGCCTACATTTACAGCTGATGAGGAGTGAGTCCTTTTGGAATGGTTACTACAGATGAGGATGTGGGATGACACAAACAAGCTTCCCGCGGCGATGCAGCCGTCTCCCGAGTGGTAGGCAACGGGGCACCGCAGACACCTCGCCATGCGACCTGCGCGACAGAACACAGCACGCGCACGCGTCACCCGGGCACTGCACCAGCCCGGCTGCGGAACACCACTGAGGGCAGCCAGTGCTCAGGTCAGGACAGGGCAGAACTCCCCACGGGCACAGGCAAGGCTGGATATATTCCAATGGCAGGACTGGGTGAAAAAAAGAAACAGCTATATCTTTTTTCTAAAGAAAGTTTCGCAAGTATTACCCCTTAACTTTCACTTAAAAATTGTTAAGAAAATCTTACATCATTCTAGAGCCTGTTTGTTTGGTTTAAACATTTTGGTTCATTTCTAAAAGGATCTTTTTCCTGGAAAAATAATTCTTCACAAGGCCATTACAAACTGTCTTTAAAAATCGCCATTCCTTGGCCTCGTACTATGAACCCTTGGCTTCCATTAAACCCAGCACCAAGAGTGTGTGGATCCAGGTACGCTCCACAGTGCCAGCTGCTTCCCACCCACGAGCTATTTCAGCTGATGACCTCGGTGAGGAGGAAAGCCTCGTTCCCCGCGAGAGCAGAACTGGATGGAGTGTTCCTGTGGTGCTGCAGCCGAGCCTCCTGGCTGCTGAGAGCAGCTGCGCTCACCTTTGCTGGCTTTGTGCATGTCCTTGTCCACGGAGCAGGCGGTGCAGCAGTGCTGCGGGCAGCGGAAGCCGCGCGACTCGAACAGGGCCGTGGCAAACTTGCGCACACAGGCCTCGTGGTAGAACTTCCCGCAGGTGCTGACAGAGCAGCGCTTCACGTCCTTGCCAGGGAGCTTGCAGGAAAAGCACGTGTGCTCCCCTTGGAAGAGAAGGAATAAGGAATGCCGACTGTAAAATGCCAGCTCTGACATACAAATGTTGTCCAAACAAATTCTGCAGCCAACAGACTGCGAGCAACAGGCTGGGTGGTTACTGTGATCCACGATAACACTGGAGCAGCTGCTCACATAAAAATCTCTTCTTCCAAATAAAACCCTAAGCCTTCATTACCTTTTTTCTTATAAGGCACTTGCTAAATGGAAAATGAGAATCTGGTCTCAGAGGTTAAAAAAGCAGCAGAGTAACCCAAACATACTCACAAACCCTCAGAAAGCACCATCTTGGATTGCTCTGACCAGAACGTGGCTCCTGAGCTAAGGGGGAAATCCCTCCCAGTTTTCCAGGCACAGGAACACACTCACCATTCTTACACTCGGTGCAGATGAACTTCTCCTCAGGCACGGCCTTCAGGCCGAGACACTCCAGGTGGAACATGCTGCAGCACTCACCCTCGCAGGCCAGCAGCGACTCGCCGGAGCTCTCGCAGATCTGCAACAGGCAGAGAGCTCAGCAGGGAACAGGGCACGCTGACACGCCAGGGATGCCAGGTGCTAACAACAGGAACTGCCTGGAATTGCTTCAGAATTTGGGCAAGGCAGGAGAACTGAACCTGGCAAGCCTCAGGCCAGGGACAATCCCAGCACTCCCTACACCCTGCTCTGGGGTAACTGCGAGTCAGGACAGACAGGAGAGGCACCACAGGATCCACCTGCACTCCTCCATTTCTCAGGGAACAAGCTGCTCTTGCTCTTCAGGTCCTTCCCTCCTCACTACTGACCAGGGAACTGGACAGAAGACCCCAGGACTTTTTTCAAAATATTGAAAAATTCTCACTCTCTCCTATCCTGACCAACCACCTGGAATCTTCAAATGGAGCAGATAACGGCATCTACTTTTTCTACTGATGCTGGCAGGTATGGATTAGACACCACCGTCCAGCTGCTGCGCTTTCTGGCCTGCAGGAGGGCTTAGGAATCTTTAATATGAATCATTTCCAGAGCATAAAGACTCCTAAAACCCTGGATATTTAATCTGAAAGGTCAAATTAAGAGAACTAACAGAAATAAGTACTTATTTAGTATCCATCACTTCCCAGTATGACCAGTTACCTGACAAACAGTGTCTTTTTTACTGGTTCCAGTTCCTCTCCTGGATAAGCTGGAGTCCACCGACTGCACATCTGAGGCATCGGCGTCAGCAGTGGCTGAGGGGCTGTCTGAACGCTTCCCAAAACTGCCCTACAAAGAGGAAAAACCCACAGCACTCAGACCAGACTGCTCCAAAGGACAAAGCACACTGGGAAAATTATTTCTGTCATTGTTGATCAAAAGACCATTTGGTAGGTCAAGAGACACAAAACGTCCTGGAAATGGGCTGAACTTCATTGGGATGACACAAGTGCTGCCTTCTTGATATATTTCACCTGTACAAGCCAAACATCATAAAGAGCTCTCTTACTTCTCCAGACACTCCTTGGAGTAACACCAGATACAGCAGCATCTCCCAGTTCCCCAAGAATTTCAAACCTTCCACAGAGCAAACAATGATCTAAACCAATGCTTTGCCAGACAAAGTAACAGGAAAATTTGTAAGCAAACATTGTATTTTCATAACAAACCAATGGAGGGCATTAGAAGGAAACAGGCTAGGCTTTATGTTTTCAGACAAAAAAAGACTCAAAGTTTGTAGAAAACAGTGTACACAGGTTTAGCAGTAATCAACGGAAAAGCCCCTTGTACACTGACAGCTTGATCAGGTCCCTGTGAGAACCAACACATCTTTACCTGTAAATCGTTGAGTCCTCTGGAGTCAGAGTCAGACGTGTCCCTGTAGGCTGAGCTGGTCAGTTCCATGTCCGTGGAGGCACGACTTCTCTTCTTTAAGGGCTTACAGGAGTCTGAAATCTCACTGGCACCTTAACACAACACGCTAAAATTAGTTTAATATATGTTCTCGACTTTTTGCTTAAACTTAAAAGGGAAATAAAGGTGAGAGCTTGGATTCCATCATCTGCATTAATTTTCAGTTTGCAATTTTGCTACTAGTTGAGCTCTCCCTGACAATTAACTGAAGACCAGCTTAGGCAGAGCTTTTGACAAACTTTAACACGGTGACACAGTGGAGGAAGGCAACGAACTGTCTCTAAGGGAGGATAAATCCTGAGGAGAGTTCCTCTTGATCATCCATCTTTAACTTTGGCTAAGCACAGACTTTTAAGAAATGCCCGGAAGGACTTGGGGGCTTACAGGACATGAGCAAACACCAGAACCCCAAACACAGCCCGTCCCCAGGGAAGTGCAGCTCGGCCCTACAGAGCACCAACACGGTGGCTCACATGGAACAAAGCTGCTGCCCAAGGGCCATGAGCCACCAAGTTCAGTCGAGTTCATTTGCAGCTGTCACTCACCTTTCTGCAACCCCGTCTTCACTGCTGCCAGTGGGACAGTTTCAACCTGTTTGAAAGGAAAATGCACAGTTAACACCAGAGGAAGCTTTCTCCCTAGTACCAAAAAGCAAACAGGTCAGTTCAAGGGGTTAGAACTCAGGTGGGAGCTGCCACCCCCTCCTCAGCCCGAGCCTCCGTGTCCCGCTGGATCCACTCCTGCCTAGGCTGGTGCCCGCAGCCGTGGCAGCCGGGGGTCACCAGCCAGGTCCTTTCTCTCTCCCTGGGGGCAGGAAGGTGACAGGAGCGCTGTATCCGTGTCCAGCAGGCAGGAGCGGGGGCCTCTGGGCAGCCAGCCCTGCCGCTGGGCAAACCCCACAGCTGTGTGAGCACACGGGCCCTGGCAGGGCGGCTCGGGGTGCTGCCAGCGGCTCCCTGGAGCCCCCGGAGCCCTTCCTCCCCGTCTAGAGCTCTGCACGGGCCCGCCGGCGCCGCCGTGCAGGGCTCTACACAGCCGGAACGGAACGGAACGGAACGCGAGGCCACGGGCGCCTCAGCACACAAACGGACAAGTTACACTCTTGCAAAAGCACTTCCAGTCCTTGACCCTACCCACAAGTTTAGGAACTGTTCTGCCAACATACATGGAAGACGTGGGAATTTGGTGACTGGATAATATTTACAGAAGAAAGCTGTTGCCTAAAATCCTGTTTTCAAGGTTATGAATTACAAGTTACTTCTTTGCAATGTGGTTACATATGCATGGAGAAACACATTTAGTAAATATTTAAGGATTATTCTATAATTTTTTTAAAAAATATTTTATTTTGTTGTACAATAGGTAAAAACATACAGTAGAAGGATTTGTATAGGATACATTTTGTAATACAAATATAAAATCTAAACAATCACTTTTATTTCTCCACTAGTCACTGTAACAGTAGCATCAACATTTTGTTTTTCCCATTAATTGTACTCGTTCCAGTTATAATTTTATACCAAGTTGTTGCAGACTAACTGGGGAATCAAGGAATCTTGACTTTGGGTAACAAATATTGTTGCATAAATGTAAGAAGCTAGTAAGTTCTCTTCTTTAAAATTTGACTTAATACATTCAAGGTTTTGTGCATTACAGTGTCCCTGGGTTTCACTTTCGTCAGATACTTCTCCTGAGAAAAGCACTTTAATTAATGTCCACAGACTGAGCCAGGTAAGAGAAGCACATGAAGCTACCTGGCATCCATGAAGTTCATCTTGTTGGTTCTTATACCTTTGTTAAATTAAGAAACCTTTACAAACATAAAACAACTCTTCTGAAAGGGGGAGGCCGCAACAGCCCGTGCCAAGAGGCTCCACAGACCACATCAGGTGTCACACACCCAACACTTAAACTGCTTTAAAGTTTCACCAAGAAACTGCCTTGAGCTGGAGCACTCCTCTGCTGCACAGCAGTGCAGAAATGCTGCAGCATCGAAGGAAAAATAAGGGAAAAAAACCCCAAAAAAGCAACTGAGTTCACTTTCAGGCTCTGAAGTGAAGGAAGTGCAAAACAAAGCACAAAGGGCAAAGAATAAATTAAAGAGATAAAAATATTTTTTCCCCTTCCCATATAAATCTTCATCCTGACTGTCTCTCTTTAAAAATTCTCACTGGGAAAAGCTAAACTATGAAACATTTATATAAAATACTCAGCTTTCAGACAGAGGGCCTTGAAGAGGGAAAAATCAACCATGCAAGGAGAAGAACCAACAACTTTGACAAACTTGTTAAAAGTGTATGCAGATTTTAATATTTCTGTCCATTCACTGCACTCTCCTACTCATTTCCACGCAGAAATCTTTTATCATTAATTTTTTTTTTAAAGCAACAACATTTGTCTATTCTGACATCTGGATTAAAGGAGTGCCCTGTACATGTTAGAACTGTTTCAGGAAAAAATGGTATATCCCAGAACTGTTTTGCTGATGTCTGCCAACATGAAAGTCTGACTATTCATCTTTAAGTGAAATCATTCTTGAAGTCCATTTTCAGAAGTGGTCAAATTAATCACTCTAACTTCATTTGAAAAACAAAACCTCAACACAAACCAGCAGCTTAATCAAGAGCCAAAGGAAGGAACCTGGTGGCAATTGCATCCAAGAGAAATCACTGAAACAAACCCATTTTGCTCAGAACAGAAATCTCAAAGGAAAACATGGCAGGTTCATTAGGAGTCATCCATCACTGCGTTCCCACTTCCATAGCCTGACTGATACTGAGAAGATGCCAGTAGCAGAGTCACAGCAATGGCATTGACAGGGGGATTTCATGGAGGATAGTCCAAACCGAAACCCGATGGGGAAAAATGGAGAAAAATAAAAAGGCACCAATATAAGCCACAACATTTATGAATACGATATATTTTAACTCTCTACATGGAGGAAGCCAACCTGCTCCTTTTTGATCTTCTTCTTTGGCACAACTTCGGTGGATTTCTCAGACTCGGAGCGGGTTCGAATCGATCTTCTCTGTTGCTTCCTTTCTACAGAACCTGAAGAAGGAAAAAGGTTTCCATTACACGATTCCTTGTATTTCTGAGGTACACCAAGATGTGCAACACCAAACCAAGAGGTAAAGGAACGAAACCAAGACTTTGTCCGCTTTTGAATGTTTTATTTTTGAATTCAGTTCCAAGCTATTGACCAGCTGGTGCTGTGGCTGCAGACACATATTCTGATTCCAGAGACAGATCAGCTTCAGAAAACAGACACAAGTAACAGAGTGGAACAAAAGGCTGGAATTCAGCTTAGGGCAAACAGATTTCCACAATCCATAACACACCTCTCAGGCACAGTCTTCGCTCGGGTAATTTTGAACCCAACAGTCCATCTTTGGTGTTTTGGGAAGGTAGCCACAACCAACTCCTTGAACAAAAACAAACTGGAAGTTTCAGACGCAAAGCACAGCTTCAGGATTTCCCCCAAAACGCCAGATCTGTGCCCCCCTCTGTGGGGTGACAGCCCCTGTCACATACCTACAGCCAGCCCCACACTGTACCACCTGCAGCCACGCCAGACCTCAATGCTCACCTGAAGGTTCTGAGGTGAAGAAAAACTCAGCACAAACAGAGGCATCAACCACGATGTGTTACCGTCATTAATGTGAAAAACAAGTTTTTAAAAGTATTACCATAGAAAACAAACTCAGATTAATGAATGTTATTGTGACGTCTCAACAAATGAAGAGGGAGCTACTGGGTTTTTGGCAACTAAGGCTGGCAAAATCAAAAGACCCTTCTGTGCTCCAGCACCTCCCAAACAGGCACATCGAGAACCACGGACACAACACTCAACACCATGGGCAGCTGCTGGAACAAGCACACACTTGGAGCTGACACAAAACTGGCACCTGAGGATTTACAATGAGCTGCTGGGAAGCATTGTTCTGGGTTTTCAGTCTGGGAGGTTTCACCTAAAGAAGACACAACTGTGAAATACTTTGTTTTCTTCCAAGAAAAACTGCAAACTCTTGGGAGCTGACTGTGCCAGACAGATGCACTGTCAGGAGCTGTAAACCTGCCTGGTCTTGTCAGAAGATCGAGTATCTAGAGATACAAACGAGCTTGAACCAGACTGAAAGACAACCTTGTAAAAGGACTTCAGAGAAAAAAATGAAAACTTCTCTTGATTCATTGGATGAGTATTTTTCCCATGGCTGCACGGCTTGGGAATGTCTCAGTAACTAAATTATCCAGCTGGAAGAGTTATCATGTTACATTAATTGGATTTCTGAGGGGAAAATATTGCCTTTCTTCAAGGGGAAAAAAACCTTTTACAGCATATTAATTAAAGAACAATAGCAATTAGTTGCTTATAATTTAGAAATTAATGACTCAGGTCAACATCCATCACGTGTGCCCATGTGTAACTTCTGGTTCCAACAGGCCCCAACCCTTGAGGAACTCCCACAGCTGCACTGGGTCCCCACATCAGAGCTGGGGAACATCTTTTGTCACCTTGCTGTGGGAGCAAAATCCCCTGCAGCAGCCTCAGGGAAATTTGAGCCGATGTGACCAGCAGTCACTTTAAGCAAGAATGGACTTTCTCCCTGTGCTGCCCCACTGAAGCCAAGCAGGTAAGATCAAGATCTTATAAGATAAGATCCTGGATCAGAGAATTCCAGAACCGGAGTGTCTAATGTTGGCTGACAGCAACATTGACCAATGCAAAGGGCACTTTCTCCTCTTCCTGCTCTCCAAGGATCCAGTCATCACCTTCACAATGCTCCCATCCCATCTTCAGGTGTATTTTCATCCAAAGTTTCAGGACAGATGTGGGACCAGCCCTCTCCACCTTGCTGGAGATAAATCCTAGTTCAGTGTCTGCACACCAGAGGCACCAGGGATTCTCAGGGCTGCTCTCGCAGTAGCAGATTTCAAGTAAGGGAATTATCTTTCCAGTATTATTGAATTCTGTGTATCTAACTGCAGTTTATCAATAAGCACTCTCAGAGTCAGTCTGGGAAATACTTTACCGTAAAGGGATTCTGAAGTCCTGCTGACCTTACATTTGAAAAAAGGACTTGGCAGTTATGTTCCACAAGAGGGGACCAATAACTGGACTTTGGAAATGGCTTTGAGAGTGACTGGAGTGTGCACTGCAGGTAAGCTCAGGCACTTACAGGGTGTTAGCACGTGGAGTGTTACGTATCCAAAAGGCCTAAGGAAATGAAAAAAGAGAGGCTCAGAATTCTCACCCCCTGCATCTGAGGAGCCACAGGGAAGCTGAAGCCTTTAGATCCCAGGTGACAGAAGCAGAACAGCAAGGGCCTCTCCTGCTGCAAGGCAACTCAAGTAGCCACAGCAACCACAGCCAGAAAGAACCACCACTGTCAGCAGCAGGAGAATCCCCATTCATACAGGAAATCCAGAGTACCAGGCCCCACGCTGCAGTCCCAAACGTTCCATAAACCAGCCTCTCAAATAACTAACTCTGCCTAAAACCATCACACAGACAGAACCAGAAGTGTGTTTGCAGAGGATTTGTGGATGCTGACCACTGAGATTTCTGACTCTGGTTCTCATTAATTTCATGTTTGGAAAGGGAGAAATAATCAAAAAGATGGATAGTTAAAGCAGAAGTGATACCTGGCAACATTATGAGATTCAAATAGCTCATTCAGGGTTTTCCAATTTCAGGCCCAAGTTCCATTATTTGCTTCAGTGGTTTTTCTCCCTCAGATGTGGTATTTCAAAACTCACTGCTTTATGATGTACCCCCGGAGATGGCTTCAGAAGGCAAGCACTACCTCATTAGCTGAAGCAGTTAAAAAAAATCCCTGTTCTTTAACAGGTCATGCAAAAACTCAACAACAAAGCCAAGGGAGTGTCCAACCGGAATCAGTCACTCCCCACTGAAATGTGCCACTTCCTGACTCTTTTGCTTTCATGACAGCTCTCGTATTTTACATCTGGGGCCAAAAGCCATGGCAATACCCTGGGTTGCCTTCTAAACCAACTTGCCGTTGCTCTGCACAGGACATCATCCCTCAAGTGTGCTGACTCAGGCTGTAAGTCACAGACACAAAAGTTCAGAGGCCGAGCCACCAATCCCACCCCACAGCCATGCTGTGTATATTGGCTCACCATGTGTGACACTAGCCATGTTCATTACAATTATTATGTACACAGAAAGATGTTAATTTTTAAGTAATGAGAAAATGCTGGGGTTGATATGTGAATTCTCATGCTGAGGGCTCAGGTTCAGACCAGGACTGCAGTTTCCCTACCTGCTGCCCCAGAAGTGGTCTCAGGAGAGGACGCGTTTTGCACCACTGCTTTTTCACTTCTCTGAGCTGATGAAGAATTAAGTTTCTCTTGTCCTTTGACACTTATTTCTGTTTTGTTACCAACTCCCTTGAAAAGAAAAAAGGAAAAGATTGTCCTCCCCGACATAAAGGTGTGTGGCTACTAGGTAAGAGAGCTGCCCCTGAATCTCAGAACAGAAACGATCAATGCTCTCCAACCCAGCACATACACAGGAATTATCTACTACAGAGCTGCTTCCCTGCAGAACTTTCCACCCCTCTTGATCTCCCCTTAACACACAAGGAAGAAATAATTCCAGTGACTTTTCTAAACATTACCTTCTCTATAGGGCTTAAGATGAAATAAACACTCTCCAGGTAGAGAGGCAGAAGAAGGAAGCAGAGAAATAGTCCTAAGCCTTTTCCTTACACTGACTGTGGGAAGCTGCAGTGCACCTGAAGGAAGCTCAGAGGCAGAACTCAATTTAAAAGTCTGTTACACAAAATGTAATTATTACTTTTTAGTACATCATTAACAGTTTTGTCATGTTTCCCACAAAACCACTGATTTAATCAAGAATTTTTGGATTATTTCAACTAGGAAGCTGAAGTTAAACAGCTTTAATATTTAATGTGCTATGAACAAAAATATGGCCATCTGTAGGAGCTGCTCTGCCACCAGCAAAACAGTTACTGCCAGAGCTGCACTGAAAGTGGGGCTCAGAGCACTGAGAGATTCTATTGCCACATCTGTCTGTTAATCCCTCCAATGAAAGGAACACGGACAGCGAAAGCTTGGTGGACACAGTTCAAGCTCCCCAGTAAGGCAGGGTTGGGATAACTCAGGAGCAAAAGAGGGGTCACTGCACCAAGCACGTACCTTGGTGGAATAAACAAACTGATCGATGAGTTTTCCATCCCCAGCAGCATTCTGAAGGGCAAAAACCTGTTCAATTTTAACGACTGGAGACATGTTACACTTCTGCAGATCCAGGTTGTGCATGGTTATCGAAGCTGGTAGGGACTTCCTAGCTGCGGCCGTTTTCCAGGCGATTTTCACGGGCGGTGCCTCCTCCTCCTCGGGGCTGGGCTGCCGGCGCTGGCCCTGCCGGCGCGCCTCGGGCGAGGAGCCTGCCGCCGCG